>SJYQ01013538.1:67796-92313 GCA_006410935.1 Redunca redunca
GGGAAGCAGGGTGCGGGGTTGAGGCGGCGACTGGCCGGTCTCTGCCTCTTTCGGTGCGGAGGTTTGCGGGCGCCGCGCGGAGGACGGCGAGGAGGCGCGGCCTGCCTCCCTCCACAGCCCGCAGCGCGCCCGCTCGGCCGACCCGCGGGGAACTGGGGCCCGGCGAGCTCGCTGCGCACGGTGAGCGGCGGGGGGCGGGCGGGGGCGCTGCTCGCGGTCTGGAGGCCGCGGCGGGGCCGGCGCGGCGGGAGGAGACGGGGCCCCCGTGGCCTGGGCGGCCTGCGGGGGACAAGACGGGCCAGGCGCGAGGCGTCGCTCCTCGCGGGCCTCCGGGGCCGCTGTCAGCGCCGCCAGCCGGGCCGCGGCGCTTTGTTCCCGGGGTCCCGGAGGCAGCCGCTCCCAGCTGAGGAGCCGGCTACCTGCCTCTCGGCGCCCCGTTCACCTGGACGCCCGCTAGGGGCAGCTCGGGGAGGGGCGCGGGGACAGCCTTGAGCTGGGGAAATACCCCCTGTTCAGTGGTTGGGGCTGATAACTAGTTCAGGAAGCTTCCATTTTCCGACGCCTTCTTGGGCCGCCACGAGTACGGGCCGGCGGCTCCGGGTTCAGTGCAGCGGGCGGTGGGTCCGACGGTCCTGGAGGGGCCCCGCCTTGGCCCCGTCTCCGGGGTTTCTCGTCCAAAACCGAGCCGCCCGGGCACAGAGCCCCGGTTCTCTCTCCACCTTCCGTGGCTTTGCTTTATTGTTCTTCCTCACACTTAGGATAAAGGTTTACAGCGATCTGAAAGGCCCATAAATATACCTTTTATCCGTCTCACCTCACCTATTTTATTTCATTGATTCCATTTTGAGTGTGTGTTTTAAACCCTAGGAAGTTTTATTTTCCCCTTTTTGAAAATTTAATGACCATGTTGGTTGTTTTTACCACCGTCAGAATTTGTGCTGGTCTTTTTCTCGTTTTGGACTGTAACATCTTTTTCAGTAACTTTGAAGAATCTGTGGTAGCTAAGGTAAAGAAGTAAAAGAATATCGTCACATTTTGATAAATCAAGAGTTCTTAATCCAGTCAATAATTTACTCTTCCCTTTGTTAATCGCTAAAGTATGTCAGGAGCAACTGCCCACTCCTTCCGTTGAGCTGCTTCATTCTAGCTAATTATGTTAAGAGACAAAATGAGGTAGTAATAAGTAACCACTAGAATAGTTTGCATTTTTAAATTTTATTTTAATTGTGGGAATTAAAATATCATTAAATGTTTTTAAAAATTTATAATGCAATATTAATAGTTTTTTGGGTTTTTTGACTGGCTTAAAGTTGAATAGTAGGCCTGAAACTAAAGCTGAATAGTAACGGTGTAATATTGAAACTACTTATTTGCTTTAACTTTCACAGTCACCATTTCTGGGTAGTCTGAGGAGTTTCAGAATTCTATACATTTGAAGATGGCTAACAAGATGTTACTATATAAAATTGTAACTTTTTTTGAGTGTATAAGTAATCTTTTGTTGAGAATAATCTTTATAAATGATCACTCAGAAGTCCTAACACAAAGAGTCTTGGTTTACTTATTTGTTTTCATTTTTGTATTTGCTTTTACCTTAGTACTTGCCTTTGAATTAAAATTTTTTGTTTGTTTGTTTGTTTAGCTTCCTGGGAGTTACTGATTTTCTTTGAAGAATCATGAAGTCACTCTCTGTTGTTATGCTTACTCTCACCATTCTGGTGTTCCTGACGTGGGTCCCTATGTCACTGAGTTGTAACAAAGCACTCTGTGCCAGTGATGTGAGCAAATGCCTCATTCAGGTAGGACTAAGAATACTCTTTTTACTAATATTAAAATGTATTGTATAGCAAATACAGAATGCAAATACACAGAGAGTGTCTATGTAATACAGTGTAAGAACCGTAACGCTAGTCTGGGGTTTTGCCCCCATACTTCACAAGCAAACTCGGACTCAAGGAGTTCAGTACAGGAAATAATATCCAGCTTTGTAAATAGGCCGTTACAAGGTGATGAGCTATCTATTCAGGTGAATTAAAGGGTTCTGTTGTACAATCGAGTTTACATAGCAAAGAGGCTCACTTACTATATTTAGAAAAAAAAATTTAGCTAGTCAAATCATAGACAGACTGTTCTCTAATGTACTAATTGTCTGTTCTGTGTAACAAGTTACCCCAAACAGTAGCTTAATGCAGTAAACACTTATTATTTACACAGTTCCTGAGGGTTGGGAACCTAGGAGCAGCTGAGCTGGGTGGTTTGGGGTCAGGGTTTCTCAAGGTCGCAAGTGTTGGGAGAATCTGCTTTCAAGATACTTGATAGTGATCTCTCTAGGCCATCAAGGCAAGCCTTTCTGAAAAGAAAAGTGGGGTTAAGCGATTGGCTTAGTTCACAGAGCTAATAAGTGGCTGTGGAACGTGGCCTGGGTCTGACCATGAAGGAAGGCTATGGCCTTTCCATATGCATACTGATTATTACGGTCCATAAAGTTTTGTTAATTAGTGGTGAACTTCACGTCTTATATAGCTGTTCTCCCTTTTCCCATCCTGATAGACCATCAGCAGTCTTATGTCTGTATTAATTAGCCTCTGTTCTAGCTGCTGGCTAAGAAATTCAGTGCACTGATGAAACTATGTATATTTGAATTCTGTATGAAGTATGACTCAGCCAACTCTTGCCTGTACTCCTGATATGAGAGTGCTTGTGCATATGTGCTAGAAGTGATCATGAGTTTTGTAGATGAGAGGTATTCTGTGCTGATTTGTGACGTTTCGGTGCTCATTAATAGTTAACATTCTGGGAAGCCTGGCCTTTCTGTGAGTGCGGTTACTGTCATCTCATACTCCGCATACCCTCACTTTGCATTTTAAACCAAAACTTTTAACTAGAGAGGCTGGTTGGTTGGTTGTTAATTTTTTTTTTTTTAACTTGGGATGTTTTTAAATAGAAGAGAGAAGATTATAATGAACAACAGTAACCATCAGCAGTTACAGCAGTCATTAACCCAGGGCTTCCCTTGCCTCATCTCTGTTCCCCAGCACTGTTAGGGTCCCCATCTCTGTTAGTGTTAAGCAGACCCCTGACATTATTTTATCAAATTCTAATGTCTATCTCTGAAAGATAAGAACTCTTGAACACAGCTATCAGCACTTTAAAAATTAAAAATAATTCTTTAATATCATGTAGTTTTATACCTGGACGTTTTGATTTGACACACTGGCTTAATGGTGGCTGAAAATTTTGTAGTCTTCTCGTGAAGTCCAGCTTTATGCTGTGGTCATAGGGGAATCTGTGCCACTTCCCACATTGTTTCAATGTAGCTTCATTATTCACTATTAGAAATAGTCTCATAATAATTGCTATATTCATGTTTAGATGGAAATCTACTTAAATCTCAAATTATTTTTGACTCTCCAAGACTATAATTTCCATTATTCAGCTAATTAAAAATTGGATTTTATTTAAAGACCTTGTTTGGTAAGGCAGTATTTAAAGAAGAAAGCTTTTGGTTAGTGTCGATAAACACTCTTAAAAGTTTTTGTTTTGCTATTTAATTTAAAAAATCTGTAATACAAAATGCTTCCAAAAATAGGTTAAAAAAAATGTGTAAAAACTGGAAAATCAGTTGCAGCTTCTCAAATGATGATTCTGGTAAATTCATTGGAAGAACGTAGGACTCTTTAAAAAAAAACAACACACCACGGTTTCACTCATGTGAGCATTTCTGATTCCTGTTCCTTCAGAGCCAGGAATCATCTACTCCTTTTCTGGAATAGTGGAGATAGCCCTTGGTAGTGTGTAGTGGCAGAGTGTGTAAGGTTAAAATGATAGAGGCCTTTTATTGAGGATTTTCTTAAAACCTTTTCTATTGAATTTTAAAATTTTAGCAATAGCTTATTTTCTGCTTGGTAATTTTTCATATTAACAGTTGTATCGAATATGCCATTTTCTCAGATATCGCTGAGAATTACTAGAAGTTTTATTGATGGAGATGGAGATATGTCTCTCCCCTCTCCCCACCACCCCATTCTGTTACCTAGGTTTCTTTTTCTTCAAAGATAACTTTTTTCTTTCAGTGTATATTTATTTCATGCATGAGGCTTTCCTCAAACGTACAATATTCCTTTGATGTCTTTTATAGTTAAGAATGAAGCATAAAAGTCTGATTGGCCAGACTGTTTGTGGCAGGGCTGGCATACATAGACTGGAGGGTATCGCTTGAGGGTCAGAGAAGTCCTCAATGCTAGATCTGCTCTGAGGCTGATCATTTTCCTGAAGTGAAGTTCTTGGTTTGTTTGTTTTGAATGACTGATGTTGGTGCTGTGTTTGGGGTGGTAGTTGACTGGCAGATATCTGGTTCTTGTCGTTTTTGCCCTTGTGTGGAGGGTAGTCTGACTGGTCAGGTAGAAACTTGAACTTTATGCCCTCTTCTAGTCCTATTCTCTTCACTTGAGGAATAGATTGGCTATTGACCTTTCACGTGTTAAGAATTGTCAGCTAGGATCTTTGGGCCTCGTAAATGCTTCTCTTATAAGGGATCCCCAGAATTATATTCAAATTTGCATATGTACAGTTTTCTAAGAAAAGAGTCCCTAGTGTTCAGGAGGTTCTTAGAGTGGTTGACGGCCCTGAGAAGGTGAGGAATTGCTGGGGCTTTGTTTGCCATCACACATACTGAGTTATTAGAATTTCACGTTTCCACTCAACATAGATCAAGGCACGTTGACATTTTAGATGGCAATGATAGCTTTTCTCCTTAAACTTGCAGAAAAACATGCACAGAAACAGAGATGGGAGATAAGAACTTTAAGGAAGGCCATGCTGTAGAAGAAACTTCCCTCCTAAGAGGGCATTTAGCTTTGCTTTTTGTCCTTTTGATTTGGTTTGAACATCTGTCTTGTTGCAATGATGTACTGTGAGGATAAGTTAGAACATTTGTTTATGTTTGAGCCCTCGGCAACTCATGAAATAACTAAATATAAAACATTTTCCCTGGAAGCTCAGAGTTGTATAAATGTGTTTTACCAACACAGTCATTCCTACGCCTCCTACAAGTTGCTGCGTAGAAGGGTGGTCCCTGTGTAAGTATTTATCTTGTGCTGACAGGAAAGAAATCTAATTTTAACATCAGGAAAGCAATATTGTCATCTTGGTATATTCCTTTGCTCATATAACGAGTGGTTGAGCTGTCCTCTTTTAGGGGAAAAATGGTAATACAAGATTTTGCTTTTAACAAAATCTTTCCTGTTTTTTTCTTCTGACTTTTTGAAAAGAATACTTAAAATTTGGATCAATATTATACTTCTGCCGCTGAAATCTCTAGACCCTTTTTGTATTAAGAACTGAAAAACCCCTTATTGACTTGTATTTTTAGCTAATATTTATGGTCATATTTAGGATGATATAAACATTATATTTCATGAAGCTATTCAAACTTGGGTTCAGAGATCACTGATGCATTCTTTTAGCACTTTGCCTGTTGTCTGAATATTTATTTTGCACTTTTATGAACTAAATCAATGGTCTGTTTTTTTTTTATTCTAAAAAGTGATTTAACTACTCAATAAATCTTAGATTATCTGAAACAAGTTGAAATTTCAAAGTAGTTTCTCACTAATAATTCTAGATTTTTAAAATGTATTTCAAGTTAAAACTGTAAATAGTTCAGGTAACTTCAGGGTTTTCTTAATCACAGTAAACTAAAAAGTTAACTTCCTTTCCCTTGTGCCTTAATCAGTGCTAATTAAATTCCATGTTAGTTTTTTGCTACAGTTATTTGGCTTTGTTACTAGACTAGTAATATTTGGTGTAAAATATGCAATGTTTCTTCTTTCCTTTTATGAACATTACTATGTTTTCCCTTTTTTTCCTACTTCCCTGTCTTTAAAGGTTGTGACTCTGACTTATTTTTGTCCTGTTTTGCTTCAGGAATGCCTCCTGAAAATCTTTGAAATTAATATCCAGAAGTAATAAGTCAGACCTAATGTAATTTAAGGGAAGAATAAGTCATTGTTTCCCTTCAAAGCAAAGTTGCAGAGGACTTCCCTGGCAGTCCTGTGGTTAAGACTTCGTGCTTTCCTATATGCTGCATGGTGGGGCCAAAAAAAACCCCAAACACCCCAAAGATGAGGATTTTATCGGGACACTTGGAAGTTTTTAAATGTAATGTTCATAGGGAGAATAGTAAAATAGCTCCCCATCCACCCATCACTCAGCTCCAGCAGTGGTCAGCATATGGCCAGTCCAGTCTCTTCTCTACCTCCTCCCACTTCACCTCATCTGGATGATTTTAAAGAAATGCTTTGGGGTACTTTTGAAGTAGGATTAAAGTTTTGTTATGAGGTTATATAAGAAATGGGTGTAATTTAATATATTTTGGTAGTTCATGTATATACATGAACTTATATGTTGATCTATTTAACCAAAAGGATAAATTCTGTTTTCGTAATGTTAGTAGTATTTCACTTAAGTTTATATTATTTTCAAGGCAAAAGTTTGCCAATTAGAATTTAAACATGTTGATAAGATTTGGGTTAGATATTTCTGTCCCAAGTTTGAAAGTCTGTCTGATGTCCTCCTTAAAGAGTATTCGTATGTCAAAACAGATTTGTTGTAACTAACATAATTATAGTTATGTTTATTCTTTCAAATAAAGGTTAATTATTTGAAGATGTGTTGTTTATATTTGGTTTTTAAACACTCCTTTGACCTAAGTAAGGGTTGTGAAAATTGTGTCACCACAGGTACAGGCTGATGCCTTGTTGGTTACTGATGTTCCCACAGTGTTCATTTTCATAATTACCTTTGTTCTTACATTCCTGGGGGTTTTAGGTCATGATATTATAAATAGTTACGGTTTGTTTAGTTTAATATTTAAGGACCTCAGCTTATGTTTTTGAGTGTCTTTTTTTTTGTACTGTACACAATTAAACTGTATCTTAAGTCCTACTACCTAAACTTAAATTTATTTGCCTTGATAAAAATATGTGTTCTCAAAGGGACGCCACAAAACACATAGAAGAAGAAAAAGGAAAGGAAGCAGTTTATAGTACTGTTTAGAATCTAAATACTGACTACTCTTAATATTTAATACAGTACTTTTTATTCTATGTTTAGGTGATTTTTAACCCTTAAATATAGAATAAAGGCTGTTGTATATCAATACAACTTTCACATTCTGCATTTTTCACCAGCATTGCTTTATGTTTCTTTGTTTTTTAAAAAATATATGTTAGAGAAATTTAGTTTGAAATTAAAATAGAGAAATGTATTTTCAGAACTACCTTTTGCATTACTTTTTTTAATACCAGTTTATGTTTATATAATGCTTTATACTTTTCAGGTCAGATTTGTTAAAATAATAAATTTATGGGCCTCAGTGTACTATACTGGTCCTTCAAAGATGAGATGAGGTATTCCTTGGTCTCCCAAAGCTTTTTGGGGGTAAGATTGGTCACATATGCTCATGTAACCACTACAGCAGTTGAGATAGCGAGGATTTTCATCACCCTTAAAAGTCCCTTCATGCCAGGGAGTCAAGACTAACCTCCTCCCCATCCTCAGTACCTTCCCACCACTGGCTGATTTTTGTTCCGGTAATTTCACCTTTTCCAGAATGTCTGCTAACAGGATCACACAGTGTGTTCCCTTTTGTGGCTACTGGCTTCTTTCAGTTAGCAGAGTGCTTCTGAGATTGACCGTGCAGCTGTGTGTGTCGGGGAGTCCTTTCTTGGTCTTGCTGAGTGAGATTCTGTTGTGTGAATTTCTTCATCCGCTCACTCGCTGATGGACATGGCTTGTTTCTAGTTTGGGGTGATGACGAATGAAGTTATTTAGTATAGGTCTTTGTCTGGATGTATGTTTTGATTTCACTTGTGTAAATACTTAGGAGTGGGACTGCTGGATCACAAAGCATCTGAGAAACTGAGACTTGGTGTGACATGCTGCCATTTGTGGGCTAGGACTTGAATCCAGACCCTGTAGATCCAAGTCGTTTGCTGTCCACTAGACTCTAATGCTGTTTCCAGTGATGATATTTCCCTGTTTTAACAATGGTGCTAACAAATCTCTCAGATTTTGGCAACAGTTAAAGAGTGGGGATATCTACCAGCGAATTTACATCAGAATATAAATAAAAATTTCCCTCAAGTGACCAGTTTCCATCTCTGACCTGGAAGTATGGAAGTTTATAAAATGAAACTCTTTCATAGTTTATAAAATGAAACTGTAAGTCTTGGCTTAGTCTTAGATGAATAATGCCCCCCCAGTTTATTTTGCATAGAGGATTAAGATCTCACCAGCACCTTAGTCATACAGAGAATAAGATTTTCCACTAAAGATTGAATAATCATATGAAATCTGTCTTTTGGCATGAAAAAATTGAAATTCTTTGTAATATTCAAGATTTTCACTGATACTAACATAGTAAAAATACATTTTAAATGATTAGACTCTTCCCACAACTTTTCATCCTGCCATGTTTTCATTTCATAAAGGCTTTTGAAGCAGATTACCAAATTATCTCTAAATACTCGTGCTGGTCAATGTAGGCTAGCTCAAACGTATAAATTTCTGTTTTCTGTTTAGTATAAGGTTTCAGTTTTTTCCACTGTAAATGTGTTGAACGGTGTGATCACCATGCTTTAAGAACACCTAGCGTGGTACTTTGCAGAGGTGGAGATGAATGCCCCCCTGGCTCTGGCTCGCGGAGGCCTTGGGGCTGGAGCAGCCCTGAGGCAGAAGAAGGACACTGGAGCCCAGTTGGGTTGGGTTGCTGACCTGCCCCCTCCAGCCTTTCATCTGGACCAGGAGCAGCACCCACACTTTCCCTGAGACTTGCAGACCAGGGAGGTGGTGATGTGATCATTAACTGGCTGAAGCAAAAACAGAATTAGGTATTAAATCCCAACTCACTGGTTTTGCAGCTCATGCCAATGATACTTATTTTACCTTTACAAACAATGATTAAACTTGGGCAGTAGCACTTGTCATTGTATTCAAGTAATGAGAGTGAAAGATATAATAGTGCCTTTGATTAAGCAACCTGAAGGGTTAGCTAAGTTTAATTATGGGCTTGTTCTAAGAAAGTAATAACTATAATTATTGAAATGCTAAATTAATGAGAAGCTTTATGTTATTATTTATATTAATAAGCTTTATGTTTTAAAAGCAGGAATAGTGATCCAGAACCGGGGTCAGATCTCAGCCACTTACTAATTGAATGATGTACAAATTCATAACATTATATAAAAATAGAGATAAATAATAACTTGGCAAGGGCTTTATGAGCTTTAACATAATGCTTATAAAACTCTTAGCACAGTGCCTGTTAATGTTACAGAAAACCCACTTAGGAATTCTGGGGGAGGCAGTGGCAGGACAAAAGTGGAGGCAATAGGTCAGGCTTTCTTTCCGGCTCTGTGGGCATCCAGTTTGGTTGGGATCCTACATTCAGCCTACAGAGTGGTGCTCAGGGTTGGTCACGGGGCGTTTAGTGAACTAGTAAATAGCCAGTCCACACAGAAGTCCCACATCTCAGCACAACCAGCTCTCTAGTTAAGATGGCGACTTTGAAGTAAAAGTGATGTAGAAGGTAATCTTTCTGAAGCTGGTACTGGAACATGGACAGGCTGTGAAAGGGGTGAAGAATTTCAGAAGATGTTGATGGGAATGTAAATTGGTGTACACACTGTTAAGAACATTTTGAAGGTTCCTCAAAAAATTAAAAATAGAACCATCACACATCACATGATCTAGCAATTCCACATCTGGGGATATATTTGAAGGAAGCAAAAACCCAACTCCAAGAGGTATCTGCACCCCCATGTTCATAGCAGCATTACATACAACTGCCAAGATAGGGAAACAACCTCAGTTTCTACTGATGAATAAATGGATAAAGAAGTTGTGGTGTGTGTGTGTATTTGCATATATTTGTATGCATATATATGCATGTATATGTATACACACACACACATACACAGGGATGTGGAATATTATTCAGCCATAAAAAATGAGGAAATCCTACCATTTGCAACAACATGGATGGACCTTAAAGGCGTTGTGCTAAGTGAAATAAGTGCAAAAACCCCCAACAAACTCATAGAAAAGGAGGTCATATTTGTGATTACCAGAAGTGGGATCACTGGGAGGGGAAATTGGAGGAAGATCAAAAGGTACCAACTTGCAGTTATAAGTAAGTCTTAGGGCTGTAATGTCCCACATGGTGACTGTAGTTACTGCTGCTATATGACATATAGGAAAGCTGTTAAGAGAGTAGATTCTGAGAGTTTTCATCATAAGGAGAAATCTTTTTTTTTTTTTCATTTTATCTATATGAGATGATGGATGTTAGCTAAACCTACTTCAGGGATCATTTCACAATAAATGTAAATCAAACCATCATGCTGTACACCTTAAATGTGAAAGTTTAATGTATGTCAGTGTTAATTACAGTGAGTGATGTATGTCAGTTACCTCTCACTAAAACTGGAGATATAATCTTGCAAAAAATTATGTCATATAAGAATGATGGATTGACTCTAATGGTCTAGAAACATAGTAAGATTAATTGGGATGAATATTGTGCTATGTTTATATATATATATAATGTCACCAACTGGAGAAAGCCAAGTAAGCCATGTGTTCCCAGAGTTTCCTTTAGGTTGGGTTTGTTAGCAGTGGCTCTGGTGGCCAGAGGAGGGGTAGAGGAGAGGCTAAAGGAATTACCTTGAAGCTTCATCTACAAAGCAAGCCGCATTAGTTAGTTTCGTGCAGTAGCAAACCATCCCAAAGCTTTGTGACTTGAAACAATAACCATTTATTTTGCTTTTCTTTCTGTGGATCAGCAGCTTGGGCCTTTATCAGCCGAGTGGGTTTTCTGGGCTTATTCTTGTGGCTCTTGTCAGCTGCTGGTTGATTGGAGGATGGCTGAGCCGGGGTGGCTTCAGAGGGACTACCTCTCTGAGAGCCATGTGGCTCTCTCTGGGGCTTCACATGGCAGCTGGGCAAAATTCTAAGAGGAGTGGAAACACCCCAGGTCTCTTCAGGCCCACACTCAGAACTGACACTAAATCACCTCCACCAAATTCTGTTGATGAGAGCAAGTTTCAAGATGACCTCCATTCAAGAGGTCTGGAAATAGACCCTTGTCTCTTGATCAGAGGAGCTGCAAAGAGGGTGACATGGGGAGGGGAAGGATTGCTGCCCATTTTGTAAACAGTCAGCCGTGCCAGGCACGCTTAGATCAATGAAAACAGCTGTCAAAAGATGCTGTTGTTTACATTTTAGATATTGAGGAGCCACAGCTCCCACTGCGAGTCAACTGGCCATGCCGTTGACAGTGAATCTAACAGCTGGAAAGCGGATTCTGTTCTTGTACCAAGTGTGCTGCGTTCATATAGGAGATGAAGTTATAGGTCATGAAGTAAAATCTCTTTATTTTTTTCAAAATAAAATAAAAGGATCCAAAATGCATTCATTGAATGTGTCCAAAAGAAAATCTAAATCTCCTGAGATCTAAGTAGTACTTGAATCTAATTCCAAGTCTAAATATCTACTTTGTAGATATTTATGTTCCTACAAATAGTTAATGATGTTAAATTTTAAAAAATAATGTGCCAAGAGTAAATTACTATAAATGCAGTTATTATGGAGTGCTTTGTCACTGCAAAAATGTAGCAGTTTTAAATGTAGTTATTTGGAATTTTAAGTCTGAACGTCTGCTTCATTTCTAGGAGCTCTGCCAGTGCCGCCCTGGGGAAGGAAACTGCTCCTGCTGTAAGGAGTGCATGCTGTGTCTTGGGACCCTCTGGGATGAGTGCTGTGACTGTGTTGGTAAGTTGATGTTAAGTTTCTTAATATTTCCTATCACAGAATCCTTGACTTTAAGAGACTTTAAATAATACAAATGTATTTTATGTACATAGACTAGGGTGTGTATAAGATATTGTAGGTGTAGAGAACATCACTGCATTTGCTTGTATCGAATAGTATTTACATATATATGTGTTTGTATTTTTATAGAAAAGGTGTGGGAAGAAATTCTTGTGAAATAAGAGTGGAGGAACAAGCAGAAGATTTTTTTTTTTTACCCTTTATTTTTAATTTTTGTACTGTTTATACATATATATATTTTTTAAGTCATGCAAATTTTATTTTACTTTTAAATTTTATTTATTATTTTAAATGAGAGAGGTCAGGAATAGGTGCCTGGGGGCCAGGGGTTGGGGTGGGTCAGTCTTGGCAGAGAGCAGAGTTGTGTGTTGGTTTTTCTCTTGGCTGCACTGTGCGGCATGCAGGATCTTACTTCCCCGGTCAGGGATCAAACCTGCGGCCCCTGCAGTGGAAGCGGAGAGTCCTAACCACTGAACCGCCAGGGAATTCCACTGGCTTTTATTTTGAATTTCCAAGAGCCCTCTTCTGATTGTCCTTGTAAGGGGGCAGGCAGTTCTTGTTTTATAGATAAAATAGGTCTTCTGCTCCTGAATCTTCCCAGAGTTCTACGGTGACACGGGCCTGAGGGAGACTGTCGTGGTGACATTCAGCTCTTGCACTCTCCCAAAGAGAGTTAATGCTTCAGTGTCTTGTTCTCTTTTGCGCTGTACTGAGTTCGGAGACAGCAGCAGCCAATGTGCCTTCTCCTGCCCCTATATCTCGGAATCTAAGATAGTACCTGGTCCAGTGTCTGGCACACAGAAGGCATGCCAATGTTTTGTGACTGTCAAATAGATGAGTTCTTACTGCATTGTCCTCCCAAAATGGACAGTTTATTCTCTGCCCTTGACGGGTGTAGTTTTGTGTGTGTGTGTCTGTGATGTTAACTGAAATAAAAGAAGTTTGAATTGTTTTAGAGCATTAAATATAATTTGGTATGTATAATGAAAGCAAAAAAGAGACAGTGGTATTAACCCCTGATAAACACGTAAAAGCATTTATCATAAACATGGAGGCCAAATACACGAATGTACTTGTATCATTACCTAAAATACTGTGTGTATGTGAGAGTGTGTGTGTGAGAGAAAGAGGTTGTGTGTGTGTGTGAGAGAGAGAGAGAGAGAGAGTATGTATGTGTTTGAGAGAGAGTATGTGTATCTTTTAACCATCACACAGTAGTGCCATTTGACTTTTTCTAGGAAGAGTTCTTCCACTGAGAAAGATTAATTATACATGTTCATATCTCTACAATTTTAGAAGTAACTGGTGTGCTTCTTAGCTAGTTGCCCCCTCCAAAATATTATTTACCTTTAAGGATTTAATGACCGGTTTTCAACTTTGAGTTAATTCATTTCATAACTTCATCTCTCATTTTAACTTCAGCTGCTGTTTCTAGCATAACATTTAGATATTCCGGTTCTTTTTGTGCAGCAGTGCTCTCCTCCTTGTAGGCAGCTCTCCTCCAAGTTGGGCTCCCTTGGTGTTCTTTGCAGACCTATGGTTGCACCTCCCTTCTAAGTGGAAACACATCCCATACTTTCTGTGGGTGGGGCCCAGACTTCTGAGGGGACCCAGATTAGAGGGGTCCCGTCTCCTACTGTGGACTTGAACCATGCACTTTGTCCGGCAAGCTTTCTCTTCCAGCACCCTTGTGTAAGAGCATCTGTTCCTCTTTTCTGATTTTCTCTTAAGAGGAACTGCCATAGCTTATTTCATCTTTGCTATTCAACATACTCCTCAGATGCTGTGGTGTTTAGATCCTGGATCTCTACCCACAGGCTTTGTTTTGGGTATGTGTGTGTTTGTTTTGTTTTTACTTTTCCAAATATACACAGAAATAGAGAGCACAGTGAACTGCTGTTTAATGGTCCCCAGTGCCATCAGCCATGCCTGCTCCGCCCATCATCTGTCTGTGTGTCTGTCCCCGCCTTGTTTGTTTGGACTGTTAGAAAGTAAATACATAGTTTTACTGTACCTCCAAAGTGCTTTAGTTATTCATCTGAAGAAAGAGTGAGTTTCCTTACATAGCATAATATCAGTGCCACAGCTAACATGTTCAACAGTACTTCTTCATGTCTAACACCCAGTCCTGTTCAGATTGCCCTAGCTGCCTAAGGGTTGTTTATTGTTGTTTTAGTCAAAGCAAGATCTATCACAGAGTCCACTTAGTATATTTGATTGTTAACTTTCTTTAGTTTCTTTTATTCTAAAAAAGTTCCACCTCCCCTCATCACCTTTTAAAATTCCATGGACTTGATGAAGGCACTAGGGAGATGTGGGGGAAAGTATGCCACCTTCTGGATCTGACTGAGAGCTTCTTGTGGCTATTTAACTTGTTGTTCTGTCCTCTATGTTTCCTATAGACTGGAAGACTAAAAGGAAGAACTTTCCCTTCTCCTCCATTTTAAAATTCATTTATTTATAATATAAGGACTTATAAATCCCTATTTTATTCATAGAGTGGTAATCCATTATTGTCAGTATTTATTTTAATGTTAAAATTGTCAGAGTGGTAATCCATTATTGTCAGTATTTATTTTAATGTTAAAATTGTCAGTTTGGCCAATGGGAGCCTTTTCAGGTTGCCTCCTGTGTCTTTTGGCGTGTCCCATCATTCATTAATCACTTCCTTACTTTCTGGCACAGAAAGGTGTCCCAGGGTCATTTTGGACATTCCCTAACCCACCCCTGGAGTCACTCTTTTCCCCAAGGAGCTTTGTTCCTCTTAGCCAAGTATAGGTATTTAGAAAACAAGATCTGGGCACTTGGTGTACTCAGTGTTACTAGGGTGTCATTCATTGCCTCTAGGCCCTCTTAGCCAAAAAGCTAGGAAAGTGTCTGTGTACAATGTTAGAAGCCACCTGACTTTACTATTTTGCAGCTTGGGTTTCAAGGCACTACCTAATAATATCTCATGACATTTCAACCAGTGAAAAAAAGAAATTTTATTCCCTTTGCCTTCCTTCCCGTCTCCCCACCCCTACCACCAGGTATGTGTAATCCTCGAAACTATAGCGACACACCACCAACTTCGAAGAGCACAGTGGAGGAGCTTCACGAGCCCATCCCTTCCCTCTTCCGAGCGCTCACAGAAGGAGACACCCAGCTGAACTGGAACATTGTCTCCTTCCCTGTTGCAGAAGAGCTCTCACATCACGAGAACCTGGTTTCATTTTTAGAAACTGTGAACCAACCCCACCACCAAAACGTGTCTGTTCCCAGTAACAACGTTCACGCTCCATATTCTAGTGACAAAGGTAACTGCCAAAGTCGACTCTTTCTCTCTTGCCCCCCCTTGCTTTCTGTGTGGTCTGTGAAGCCTGTTTTAACATCTTTTAGAGCAGCTTTTTGGTTTTGAGTGTGTATAGTCTTAAGTAAGTTCTGGACTTTAATAACCCCATCCCTGAGTAAACAAGGAGTTGTTCTCACAACTCTTTCAGACTCTCAATAATAAAGGCTACACTGAAAAATAGATAACCTGGTTCTAATTTTATTTGCATTAGGCTTTCGTTGTTATTTTCATGAGACAGCAACAGGGTTGCTTACCTTATGCAGAGCTTTTCATCGTCAGGTAACGTCCAGAGCGTCCTAGGAGCCCAGGTTTCTGTAATAGCATTGATGTCATGCATGATGCCAGGCCATCAGCTCAGTTTTGTAATGAGCCAGCTGGTATTACAGACACCTGATTTCCAGGTGTAGCCTGAGCCCAGCCAGTGCTCTGCAAGTGAGTGTTGTTGGTCAGCAGGGAAACTGAATGAGAGAGTGACGTGTAAGACTTGGAGAAGCGTGTTTAGGAACATGTTTTAGTGAGCAGTCACACCTGAACTATGGAATGTAAGAGGGATGTAACTTTCATAAAGTCTGGGATGTTTCCAAATACAACTCTCCGCACAGGTCCACTGTGGAAGGATAAGATAGGTTTGAGTATTACAGTTATTTCTTATAATCTGAGATGCGTTATGCACAAGCAGTATAATTTGTGCTTTTTTGTTTCCCTTTCTTGTTGTGCCCTCCATTACAAGCCTACCTATCTGAAGTAGTGTGAACTTCAGCCCCCAACAGTAAAAGCAGATCAGTTTTTGATAATAAAGAGTAAGAATCCATAATTCCCCTCAGGTTAAAGTGCTTTATAAGACAAATTCTAGGTCTTGGGAAACTTCAGAAATATGTACGAATATGTCATACTACCACTTTCCCATTATTGAAATACAGATAATCAACATGCTAGATGTTGAATAATTCATAAGTTTTTCTCAAAGATTATTTAAATTCATGAACTAATAATAAGAGTGCACAAAGCTAATTACTAGAGACATTAACCAGGGTAATTTCTAATAACCAATGCTGAGTTGTGCCACATTGCTAACCACACTGCATCGTTTGAATTTCTTAAGTTTATTTTATTGTAAATTTTCAGTATAAATTTAGAACAGTATTTCCCAAACTTGTTTTAGCTGGAGGATCCTCTCCTTATCGCAGGTGCCCAGTGATCTCCTTCCAGGTCAAAGTGAAATTTGAGGCAGTGGTGAGGGAAGCCTTCTGTGTCTGAGCTAGAGCAGGAGACTCCCTTCTCGATGTGATTAACAGATGTGTTCTTTTCCCCTCAACTCACCCACGGTCCTGGGCAGCCTCACAGCAAGAGAGCTTAGATAAATAACTTAGTAGTGTTCGGCTAGGTGTTAGAGCGTTTCCTGCTTTTCCTACTCATTGCTCTGAAACCTTACTTAATCTTTGGTTTTTCAGAACACATGTGTACCGTGGTCTACTTTGATGACTGCATGTCCATACATCAGTGTAAAATATCCTGCGAGTCCATGGGCGCTTCCAAGTATCGCTGGTTCCACAATGCCTGCTGCGAGTGCATCGGCCCAGAGTGCATCGACTATGGTAGCAAAACTGTCAAATGTATGAACTGCATGTTTTAAGGAAGGAGAAGATGTACAGACAGAAGCAGTTTCGTCAGAGGTGTGATATGGAAAGCTATTCAGTGATGTCTACTGGTTGCATCCAAATGCAGCAGGTTGAGAAAATGTAGAGTTTGGACCGAGTTACTTTTAAAGTCTGACAAATCGAGGGTTCTGCTGACTTCCAGTTCTAACTGCTCTTCCTGCCTGGTGCTGGTGGGAGCCCTTTCTTCTAAACACCTACAGCCTTGGTCATGTGAGCAGCAAGTGCACAGAGAATGCCTGCAGAAAGGAGAGGCTTCTAACACAAAGCCTCTTGTGTCAAAGGTTTAGAACATGTTAATGAGTTATGATTTCTTCATTGTACCACTCCTAGGACACTGAGTTTTTAGAGTTGTTTGCCGTTTTCCACTGTGCCTGGTATTATTTACCCGTTCTGTGCGTAGAGTATATATTCATATAGATCATTCTGAGATCTCACCAAAAGATCACCATAAAAGTTTAATTTGAAACCTCTTTACGTTGGTTTTTGAAGGTAAATGCTTACTGTATTTTACAATGTAGAACTCTCTGGTTCTGACTTAGTCCTGCACTCCACATATGACAAAGCTGTAGGGAGCGTCTCTCCTCCTCCAACCCAGGCCCAGAGTGCTGGTGTGGGTCAGAAGGAGCATCTTTACAAGAATTGCCTGGCACACCTGAGGCTTTGTGAAGAGGACAGCTCGATAAACAGGAAGGGAGAGCTTTCTCTGATTTAAGGTACCGGCGTAAAGAGCTCCAGGAATGGGAAACCACTGGCACCTGGACTCCAGGGACACAGCGCGCCTTGTATGGAGATGGCAGCTCTGTGCTTGCTGGACGGGGGAATGAGCCCACTCAGGCTTAGTGCCGCATCCTCCAGTGGACGGGTGGTCGGAGGGGACAGAGCAGAGAATCCAGGTATGAAAGGGGAGGGTTGAAAATGCCCGGATTCTAATAGAAACAAACTTAAAAATATTTACATTCAGTATTTTGTTATTTTGTAACCTTTCCTTTAGGTTTGTATCTGAATCAAGTGTTCTCCTTAAACATAGGAAATCACACACTAGGAGGTTAAGATTATGAACTGCTGCCTGCCCCCACCCCAACCCTCAGATAATCAAGATGACATTAACTCTAAATACACTACAGAACATGGTGTCAATGAAGATAAGCTTAAATAGTATGTGCCCTTCTTGGTAATAAAATCTTGATCTTCAAGGGTGAAACTGAAATGTACATGTTTATGTTCAGAGACTCTTAGCTTTACAAAATTACTAATTTCTCAAATAGTATATATTTGAATCATAAATAACTTCCTAGGAATACCTCTTTGTATATCTAAATATTTTAGTATATAAAAATAGATAATGCTTTTTGTATTCATTATCTGAACAGTAGTTACATGATCATATGTGATATTATGATTAACTTTCATGAAATATAAAGACTTGATACCTTTTCTCTCAGATAACTCTAATGAACACTCAAGGTACTTTAGCCTTTTAAAAAGTTGAAATTTAGCTCATGGATGTATTTTTCAGATGAGGAAACATTGGGATGTCTTACTTTTACCTAGAATGCCTCTGTTTAGAAGTGCCTTGAAAACAAACATTAGCTCCCTTTCTTCACTAATAACTATAAAACCGAAGGTTTTTATTGAACTTAAGAGAGAAAATTTTAAAGAAATCTGCAGCCAGCTGCTTCATTTCCACTTTACTGTTTTTCAGAATCATTTATACTTAGGAATAGAGGAGTGCTTTTGTGTTTATTGACAACATGCTTAATTTTCCATAAATATGTCAGCAAGCTTTTTTTAAACTGCATTTATCTTACTTTTTTGGTGTTCATTATTAAACTCCAAAATACAGTATCACTTATTGGAAGAATAATTTCTTGAACCATGTTGTGTTTTAACTGATTTTTCTTATCACTATTTCTCCCAATAGAAATTATCCCTAAATATAATGGTAAGTTTTACATTCAAATTTACTTAACTTTTTTACTTATGAAGGAGTTAAAAGAGAGGATTCACCTAAACAATTCCATTTCCAATTCTGTAATATATTTCAGGTTTTCCAAATTAAAAGTATAGCATTTGGGAAACTGATAGCTCTACTATAATTTATACCATCTATTATCATTCTAAGCACAATTCACTTCTATACTGAAGCTCTGGTTTAAAAAAAATCAAAAGTCATTTTGTTACCTTTTTTATAACTAGATCCAAAAAAATTAAATCTTAAACCAGTAGGTGTTCTAAAAGTCATATATATAAGAGTTTCTATCCTTTAGTAAGACATGTCTGTGCTTTTCTGCCCCCGCAATAACATCTAATTATTACTAAGACTGTGCTCACAACAGTAGTACCAAATCAAATGATAATCCAAGTGCAGTAACATACATAGATGCTATAAAAGAGAGTCATTCATTTAGAAATATGATTTCTAACGTTTCAGAAAGCAAAATTGATAAAATGTTAGGATATTTGAATAACTTTATTAATAGAATAGCATCACAATAGAGAAAAGAAACCAAGACTTCTGGAAAATGAGGTAAATGTAAAAAGCTACATATTTAAAGTTTGTTTTAATGAAATCTTCATTGAAGATTTTTAAAATCTATTCTTTCCCAAGAGTTTATTGTATTTTACATGATCTATGACATAAAATTATGTATTTTTTCTTTTGGTTGTCCCTATGAACAAAAAAGTATTTTAATAAAAAATTGAACTGAGCAGTGTTCTTTGTTAATGTCAACGTGGCAAACCAGAATAAGTTTGCCATTTATGTCTGGTGCAGTTATTGTTTAAGGGGTCAACTGAGACATGTTGCCCTCTCTCTGGATGTCCCTACAGATCTATTGAAACAAAGGCTCTTTCAGAAGTTTGCTCTCTGCTTTTTCATGGGCTTTACTCCAACATGGGGAAAACTTGGAATGAAATACATACATTCTGCTTGCCCTGCGGGCCTTGTGAAGCCACACAGCCTCATGTGAACTTCCAAGGGTTAGTCAGTTGGTCGGCAGGAGCACTGAGAATGCCGTGGGTAGAGGCCTACCTACCGGCCCCACCCTGACTCAACAGGCAGGGCTGCTGGAGCTGAGTGTCCTAGGCTTCTCGTGCAGTGAGGTCAGGGCTGTTCCCAGACTCTGCATCATGACAGCCCGGTAGAGAGGAAAGGTCCTGGCGACAGGCTGTCCTTGCCCGCCTGCTTGACGTCAGGGGTGACAGACCTGAGGGGTAGAATCAATTTCAGGAAAGGTTATTCATTGATCCAGAAAGCTGTTCTTTTGCTGATGGTGTCTAGGGCTGGTGGTTGTGAGGAGCTGACGTAGGGAGTGTTGGAGTCAGGAGGGGGACATCTGAATTTGAGAAGTTGGTGGGGCGGACCCCAGGCAGCAGGCTTCTATCGAAGACCCATCAACTCCAGGCCACACTGCCCACAGACAAGCCTGCAGCTGTTCTTAGAGGTTTTTCTTAACCTCTAAAAAATAAATTCACATATTTTTATTTTGAAGTTGTGCTGGCAGGATAGAGGCAGCTACAACTCTGCCATCTGGCTTCTGAAATGAGAGCTCAAAGAGCAGAGATGAGGAGAGAAGGGCCCCCAGTCCTCCTGGTGCTGCTAGGACTGACGGAGGAAGCTGGAGAGTGCAGAGATGCCCCTCTGCTTGAAGGTAGCTTCCCTCCTCCACCCCACCCTCCATTCAGACACCTCACCCCTGCAGTGTCTTGATGGTTCCTACCCCTGGAGCTCACTGCTTCACACTGAAGCCAGGGCAAGCCTCTGAGACCGTGTGGTCATCAGCATCTAATCCTAGCTCCAGTTCCAGGCGGAGAGCCAGGCCTCAGTACTCCTGTGCCCCGGAGGGTTGAGGTGCCCAGGAGGAATCAGGTAGGCAGACTTCCCTGCTTTTGTTTCCCAGAAGCCTCATCTGCCCCTGGGGATGCTGCTGAGGGGAGGGGAGGGAGCGCAGAGCAGGCTGCAGAAGGGGTCTGGGCCTCGCCAACCTTGGGGCCTCTGCAGGCCCTGCACAAGGCTGGAGCTCTGAGAGGGCCGGCAGCTCATGCAGAGGGCCGGGCTCCTGAGCCTGCAGATGCCTCTTTCTGGAGGTTTCAGGCCTCATTGCTCAGGGCACCCCACACTGGCCCCAGGGCTCTGTGAGACACAGGGCAGGTGACAGCCTCTCGGGCTGATGGTTGCCATGGAACTCAGGGTCAGACTTGATTTAAAGAAGTAAGGAAAGGAGACAGGAGGCGCCCCTGGGTCTACGACCGTAACTCCTGAGCCCCCCAGCCTGCAGCCTCAGCAACCTCATCGCTCAAACCGCTCCTCTCCTCTGTCCCCCCTGCTGGCTCTGCCACCAGCGCGCAGCAGCTTCACTCCACCCCTGGGTTTTGCAGGAGTTGTTTCCTCAGCCACTTCTGCTGTTTGTGCAGATTTTGGTTCCTTGTTCTGACTCAGACCTCAGCTAAGGCCTCCTCACCTCTGTTTCTAAAGCAGCAACCCTTCCCCATGACCCCCTCCAGTTCCACTATTTTAATAGGCAGTGACAGCACTGCGCCCTCCCACCCAAAAGTATCTACCAGTCAGTCTCTTGTTACTCATCTCTTCTCACCCAGCATTCAGAGCCCATGAAGAAGGGGCCTTGCTTTTCTGTTCTGTGGTTGCCTTAAACACAGTACCCTGCACCCTGGAGGTTGGCCCTGACTGGGTAATGGATGAATGAACTCAGCATATCCTATCAGATGTCTGCTTAAAACGGTGGCTCTGCAATGGACTCAGATACCAGCTCCTCAGCAGGCCTCTCAGGCCCCCAGTCTGATCCCACTCACCCCACCAGATTCACCTCATGCCTTTTCATCTCACCATCAAACAACAGAAAATCTGCATTAAAATGTTTTCACACCTGCAGTTTTTCATTTGAGGTCTGGCAATTAATATTTTTTATTTGCCTGCTAAGTCACTTCAGTCGTGTCCGACTCTGTGCGACCCCATAGACAGCAGCCCACCAGGCTCCTCCGTCCCTGGGATTCTCCAGGCAAGAATACTGGAGTGGGTTGCCATTTCCTTCTCCAATGCATGCACGCAGGCTAAATTGCTTCAGTCGTGTCTGACTCTGTGCAACCCTATGGACAGCAGCCAACTAGGCTCCTCTGTCCATGGGACTCTCCAGGCAAGAATACTGGAGTGTGTTGCCATTTCCTTCTCCTTTATTTGCCTAACATGGTAAAAATTCTTACTAATATAATTTAGTAAATCAGTCAAGAAATAGTACTTTAGCCAAAGAACGAAAAGAACTTGTCTGAAAGCCAGTTTGACTCTCAAGCACGATACATTTTCTGAGGATAAAAAAAAAATGTGCTTTGAGTTTCAATAAAGGACATTTTCTAAACATTAATCAACAAGGACTTACTCCTCCACTGCTACATCTGTTATTTTAAGTTTATTCATAATTCACAAGAGCATAATGCAGTAATAATTTGTTATAATCTTTAATTTTATAATTTAGTAGGTGCTAACTCTGGGGCTTTCCTGGTGGCTTAGATGGTAAAAAAAAAAAAACCTGCCTGCAATGCAGGAGACTTGGGTTCAATCCCTGGGTCAGGAAGATCCCCTGGAGAAGGAAATGGCAACCCACTCTAGTATTCCTGCCTGAGAAATCCCATGGACAGAGGAGCCTGGCGAGCTATAGTCCATGAAGTCACAAAGAGTTGGACATGACTTAGCAACTAAACACCCACCACAACCAGGTGGCTAACTCTTGGCAGCCAAAACATTTAAGAACTTACTTAGAGCCTATACTTGGGCCACAGGGAACTCGGGAAATACTTACTAATATTTCTACACTCTCCATGTTGAGTACAAACACCTGTGTTGAGTATTCCTTCCATCTGCCAAGTCAGATCCTGTATTCCCTGCTTTTGGACAGAGTTTGGGGTCATGTTCTATAGTTTCTGTAACGCTTTTGGCTTTTTGCTTAAGTAGCTTTTCCCCCTGGCTTGTTACTGAGATTGTCTTCCAGGTACTGCTAGGAGGTTCCTCAGGTTTGGGGGGGTTTTTAAGAAAATAAGTTGGAGTATTGATAATTAAACTTTTGAAACTTGTGCCTATGGGCATTTGGGGAATAAAGCAAGTACTTGTGGAATTGATGTCTGTACTGGTCTGGGGTACAGATCTCGCTGACAGGAAGTGGCGTTTCTGACTGTCTTTACTCTTAGGGCCCCTCAGCATGTGTATGAGTTGGACAGACAAGGGGGGTGGCCAGTCAGTGAGGCAATAAGCATACCACAGGTGTTTGTAGTAGGTTTTGCCTAAAGGAGCATTCCAATGCGTTTGATTCCAGTGGTTACATCTAGTCCCATTCCCACTCATCCTTTCGGATAAACAAGCTCAGGTCCGTTCCCAGGAGACCTGGGTTGCTGGGAATATTTTCTGTTTGCTTCTATAGCTGCTCCAGGGGGCTGCCAACTGAGGAACCCTGAAACGTATGGTATTCTACAATGCTCACATTCGCTTGTACACATAAAATACCTGGAAGGATTCGCAGGATGAAAACCTTGACTGCCGCTGAGCGGGCGAACGTGAGGCTGAAGGACAGGATGGGAAGGGACACGCCCTTTTATTCCCTGAACTCTGAGCGGATGAAAACCTTGACTGCCGCTGAGCGGGCGAACGTGAGGCTGAAGGACAGGATGGGAAGGGACACGCCCTTTTATTCCCTGAACTCTGAGCCATGAGCATGTGTTGCCTCTTCAGAAATGCCTACCTAAAACTAAAATTTTCAAAAAGATACTAGCAGAATTTTCCTATAAAATACGTTTCCTTAAAAAATCTATTCTGTCGCCCAGCAAAAACTGAGTCCCTCTCAATGACTAGCCACCTGATCTCTAATAAACATGCTAACAACATATGACAAAGACAAAATTCTTTGTCAGCAGGAGTCTTGATAGTAACTGAAAACCCCCCAAACTGTTGATCTAGTCACATTTTTGGCAGACCAGTGACATATATTCATTTCTCAAATTCTAATAAGTAGTTCCAAATAGGATCTAAGATTTGAGCAACAAGATTTTAGGACAGATAGTCCTATGGTCTGTGTTTTCTCTTGCCTGGGATTTACTTCATTATCCTTATAAAGGACTTTAAGAATATAAAGTCAGGTCACAGTATTCATTTAAACAGCCACATCTCAACTTCCTTAAACTAATCAGAATAAACAAAAACCTCAGCAAGAAACTCCAAACCTTGATTTTTAAAATCCCACGAGAATGATCTTTAAGAAGAATGTACTTTGATCAAGTAAAGCACACTGACCTAGGGCTCGCCTCTGCTGCTCCATCGACCGGCCGGCTGTGGGACTGCTGCCCTCATGGCTGTTCCACGTCCCCTTCCCTCCCGCCCAGCAGCGGCGCCTCCGTGACAATTTTGAGCTGGAGTGTCCTTGTCCACGCCTGTTTCCTAAAGCACCCAGCAACTTTGGCAGCTCCAGTCCTCTTGCCTGGAAAATCCCATGGGCGGAGGAGCCTGGTAGGCTGCAGTCCATGGGGTTGCTAAGAGTCAGATACGACTGAGCAACTTCACTTTCACTTTTCACTTTCATGCATTGGAGCAGGAAATGGCAACCCACTCCAGTGTTCTTGCCTGGAGAATCCCAGGGAC
>SJYQ01013538.1:93153-116417 GCA_006410935.1 Redunca redunca
GAGCTGCTCGCAATGGGGCCTAGCTGAAAGAGTGACGCCAGGAGGACCAGAGCAGCCTGGCAGGTCCTGTGCACGCAGGAATGGAGGAGGAACAGAAAGCGGCACGGGCTCAGGCCTGCCTGAACCCAGAATGATCTCAGCCTCATGTTTTCTGCTTTTCCTGTATCCTTGTGTGGGAGTTTTCTTGCAACAAGCCATTTTTCTTGAGAAATTTCAGTGAGTCTGTTCTTTAAAGCTCCAAATCCCAAGTAACCCAATGTTCTAGTGCTTTTTTCCCTACCCACATGTACCTGTGTATTTTTTCTTACAGAACTGGGCCAATGAAATGCAGTCTTTTTTTTTTTTTAACTTGACAATATATTGTGAGAATTCTCATAAATATGGCTAAGGCTCTATAGAATTTCCTTGATGGGCACCCAGACTTCTGAACAGCCATCATCACAGCCAAGTCCAGTTTACTGCCCACCTACTGGAAACCATCTGCCACAGAAAGCCACCACCCAGTTGGGTGAAGTTGTCCCCCCCAGAATCCGTCCAGCCCCAGTCCTGGCCACCACCCTCACCCTCCCCTGGCCCTCCCAAGACATCTAGCTATAGTTCTCACTGTCTCGGGCCAAAACCAGTTTTTCAAGAGCAGAAACATATTGGAACTATCAAAAGAACATGAAATGAGCCACAGAGAAACATAAGCATAACTTCCAGGTCTTCTTGCTTTGTGACATTTTTAAAAGAACAAATCTGTCATCAAGACAAGCTGAAACAGAAGCCGAGTCTTTTGGTATCAAGTGCTGCCTGTGGTGAGGATGGGCCTGGTGGTGACCTGGGCCAAGTGCCATCCTGACCCCTGCACTTGTGGGACTGCCAGGATCACTAAACACCAAGCTCCTGTCGACCCTGGCTCCGGTGCACATCCACGTTTGTCCCTGCCCTCCAGCCCTCTGCAATCTCTCTAGGGTCTAGAGGAAAAAACCTGCAAGGCTGTGGTGCTGGCTTTGTCCTCTCCCGAGTGTCTTCAGGACACAGCAGGAGAAAGGGAAGGAAAAAGGTGCTCACTCTCCCACGTGTTTGCACCTGAAGTCACTAGCCAGCCACCATCCTTCTGCCTACATGGCTCACACAGCTATCAGAACTGACCTGGCTGAACACTGAATACCTGTCGTTTGGCTGTGTGTTCATTATATCTTAAAATTTTTCCAATAAAAAAGTGAAACCAGGGAATAGTGCCACATATTATTCTGCCTAATAACAATAGCGCGTGTGCGTGCTAAGTCACTTCAGCTGTGTCCGAGTCTTTGCGGCCCCATGGACTGTAGCCTGCCAGGCTCCTCTGTCCATGGGATTCTCCAAGCAAGAATACTGGAGTGGGTTCACATTTCCTCCTCCAGGGGATCTTCCCAACCCAAGGATCAAACCCACGTCTCTCAGTCTCCTGCATTGGCAGGCGTGTTCTTTACCACTAGTGCCACCTGAGAAGCCCAATATCATTAGGATGCAAATAAGTCAGCGTTTCCCATGGGATCCCCTAGTTGGCCACAGGGTCTCATGTCTGTCCTGCCCCCCTCCACCCCCTCACCCCTCTGCAGCTCTCACTTGGCCCAGGTGCAGCCACAGGCTGCTCTTTCTGCCTCTGGCCCTGGCACCTTCAACCCATCCTCCTCATAGTCACCACATGACCTTTGTAAAGTGCAAAATCTCCAAACTTCTGGCTTTAAATCCACAGTTACTTTTTGCCTACTCCCTAGAGGATTAACAGCCAAGCTCCTAATGGTGTATAGTCCACCTCTGAGAGTGACTCCTGCCCACCTCCCTAGTCTCTGCTGTCACTCCTGCTTGGCTCCCATCTTGTGCTCCAGAAGCTCAACTACATGTAATCCTGCACATGTCCTGCTTGCCTCCATGCCCTTTCCCGAATCAGCAAATTAGAACTGGTGCCAGGATAAACACATACTGTACTCACGGGCTTCCAAAACCATGGACAAGTTTTATATTTTCACCTTAAATTGGGACACGCGCCCAGCTTCATCTGTGAGCCAGACAAGATGTGAAGATGGTGAGCTGGGCGGGGCCTCGGGCCATGGTTTAAGCCCCAGCATTGCCTGGATGTGCTGGGCAGGTCACAAAGTGAGTCTGAATCTCATTCTCTTTTATGTAAAACCAGGGTTACAAGCACCTGCCCAAAAGGAGGAGGAATCTGTGAACTGTTGGATGTAGAGAAACCTACGATCTTTTCAGTGTTACACAAAAGTGTTGTGAGCTTAAGGTGACCTACCTGCTGTGAGCCCAAGGACAGAAGCAGAATCCACGGGGTGCAGGGCGGGGAGGGGGAGCCTTGGTGATGTTTCATCAGATGGGTTCTGTTGGAGAACGTCTTGAGTCCTGGGAAGAGTTGTCTGTGGCCGACTCTGGCACATGAAACACACCATTGGCTGTTCCATCAAACGTTCAATAGCAGATGCTTAGGATTCCTCTCCAGTGGCAAATTTCAGAGCCTGCAGCATCTGCCCTCAATTACAGGTCATGGCAATGCCTGTCACATGGACCGAGTGTGCTCCAGCATGGACAGGCCTGTGGGAAGAACGTGGGACACTCGGTGGACAGGGCGCTGGATGTGGGAGAACCGGATTCTGAGCCCTCCTTTGCCACCAGCTGTACCTCCGTTCCCTCACTCGCTGGGGCTCCAGGAAACAAGTGCTGAGGCCCTTCTTGTTCTTACAGTTATCATACTGCTGAGGCAGAGGTGCACAGTGTGTGCTTTAATTAGTTTAGTTTTGATTAGTGTCTGTCTTCAGGTGATTCCAGGATCAGTGGAGTCACAAATATTGAGTGATCTATAAGTATAGTCCAACCTGACATTCTCACCATGGGCCATCAATGAAATATCCCAAGTTCAGTCTACTAATTCATATGTTGGTTTCTTAGGTGAAATCTCCTTTTCATGGAATGGAGAGGTCCTCCGTGTAAAAGAATTTAAAATTAGTTAGAAACGAGTTATAGTCGTTGCCTCTGGGGGTGGGGCTTGACTGCAGGGAGGCAAGCATTGTGTCGAATCTTCCTGACTTTGCTTTCTACCTTATGAATCGAGTGCTTTCTGTTATATCAGCTGTTCCTTAAAACAATCACATGAGCAGTTACTGATGAACCGGTCCTGTATCTGAGACTTGCCAGGTGGGGGATTAAATGCGAAATGGGATTGGCCATGTATGGAGAACTGTTGGCTGGGTTATAGTTACATTGAAAGTGAGGGTGTTAGTTACTCAGTCTTGTCCAACGCTTTGTGACCCCATGGAGCCCACCAGGCTCCTCTGTCCTTAGGATTTCCCAGGCAAGAATACTGGAGTGGGTTACCATTTCCTTCTCCAGGGGATCTTCCTGACCCAGGCATTGAACTTGAGTCTCCTGCATTGCAGGCAGATTCTTTACTGTCTGAGCCAATGGTTTTTAAAAATATTTTCAATGTTTGTTTATTTTATGTATTTAGCTGTGTGGGGTCTTCAGTCTTCATTGTGGCATGCGGGATCTAGTTTCCTGACCAGGGATCAAACCCAGGCCCCATGCATTGGGAGTATGGAGTCCCAGCCATTGGACCACCAGCAAAGTCCCTGGAATACGTTTGAAATGTCCTGTTTTATTCACAAGGAGGTATTGTGTAGTCTGCATTTATTTCACAAAGTTACAAAGTGCAAGCTCAGTATTTACTTTCTAAGTTCATACTTCTTATGTGATATTTTTTATTTTTTTATTCAAACGTTGCCATATTGTTACAGAGCAAGGACTCACTGCCCGGCTGCACAGGAGTTAATACTGTGACACCAGCCTTGAGAAGAGAAAGGTTTACCGCCAGGTGGACCGGCATGGAGACAGAAGGCTCTCGAATCTGTCTCCTCGCCGGCTGACCCCACAATAAAGTTCTTTCTTTTCTCAAAAGCTGGTGCCATAACATTGGCTTCAGTGTGTCCCAGGCAGCAAGCTGTTGCCCAGGAACAATTTTGGCAACCACAAAGGGAGTAAAGTCTTGTGACCACCTGCCCAAGGCACCATAGCCCCCAGTGGGCGTGGACCCTCACCACTGATCCTGACCAGCCAACTCAGACCGAATTTGCCTGGATGGTGGTTGGTTGGGTCCCTGCTTCCCCATCGTGGTGCTCCAGGTTTCTCAGAGCTACTTTGCTTTTGAAAAGAACAGTTCCTGGATCAGCCTCGGGTGTCTTTGGGGGTGAGTATCCGTGTTAAAATGTACCTCTGCCTAAATTGTCTAATAACCTCATCAGGCTTGCAGGTTAGAGTCCCACCCTGGAGAGACAACATAATAGGTTCCAGGCGCTGAGGTTCTCAGAGGGTCTGGTTAGAGTCCCGCATCCCAGGTCACGGTCCCAGCCTTTAGGTTTGTGCATTTGTCTGTGTTTGCCTATGCCTGACTTTTATTTGTTATGACTGGCCAATAAGCATTGCTTCTTGAATGACTTTAGCAAACCTGATATTAATGAGAGTCCGCTGAGTAGAAACCTTGCTTTATGGAGGTGTCAGACTTTCACCTAACCTAACATGATCACCTGGTGGGATTGATACAGGTGAGTATTCTTTTTTTAATAGCTTACTTTAGATTTTTATTGTATATTATTTATTTATTTAGTTTGCTGTGTAGCTTGCAGGATCTTAGTTCCCCAACCAGGGATTGAAGCCAGGCTCTGACAGTGAAAGCATGGGGTCCTAACCACTGGACTGTAAGGGAATTCCCAGTACAGGTGTGTGTTCTTAGTGGAACCAAACCTGACTATCTTCCTGGGGTGAGAGGGTAGAGGAACAAAGAGAGCTAGGAGAAATCATCTATTTCCAAATGGGCGGTTACCATGGATTAAAAAGCACAGCTGCGCGTCTTTAGGGACTTAATGAAAGGCAGAGATTAAAGAGAAATGAAACAGGTGGGGCCATGTTATTAGATGAATAGGTATTTAAGGAAGATTGAGATTGTTAAGGCAGTAACAGAACAAATAGGGATTTTATATAATTACTTTCAGTTGAAATAAAAAATACAGTTGTCAAACTTGGCCTACATTTAGCCAAGGGTGAAACAAAAAAATCTTCCAAACACAAACAAAACTTGTTAAGAATAATTTTAGTGGAGTTGTTGAAAATAGCTTCTAAATGTTAAATATGTCTAGGGAGGGACCTGAGAAGGTCTGAGTATTTTGAAGGTGGAGGGGATGTGCCTGACGCAGTTCAGATCTAAGAACCCTGTGGCTGTGGAACCCCATCACCAAGTGTGTGCTTGCTCTGTTTGTACCTTTTCTGCTCAGTTTGTATCTTTGCTGATCACAGTGTGGTTCTTTTCACTGAGTGCTTTTCTTCTATAAGTTTTAACACTGTGTTCTTGTTCTCTATGACTTCCTACTATAAATGGCATACTGGAGTATTGGAAAAGAGAATAATTTTCTTTTGTAGTATTGCTTGGTCCCAATGTCAGCTGGAGTCAGAGGGGGGAAATGGCCCAATAATGGCTCTTTGAATTATAATACCGTTTTACAATTACACTGTGTTTGCAAAAGAGAGGAGAAATCAGATGAAATCAGCTTTATCCCCATTTGCTGCCAGGGAAGAGCCTTCATACGATGGGACACGTTTTGGGTTTTCCTCACTGACAATTTTTTAAAAATTGTATTGAAGTATAGTTGATTTACAATGTTGTATTAATTTCTACTGTATAGCAAAATGATTCAGATATACACACACATATATATAGATAGATAGATATAGATATATTTTATATTCTTTTCCATGATGGTTTATCACAGGACATTAAGTATAGTTCCTTGTGCTATTCAGGAGGACCTTGTTGCTTATCTTCACTGACTATTTTAACCCTTTTGTATGAGCCACACTAGCAGGTAGTTAACATAGAACTGCTTGTGTACTTATATATATGTATATACACACCTATGTGTATGGGCTTCCCACATAGCTTAGTCAGTAAAGAATCTGCCTGAAACGCAGGAAACCCGGGTTTGATCCCTGGGTCGAGAAGATCCTCTGGAGACGGAAATGGCAACCTACTCCAGTATTCTTGCCTGGAGGATCTCATAGACAGAGGAGCCTGGCAGGCTACAGTCTGTGCGATTGCAAGAGTCGGACACGTCTTAGCAACTAAACCACCACCACCTGTGTGTACATGTACCTGTATGTATGGATGGATATAGGCTAAGTTGCTTTAGTTGTGACTCTGTGCAGCGCTATGGACTGTAGCCCACCAGGCTCCTCTGTCCATGGGATTCTCTAGGCAAGAAGACTGGCATGGGCTGCCATGCCTTCCTCCAAGGGATCTTCCCAACCCAGGAATCAAACCAGCGTCTTTTAAGGCTCCTACATCGGCAAGCAGGTTCTTTACCACTGGTGCCACCTGGGAAGCCCCCCCGCCCCCACACACACACATTAAAAAGAAAGCTTGCTAGGAGGAAGAAACACTGGTCATGGTGCCAACAGCCACGGGCTCTGTGGAGACCTTGGGCTGAGTGTACTCTACCTGGAAATTGCCCAGATGTCTAGGTCACCTTGTCTGTGACTCTGCTGAGGAGGTGAAATGTTTTGTCATCTCCCAGGAAGAGTATACCCATACACCCTCAGAAAGTAGGGGAGGGTTGAGTATCTCACCCCCTGTCCTCCTGAATTCCTCTCTTGGGTTAGGCTCCGAGTCTAAGGCAGCCCCTCATCTGACTTTCTCTCAGGTGACACAGTCCCCTCTTCCACCCTCCTCCCCATCTGAGGTGCTAAGTGAGACCGAGCCTGGACTCCCTGACTGGGACAGGCCGCCCCGCCCTCGGCACACAGGGGCTGTCAGGAGAGGTGACCCACTGGCTGCAGTCTTGGAGCTGCCAGGACAGACTGGCAGCCAGGTCACATGCATGACCACCAAGCCACAGCTGTCGACTGTCTCCTGTGGGGAAGCTCTCCAGGGTCCCCTCCACGAGCCCACAGCCACGCTGCTCCTCGCCCAGATCCTCTGTTCTCCTCACAGCCAAGCTGTGGACAGTCACCCCCGCGTCTGCTTGCTTCTTTCCGGAAACCACACTAGCAGACGGAATTGGCTGCTAAACCCTAAGGTTCTTGTTTTGCCTCTGCTTCGGTGGGGAGTGAGAGAAGGCCATTTTTCCAGAGATCTGCAGTCCATCGACTGTCTGAAACCTGGGCTACTGACTCAGCCTTGACTTGAGGGCTGCTTGCTTGCACGCTGTCTAATCGGCCATGTTCGAAGGGGCGGCTCAGCCCTCAGAAACTGCGCTCGAGGGGCAGACCCACTGTGCCCCGGGGCTCCCCACAGGGGCAAGGTGCCCCCTGAGCCGCGGATGAGCTCACCCGGTGCTTCCCTCCACCGCCCCCCTGAACGCTTCCCAGGTGCAGCCAACGCCGCAGCTCCAGGCAGGCCTCGAGTTTCTGATGAGATGCTGGCTGACTTCGGCCGATCTGCAGAGGCGGGCAGGAGACAGGCATTCACTGGAGACGGTTGTTCCGGGCCATTCTGTACTTTTTGCCGCCAAGATGTGAACCGTCTTGAGCACCACGGTGGTGGAACCCTGGTCGGCCTTGAGAGGATGGACTCCGGCTGGAGACCGCAGGGCTGCCCTACTGTTGGCCGACCTCCCAGGACCAAGTGTCACAGGTACAAGTTCTGGGCTCACAAGGCTTGACCCTGGCTGGTTTTCCCAGGTCGCTTTGTACATTTTTCAGCAGCAGGTTGGGGGAAGACCCTCAGAAAGCGCTCTTCCTGCTTGCGGCAGGGCCTAATGACTTTGACTTACGACATCTGCTCCTCCTTCAGGCCTCCCGAGATCCCCCATCCCCACCATGTGAAGGGGGTACCCTGCCCCTAGAGCCCAGGCTTCCACCAAAAGCCCTCCCAGGGCCCAAAGTCCTGCCCCAGCCCCATACCTTCCTTACCGGACAGTCAGGGGGAATTCTCCCCTCCATGAACCCGCCAGGGTGCTCAGGTCAGTCCAGGGGTCCTCTGCCCCAGGCTGGCCAATATCCCTGGAGACAAGCCAAGGTCACTCCCTCCTCCTTTTAAAAATGGACTTCGGAGTCAAAGCCCGCATTGACTTTCTCTGTGACTTTCTCGCACTGAGGGTATTCCATGTCAGCATATATGGAGCCCTCGCACTCTCTTTAACAATCATACTTTCAAAATTAGGAGGTGGCTGTTGTGTTCTTTCTGCTGTTTTTGCAGCTGTTGATCCTTTTTTAATGCTTTTTTAAAATGTATTAATTCGCTTATGGTTGCGCTGGGTCTTCGTCGCTGTGTGGGCTTTGCTCTAGTTTTGACAAGCCCGGGCTGCTCTCTCGTTGTGGCTTGCAAGCTTCTCCTGGCGGCGGCTTCTCTTGTTGCGGAGCACAAGCGCAGGCTTCAGCAGTGGCGGCCGGTGGGCTCAGCAGCTACAGCTCCCAGGCTCTAGAGCACAGGGTCAGGAGTTGTGGCGGCACACGGGCTTTGTTGTTCTGCAGCATGTGGGATCCTCCCAGATCAGAGATAGAAGCCATGTCTCCTGCGCTGGCAGGCGGATTCGGAACCACTGCACCACCGGGGAAGCTCTATTGACGATTTAGAATTAGGAGGCAGGTGATGTGACCGGGAGAGAGACTGGCGGGGCCTCCTGCCTGGACTGGATGTGTGCTGATCTGTCCAACAGGAGCATCCTATAAGCAGGCTGTGTCTTGTGGGTGCAGAGGTCTCCTAATATAGATTTGGCTTCTACATCTCTGCAGAGGAGGGTGAGGAAAGTTGTGGTCCTCCATTTCATTCTAGGTTTTCATGGCACTAGCCTATCACACGGAGAAGGCAGTGGCACCCCACTCCAGTACTCTTGCCTGGAAAATCCCATGGGCAGAAGAGCCTGGTAGGCTGCAGTCAGTCCATGGGGTCACTAAGAGTCAGAAATGACTGAGCGACTTCACTTTCACTTTTCACTTTCATGCGTTGGAGAAGTAAACGCAACCCACTCCAGTATTCTTGCCTGGAGAATCCCAGGGATGGGGGAGCCTGATGGGCTGCAGACTATGGGGTCGCACAGAGTTGGATACGACTGAAGTGACTTAGCAGCAGCACCAGCAGCCTATCAAGATGTTTTTAATGATGTTAAATGCCCCTCCTTTCCCTTTTATTTCTCTTTCTCTTTTCTGAATCAAAGACGAACTTCAAATGTCTAGAGTAGCAGTTTCACCCAGTTCAATGCTTTCATAAGTGTTGGGGAGAAAGAAATTCCCAAAGCAAAACATGTCACAGTGATCTTTGTGAAACGGGCATGGTGGAGAGTGTTTTTCAAATACTGGCAATCAGCAGAATTCTTGAAATAGAATTACCGCCTTTGAAATCATGTCTTATAATTAATTGTCCCAAGATCACAGCTGGGCTTTTCTCTCACAGAACTTTCAAACAGCCACACGTATAATGCTACCTGGTGCTTTGTTTTTCGTAAGAACAGCACAGAATCTCCTTCCTAGTTAGCTCATGTATGGTTATTAACCGGACACACAGTGGTCGAGTGTGGAGCTCAGGGCAGGGCCAATGTTCATCTGAGGTCCTGGCTCCCGCTTGGAACTTCTCCAGGGCCGTGCTGCTCCCCAGCCTCAGATTCCGCTTGTTCTAACAACTGCTGAGCTGTCAGGGAGACCCCTGAGCCAGAGACCGCGACTCAAGGTCTGAATCTTCCTCAGGTTAGAAGGGGGATTTCACAGAGTATAATTCTTTTGGCAAATAGGCCGATATCATTTTTTAAATAATTTTATTTTATTTATTTTTGGCCGTGTTGGGTCTTTGTGGTTGCACAGGCTTTTCTCTAACTGTGGTGCACCGGCTTCTCATTTCAGTGGCTTCTCCTGTTGTGGAGCACAGGCTCAGTAGTTGTGACACATGGGCTTAGTTGCTCCGTGGCATTTGGGATCTTCCCGGACCAGGGATCAAACCCATGTCTCCCACATTGGCAGTTGGGTTCTTTACCTCTGAGCCACCACCAGAGAAGCCCTGATGTCATCTTTAAATTCTAAAATTGTATTTCCAAGTTCTCACCCATGTAGAGGTGACAGAGGACTCCTGTGAATGGCTCAGCTCACGGAGTCTGAGAGGGAGGAACTGAGGGGGAAACAAGGGAAGCCTGAAAATTCTAGAGCGTCTCCCACTCTGAGGAGGGCCCTAGTGAATCCTGGATGATGTCAAAGCAAAGACATCAAAAATCAGATTCGTTGTAGCAGGCAGTGCTTCCCAACTGAGAATTCAAAAGATTTACTCTGTTAGAAGACAGAATGGCCACTGTTTCTATTTCAATTTTTAAAAAACAGCACCGTATCTGCTTTTTAAGAATTTCAGCCTTAAAACAAGTTTGAGAGCTACCAAATGCTTAGGCGATGCACAGACTAGCTGAGCTGGCTCTGTACCAGCTTCTAAGAGGGCTCTTTGAGAGGACTGTTAAGTCCTTCTCAGGCTTTTATCCTTACTTCTTTGTTATTTACCTTCTGGAAATGAATCCCTTATCAGATGTGTGATTTGCAAATATTCTCTCCCATGCAGTGGGTTTGCTGTTTTGTACAGGGCGACAGAGGATGAGATGGTTGGATGGCATCACTAATGCAGTGGACATGAACTTAGGCAAACTCCAATGGTGATGGACAGGAAAGCCTGGCGTGCTGCAGTCCATGGGGTCACAAAGACTCAGACACTCCTTGGCGGCTGAATAACAACAAAACAGGGAACCCACTGAATGGAAGCCCCCCAGAACCTATAGAGAACCCTAAAACTTAATAACAAAAATGAAAAGCCTGGTTAAAAATGGGCAAAGGCCTTAAATGTACATTTCTCCAAAGAAAATATATGAACATTTCCCCCTAGATCTATGATGTATTTATCTGACCACAATTTTCTTATGCAGCAAATCAAACTATCTCTAATTCTTCAAAAATCAGTGTTAAAAGAGAAAACAGTTTTAAAAAATCCAACTTGGCTTTTCACTTATGGAGGAAAAAAGTCTTCTATTTACAATACATGATTTTTGAAAGAATAATAACAAATAATTTGAAACTAAACAGAAAAATCATAAAAATAAACCAACTGATCTTTTCTAACCAAAAACTTCAAAAATTTAAGACAGCCGCCTTGGTCTATTTTTAAAAATTTTATCTTATGGAAGTATAGTAGGTCTTGATTTGACCTGTGGTGGTGGAGAAGACTCTTGAGAGTCCCTTGGACTGCAAGGAGATCAAATCAGTTAATCTGAAAGGAAATCAGTCCTGAATATTCATTGGAAGGACTGATGCTGAAGCTGAAGCTCCAATACTTTGAGGCCATAGGAGACAAGCAACAAAGACGCTGTTACTATATAGCAGGCCCTATGTCAAAGTCCTCTCCATCTAGTACAATTTAATTCTACCTACGGCTAAATGCCAACAAAGGTCTACATAGGCAAAGGTATGGCTTTCCAAGTAGTCATGTATGGATGTAAGAGCTGGACCACAAAAAAGGCCAAACAATTGATGCTTTTGAACTGTGGTGCTGGAGAAGACTCTTGAGTGTCTTTTGGACAGCACAGAGATCAAACCACTCAATCCTAAAGGAAATCAACCCTGAATATTCATTGGAAGGACTGATGCTGAAGCTGAAGCTCCAACACTTTGGCCATCTGATGTGAAGAGCTGACTCACTGGAAAAGACCCTGATGCTGGGAAAGACTGAGGGCAAAAGGAGAAGGGGATGACAGAGGATGAGATGGTTGGATGGCATCACCCACTGAATGAACATGAGTTTGAGCAAACTCCAGGATATGGTGAAGGACAGGGAAGCCTGGTGTGCTACAGTTCATGGGGTCACAAAGAGTCGGACATGACTTAGTGAACTGAACAACAGTTGATTTACAATGTTGTTAGTTTCAGGTATACAGCAAAGTTATTCAGTTATACATACATATACATGGTTTTTCATATTTCTTCCCATTATGGTTTATCACTGGATATTGAATATAGTTCCCTGTGCAGTACAATAGGCCCTTGTTGTTTATCCATCCTATATATAATAGTTTGCATCTGCTAGTGCCAAATTCCCAAAACTTCCCTCCCCTCCCCTCTTCCCCCTTGGCAACCCCAAGTTTGTTCTCTGTGTTGTTGTTTTGTAGGTATGTTGATTTGTGTTGTATTTTAGATTCCACATATAGTAATATCATATAGCATTTATCTTTCTCTTTCTGATTTACTTCACTTAGTATGATCTCTAGGTCCATCCATGTTGCTGCAAACGGCATTATTTCTCTCTTTCGTGTGGCTGAGTAATAGTCCATTGTGTACATGTGTGTCTATATATATATATATGTATATATATATAGAGAGAGAGCACATCTTTATCCATTCACCTGTCGTGTGACACTTAGGTTGTCTCCATGTCTCGGCTATTGTGAATAGCGCTGCTCTGAACATAGTGCTGCGTGTATCATTGAATTATGGTTTTTTCCAGGTATACGCCTAAGAGTGGGATTGCGGGATCATATGGTAATTCTATTTTTAGTTTTCTGAGGAACCTCCATGCTGTTCTTCACAGTGGGTGTACTGATTGACATTTCCACCAAAAGTGTAAGAGGTTTCCCTTTTCTCTACACTCTCTCCAGTATTTGTCATTTGTAGACTTTTGAAGATTCTTCTGACTGGTGTGAGGTGGTACCTCATTGTAGTTTTGATTTGCATTTCTCTAATAATTAGCAATGATGATCATCTTTTCATGTACATGTTGGTCGTTTTTATGTCTTTGGACAAAGTCTATGTAGGTCTTCTGCCCATTTTTCAATTGGGTTGTTTGTTTTTTTGTTGTTGAATTTGTATACTTTGGAAATTAAGCCCTTTTCAGTTGCATCATTTGCGAATATTTTTCCCAGTCCACACATTGTCTTTTCATTTTGTTTCCTTTGCTGTACAAAAGCTTGTAAGTTTGATTAGGTCCTATTTGTTTATCTAAGTGCTTTTCTATTCTCTTGTAAAAAAAAGAAACATACCAAAAAAAAGAAAGAAACCTATCTTCTTCTTAATAGATTTCTGAGCTAGCTTCTGTTTCCTGTATCTTACATCTTCTAACTTTTTGCAGGGAGGAGAGTATATGTTTAATTTTTTATTGCTTTTGTTTTTTCCTCAAACTTTAAACTTTTTTTCTGGTATTGGGGCACAGCCGATTCTCACATCTTTTTTCTTGGCTTCCACTCATCTCACTGAAGTGTATACTCCAGAACCTCCTAAAAAGTAACATGTGGAAGATACCTTAAAAAAAATTCTTCTATGTGTGCAAATATCTTTATTTTGCTTTCTTATTCAATGGGTACTTTGTATATGGCATTTTTAATTGAAAATCATTTAAAATTAATGTCAAGGTAGCTTGACTTACCACTGTTGCTCCAAAATACATTTTTTTCTGTTTATTTTGGCACTTTCCTTTCTGCTGTTTATTTTCTGACATTTCTGGGGATCCTTAATTGTTCATATTTACTCTCTGGATAACTATTATTCATGAAACTACCCCTTGTGAAGAGTTGTCACTGATTACAGGATGGCAGCATAAACTTTCTGGTAGTCAATTTTCCATTGATAAGTTTCTCTGACAGAATAGATCGTTCTAAACCCAATGTTGGAGAAGGAAAGGGCACCCCACTTCAGTACTTTTGCCTGGAAAATCCTATGGATGGAGGAGCCTGGTAGGCTGCAGTCCATGGGGTCGCTAAGAGTTGGATACGACTGAGCGACTTCACTTTCACTTTTCACTTTCATGCATTGGAGAAGGAAATGGCAACCCACTCCAGTGTTCTTGCCTGGAGAATCCCAGGGACGGGGGAGCCTGGTGGGCTGCCGTCTATGGGGCCGCACAGAGTCGGACACCACTGAAGTGACTTAGCAGCAAACCCAATGTACTGGAAGCTCTGTGGTCAACAGGCCACAGCTTCTTATCTCTGTAGGTCACAACATTTTATTGAATAATAAGATAAGTATAGTAACTGAGAATTCTGCTATTTCAAAACATGTTTAGACAAGTGAAATATTGTTTTCATGATACAATTTTCCCCCCAAGGGACAAGGAAGAAAATACATGTTAAGCAACTTTAGGAAAATAATAAATATTAAAAAAGCATAAAATGAATTTTAAAAATTTATATTGACATTGTATATCCTGATTTTTTTGTATCTAGATCTGCTTCTTGAGAGCCACCTTAATTGTTTGTATGCTTGATATTAGAGATTTTAAATATTAGCTTACTAAACCATGATTTCCAGGTATTTCCCTGCTAGGCTTTCAAAAGTACATGTTTTTAACATCTAATATTTTTCAAAAGTTTTTCATAATTTTACTTTATTTTTATTTACCAATAAACAAATTCTTTAGAAATGCTGCTTTAGGTTGGAGAGTCAAATATGTGTTATAATTAGATAAGTGTCAATAGCACAATGATTACTTGTTCCTTAATGTTTTTCATTCATACTCTTTCTAGAGCTTGACTAATCAGGCCACTTTAGTCAGTCTAATCAGACTAATCAGAATATCCTATTCTAGAGAATCATACCTAACAGACATCACATTGACAGGTTGTTGTCATACATATTTTGTCCAGATAACTAAGTTTGCTGTTTGTTGAATTTCATGGACATCTTTCATGCCAAAACATAAAGATACATAGACTTTAAAAAAATACATAATATTCTAATGAAATGAATATCATAATTGAATTAATCAATCCACTGTTGATGGGTCTTTAGGTTTTCTAGTGTTTCATTATTAAAAACAGTAATATGTAAGCATGCCACACTTGGCATCTTACAACCTTGGAATAAGTTTCCAGATCACAGTTTATGTACACTTTATATTTTGTTAGTTGTTCTCAATTTCTCTCTCAGAAGACTGCTCCATTTACAGTTCCACCAAGAGGATGAGAGTTTTTTTAGCTACTGCTTCAGCTTCTAGAAACCTGCAAAGTAAAATATTTAACAAAGGAACTCTTAAATATTCACTAGAGGGATATTTCTCATTCTTTATTCAGCAGAAAGACTCCCTGCCATTTCATTCAGACTCTATAGAGATTGTTTCAGCTGATGCTTCTTTGTCATAATTAGACCCACTCATTAACTTCCCAGGGACGTGGTAACCCACCTTACTTTTAAAAGCCTGTGTAGCTCTAAAAGCTTTTCAACAGCCATAAGAAGAAAGTCCTTTTGATGGCAAACTTCAAAGCTTTGTTTTGGTTAAGGCTCTGCTCTTTTCTGTTGCAACCTCAGTGAAAAAATGGAATTCCTTTACTTGAAAACTCGATTTTCTGTCCTTTCCATCAGCATCCCTGAATCCAACAGGATTGAGATGTTGCATTTATGATTAAGCCTGTCCTCTCCTCCTGTTTGGGAAGCTCTGCTGGCCACTGAAGGAAGGAGGAGGAGGAAGAATAGAAAAAGGTGTGTGAGGAAGAGGAGAAAGGGGGTACCGCAACCTAAAAAGTAAGCTACTCAGAGCTTCCAAAGAACTAGGCACTAAGGTGAAGGTGTTTGGTTGAGTCACAAATGGCATATCTGTGTGGCTGGAACAAGAGCCAGAATCCCAGATGGGTCAGTGAACCAGAAAGTCTAATGTGCCATGAAACTACCTTGTGCCGTGTCAGTTATCCCAGGCTCTGTCCAGTCAACCAGAGCACAGGGCAAGGAGAGGCTCAGCAACTTGCCCAAGGCTACCTGTAAGCAGGTGGCGACAGATCCCTGCTCCGGCCAGAATCTCTCTTTTAGGCCCACTGCGCTGCGTGGCGCCTACTATTTTATACAAGTGCCAAAACAACCTCGTAAAGTAGTTAGCATCAAGAGTGTTTATGCAAATGATCTAATTGTGATAAATTAGTTCACAGAGCAGAGGTCAGCAAAGCATGGCCCAGGGGCCAAATCCAGTCCTTCATTTGTTTTTCTAAATAAAGGTTTTAGGGGGAAGAGGAGTAGCCACATTCCTTTGCTGAGATGGTGTCTCTGCAAGACAGAAGGGCAGTAGGGTTGGGTAGCTCCAAGAGAGACGTGTGGCACCGCCACCCCGCATCCCCCGCCCCAGAAACCTGACAACATTCAAACTCAGTTTTATTTAAAAAAAAAAACTGTGCCCCATTAAATCATCTCATTATGCCTGCTCCTTGTGTAACAGAATTCTGCAGTTTGAGATCATATTTTGAGTATCCTTATGGATGAGTGAGAGTCATGGACAACAGTACAATTAGTCACTAATTCACAGTCTGTGGGGAAAGGTCACCCCAGTCAGTCACATGGAGGTCATACATATGCCATGGTCTTGGAACTGAGAGGAGGTTGCTTAGCTGACTGTAGAAAACTTGCTGGGAGTTCTTTTTTAAAAAAAAAAAAATATATATATATATACACACACACACATATACTTTAGATTTATCAAAGTATAGTTGATTTATAATGTTGTATTAATTTCTTCTGCACAGAAAAGTGATTCAGTTTTATATATTATAGTATTTTGCGTCTTCTTTTCCATTATGGTTATGGTGACAGGATATTGGATACAGTTCCCTGTGCCACATGACTTTGTTGTTTATCTATCCTATATATACTAGTTTGCATCTGCTAATCCCAAACTCCCAAACCTTCCCTCCCTTACCCTCTTCCTCCTTGGCAACCACAAATCTGTTCTCTGTCTGTGAGTCTTGTTTTTGTTTTGTAGGTACGTTGATTGGTGTCGTAGTTTAGATTCCACATGTAATATCATATTGTGTTTGACTTTTTCTTTGTGGTTTACTTCCCTTAGTATGATAATCTCTAATTGCATGCACGCTGCTGCAAGTGGCATTACACAAAGCCTTTTCTGGCTGAATCATATTCCATTGTATGTGCACCACATCTTTATCCATTCCTCTGTTGATGGGCATTTAGATTGTTTTCATGTCTGGGCTATTGTGAATACTGCTTCTGTGAACATAAGGGAGCATGTATCTTTTTAAATTATAGTTTTGTCCAGATATATGTCCAGGAGTGGGATTTCTGGGTCTCTGGCAACTCTATTTTTAGTTTTTTCAGGAACCTCCATGCTGTTCTCCATAGTAGTTGTATCAATTTGATTCCCATCAACAGTATAAGAGGGTTCTCTTCTATACACCATCTCCAGCAGTTTGTAGATTTTTTGATGATGGCCATTCTGACTGGTGTGAGGTGATATCTCATTGTACCTTACTTCTACACTTTGAAATGGACTTGGACAGCCAAGAATCACCAAGCATTTGAGAAAAATCTCTCACATGAAAGTCAGAGACCAAAACAAACACTAACAACAGCTACAAAACTAAAAAATCTCAACCTAAAGAACAGCCATAGATTATGCAAAGAATATACATACTTTCACTAGTCTTTGGAAGATCAGACAGGTTATTGCATAAGATTAGAATAGGATACCATATAAATAATTAAGAGAAAAACAATAACAAAAAAGGCAAAACAAAAAAAAAGAGCCCTTGGAAATTAAAAATTAAAAACCAGAAATGACACAGGAAAGAAGAGTTTGTTGTGGGCTGGATTCACATGTTGATCTCCTAACCCCCAGAAGCTCAGAATATGTTTGTATCTGGAAGTAGGGCCTTTAAGGAGGTAATCAACGGAAAATGAGGTCACATGGGTGGGACCTAATCCAGCATGATTGGTGTCCTGATTAGAAGAGGGTACAGACACGTACAGAGGGATAATCGAGGACACAGGACACGGGGAGGAGACGGCTGTCTACACATCTCAGGAGAACCACCCTGCCCACACCCTGATCTCTGACCTCTAGCCTTCACGACTGTGCGAAACTAATGTGCTGCTGTTCATGCCACCCAGTCTGTGGTGCTTTGTCATAGCAGCCCTAGAAACTAGTGAAGGATCCAACATAGCAAGACAAAGGGAAAGCCCGGGAAGCTGGTGAAGGAATGCCTGAAGAGGACGGCAGAGGCCTACAGAGAGCAAGTCATGGAGACGAGCAGCTCACAAGTTCCCGGAGAGACATCTCAAGAAGCAACAGACATCTGGGTGTTTACATACACAGAACACACAACTTGGAGGAAATTCTTGTTAAGTACATTGAAAACTAAATAATCAAAAGCAAAAAAGCAATCACCAATTTTTCAGAAAATAGAAGGTACAGTAAAGGCAAGGCAGTCCTGGCTCATTACATGGCACACCTGTGATTAGCCCTGGGCTAGACTCAGTCATATAAATATTGGATCAGACCCAAATGATTGCATTGACTCTTAGAGAAATCCCAGCATCTAAAAGTATGTGATAACCTTCTATGACATTTTCTAAAATTTCATTTTCACTTTTATCAATTATCCATACACAGTAGCTTTATATAGTTATAGGATAGACACTATCCAAGAATATAAACTTAGTGGTATGTCTGCTATCACATGGAGAGAGGCTGTCAGAAAATGAATCCAACACAAAGGAGAACCAAAAGATGGTAAGGGACAGTCCTCAAGATGCATTTAAAGCCCTAAAGCCAGCTGTGCGGAGAGTCAGTATCTTAGACTTCTTGCTTATGTGTGTGAATAAGCAAATCTGAATTGGATTTCTATCACTTGCTACCAAAAAGAGTTTAACAGCCTCATTGCAGAAAAATTTATTAAGCATCTATTATGTGCCAGGCACTCTACTCTCAGAAGTAGAATGGAGAACATGCTTAATTTTTGCCCCTGTACTTACTTCCACAGTGTTAGCCAACCCTGAGAGACAGCTGGTTTAGCAAAGGTGTCAATCATAGAGACTTATCACAGATTCTTGGAGGATATAAAATCATTCCTTAGGAGCCAAGGAGATTCAAGAGTTCTTGTCATAGTTTGCAAATAAATGGCACAAATTCTTTCCATTGCCTCCCATCTGGAGGTGGAGTCTATTCTCCATCCATTGAGTCTGGGACTTGGTATGTGACTTGGTTTGGCCAGTATCCCATTAGTAGACGACATGCAATCCTTTGAAAAGTGCTCGTGCACTGAGAATGCAGGCTCAGTGGGAAGCTGAGAGCCTGTAAGAGAGGCTCACCATTGCAGCTGCTCCAAGCGAGCCCACCTCCACTTAATGCTGACTACAGTCACAAGAAGAGCAGAAAACTTTAAAGCCATTAAGTTGTGGGGGAGATTGCTGCAAAGAGCAAAAATGAACTCATACAGTTCTGACGCTTATTTTATTCAGTTCAGTTCAGTTGCTCAGTCGTGTCCAACTCTCTGCGACCCCATGGACTGCAGCATGCCAGGCTTCCCTGTCCATCACCAACTCCCAGAGTTTACTCAGACTCATGTCCATTGAGTTGGTGATGTCATCCAGCCATCTCATCCTCTGTCGTGCCCTCTCCTCCAACCTTCAGTCTTTCCCAGCATCAGGGTCTTTTCCAATCAGTCAGTTCTTTGCATCAGGTAGCCAAAGTATTGGAGTTTCAGCTTCAACATCAGTCCTTCCAGTGAACACCCAGGACTGATCTCCTTTAGGATGGACTGGTTGGATCTCCTTGCAGTCCAAGGGACTCTCAAGAGTCTTCTCCAACACCACAGTTCAAAAGCATCAATTCTTCAGCGCTCAGCTTTCTTTATAGTCCACCTCTTACATCCATACATGACTACTGGAAAAACCATAGCTTTGACTAGACGGACCTTTGTTGGCAAAGTAATGTATCTGCTTTACCATACATTTTAAATATATACAAGTAGAACATTTCAATCATGTAACAATGCTATGACCCAGTGAACTGTTTAGGAATCAAGACCCTAGTGCCACTCCTGAGGATACAGGCAACAGGCGCTGGATTCTTCCACTCTGTTCATTGAAAGGTAGGGTTTTTCTTTAGGATGTTTCATTGAACACTCATATCTTAAAAAAATATGATGGCATTATTAAGATGCAGTTCACATACCATAAAATCAATCCCTTTAATATGTATAATTTATGAAGGATTTCTGTCTGTACTTCTGTATTTTTTTATGTTCTTGGTTTTGGTACCAGGGTGATTTGGCCTCCTAAAATAAACTTGGAAATGTTCCTCGTTTCTCTGTTTTCTAGAAAGTTATTGTTAGAATGAGATGGTTGGATGGCATCACCGACTCAATGGACATGGGTTTGGGTGGGCTCTGGGAGTTGGTGTTGGACAGGGAGGCCTGGCGTGCTGCAGCTCATGGGGTCGCAAAGAGTTGGACACTACTGAGCGACTGAACTGAACTGAACTGATTATTAGGTTGAAAGTTCCTCCCCCCTTAAAATATTGATAGAATTCATCTGTGAAGACATTTGGACCTGGGCTTTTCTTTGTGGTAGGCTTCCCTGGTGGCTCAGCAGTAAAGAACCCACCTGGGATGTAGGAGACGTGGGTTAGAACATCCCTGGGTTGGGAAGATCCCCAGAAGGGCATGGCAACCCATTCCATTATTCTTGTCTGGGAAATCCCATGGACAGAGCAGTCTGGAAGGCTACAGTCCACGGGATCACAAAGAGGCAGACATGGCTGAGTGACTAACACTTTTGCTTTTTTTTTTCCCTTTGTGGCAATATTTGTATTAGTGATTCAATTTTTTTACCTCAATATATAGTTGTTCAGATTTTCAAAAATTTTTTTAAGTTTGGTAATTAGTTCTCTGTAGGAATGCCTTCATTTTCATCTACTTTAAAAATTATTGGAATTATAATGCTCATACTTCTATATAATCCTTAGTTTTCATTTCTATAAGTTGTGTTTGTATTATCATTTTTTTCCATCAGTGTAGCTAATGGCTTATCAGTTTGCTCTTTCAAAGAATCAGCATTTGGGTCCTTTTCTCTATCTTCTTATTTTTTTAATTCATTGATTTCTATTCTGATCTTCACTATTTCCTTGCTTCTCTGTAATTTAGGCCTGATTCATTCCTTTTTTGCTATTTTCTTGAGGGGGAGCTTAGTGGGAATATAAACTGGTAATTTAAGTTTTTACAAGACTACTAATAATTTCCTTCTAAGCACACTTTAGCATGCCATATCACTTCAGTTGTATCTAACTCTTTGTACCCTATGGACTGTAGCCCTCCAAACTCCTCTGTCCATGGGATTCTCCAAACAAGAATACTGGAGTGGGATTGCCATGCCCTCCTCCAGAGGATCTTCCCGACCCAGGGATTGAACCCCATGTCTCCTGTGACTCCTGTATTGCAGGCAGAGTCTTTACTGCTAAGCCACCAAGGAAGCCCAAACACACTTAAAGAGGCAATTAAATCTGATTCCCTTAGATTTGATGTTTTTCTTTTAATTCAATTATTTAGATATTTTCTAACTAAATTGAAATTGGGTATTTTCTAATTTTCCCTGTGATTTCTTCTTTGGCCCGTATCTTATTTAGAAATATATTAATTTCTAACTATTTGGAGATTTTTCGGATTTCTTTTCTGTGGCTAATTTCTCCTTGTAGAAGGAGAACATATTCTGTATGTTCTCAATCCTTTTCAATTTGTTGACATGTGTCTTGTGACCACCATATGGTCTATTCTGGAGTGTCACTTGCACTTGAATGTGTATTTTGATGCTGTTGGATGGTTTTCTATAGTTGTCAAGTATTACAAGTTGGTTGATATTTGATGGTGTAAGTCAGATTTTCTATACCCTTGTTGATTTTATCTTGTCTAATCAATGGCTAAGATTAAATCTTCAACTGCAAATGAATGGTCAATTTCTCCTTTCAGCTCTCATGATTTTTGTTTTACATTTGTTAAGCATTTCCTTCCTTTTAAAGGCTATATAGTGTTTCACTTTATGTATGTAGCACATTTTGTTTACCCATTCATCCATTAATGGACACCTGACTTGCTTCCACCTTTGAGTGAAGTCGCTCAGTCGTGTCCAACTCTTTGCAATCCCATGGACTGTTGCCTACCAGGCTTCTCCGTCCATGGGATTTTCCAGGAGTACTGGAAGAGTACTACAGTACCTTCCAAGAGTACTGGAGTGGGTTGCCATTTCCTTCTCCAGGGGATCTTCCTGACTCAGGGATTGAATCTGGGTCTCCTGCATTGCAGGCAGACGCTTCACCCTCTGAGCCACCAGGGAAGCCCTCTACCTTTTGGCCATTGCAAATAATATCTCAAATATGGATTTACAAATCTCTCTCTCTCTGGTTTCATTTCTTTGGGATATGTACTCAGAAGTGCAATTGCTGGATCAAGTGGTAGTTCTATGTTTAGTATTTTGAGGAACCTCCATGCTGTCTTCCATAGCAGATGCACTATTATATATTCCCTTCAGCCATCAAAGCCATGGGTTTTGACCTCCCACAGCAAATCGAGTCCATCCCCTCTGGGAGCAAAGCTGCTAGTTTTCTTGGCTAGCCCCACCTACACAAGTAAAATTTCAGTTCTGGGCCAACAGGGCAGCCTTGGGCAAGGTTACAGGTATCTACTCTTCCTACTAGAATCTTTAGCAGTTTTTCAAGAATAGCTGATTCTCAAATTGTCTGTGTTTGATTTCCAATGCCCTGAAATGGTTGTGTTTGACAATTTTGTCCAAGTTATACTTGCTTTGTGTGCAGAGGAGTTGTTGGCTGTAACATATAACCATAGCTGAAAGTCTATTCCACAGTTTCTCTTCAAGTAGGAACCTGTATTAGTCAGGGCCGTTTAACATCATGTAAAACAAATCCAACAGAATCACTTAGGACTTTTAGAATTTTGAGTTACAGAAAACTCCCCAATGTAAACTTGTTGAAGCAACACAGGAAATTCTAAACAGTCTATAGGACTGTCTACAAGACAGGTCAAAGAGGTGAGGTTTGACAGTGCAGGTCTAATGATGCAACAGGGCACATTTGACAGTACTGACCTCATTTTCAGGCCCAACTGTTGCCTTTTCACCTAAACCTTTTCCCTCCAGACTTTCTTTTTGTAGGAGCAAAATAGCTGCCACCTGTCCAGACTTCACAAATATACACCCTGCCAGAAGAGCAAGGATGCTGCAGTTTACTAGAAGCCCCAACCCATGTCCCATTGGGTCTCATCAGGTTCTGATCGGGTTGCCACCTCTGAAAGGCTCAGTCACCAAAGGGAATGATTATGCTGCATGGCTTAAATGGGAGGAATGACTCTCAAGAGGCAACCAACAAATATGTTCCATAACCACAGAGTAATTGCATAGCTAGGTTCACATACTCAAAGCACTTCAAAAGAGCTATACAAACCATGGCTTCTGAAGCTGAAGTCAGTCTGCCTAGTGCCAGCTCCCGGTTCCTCTCTCCCTGTTCCCCAACCCCCCAC
>SJYQ01013541.1:0-12802 GCA_006410935.1 Redunca redunca
GTTTTCAGTTTTATTTTTACAGTAGCCTCTAGACTTCTCCCTCTATACAGCACTGATAAAAAAACATCTAGGTTAAAGATGAAGAGATTCTCCACATTGAGGGACACCCAGAGAGGTTCACTGAGTTACATAGAGAAGAGGGAGGAGGTATTTAGAGGAGACTGGAATGAGATGAGGTGGGATCGAAAGAGGAGAGAGCAAGCTAGCCAGTAATCACTTCTTTATGTGCGCTCCACCGTCTGGCCTGCTCAGAGAGGTTCACCGAGTTATACAGGGAAGAGGAGAGGGAGGAAGTAGACAGGGGTGGTCAGGAGGATAAAAGAGGGAAATGACAAGTAGAGAGACAGATCCAGCCCGTAGTCAGTTCCCTAAGTATTCTCCACCATCTGGAACACACGGAGATTCACAGAGTTGGGTAGAGAAGAGAAGAGGGAGGGAGGAGACAGAGGCCACCTGGTGGAGAAAAGGAGAGTCCAAAGGAGGCGAGAGTGGTCAAGCCAGTAATCTTGCTCTCAAGTTAAACTGGGTAGTGAGGTTTGGGTTTTTAAATGTACAAAAATTACAACAAAAACTAAAAAGCAAAAATTAAAAATCTAGAGTATAGGTTGGATTTTCAAAAATACAATATTAATGAAATGAAGAAGGAAAAAATATTTAAAAAAAAATAAAGAAAAAAAAAAAAAAAAAGCCGCAAGAATTATTAAAAAGCCCATCAACAACCTCACAAAGACTATATATGGTGTTTGCTTTAAAAAATATGTTGTTGTTGTTGTTGTTGTTGTTGTTTTAAGAGAAATAGTTTCAGAAATAAAAATTAAAAGGGAAATAGAGGGCTTATCAATTTTAAAACTTTAGGAAAAAAAAGAAAAAAGGGGAGAAAAAAGGGGGGTGGAAAGGGGGGGTAATGTTTGTAAAAATAGTAAAAATATATCTGGCCCTTTCTCTGGAGTTGTGGGCCATGTGGGGTCACTTTCAAGGCGGTTCCCTCATTTAACTTCTGTTTGCTGATCTCTTCTGTGTCAGATTTCTGTCCTGGCATGCGGGGGGGCGGTGGTGGACCCTTCTTTTTCTTTTCTTTGGCTCACTGTTCAACCGCACTGTGGGGAGGGAGGGATGCTGCACACAAATAACACTGTTGTGTGTATGCAGTGTCTCAGCCCCGCTGGGTGTGCCCCTGCTCGCAGCACATGAGCTGCTGGGGCTCTACGTTGCTCTGCCAGGAACCGTCTGAGGCTGGCCCTTGGCTGCGTGCCCCTCCCCAGTCTAAGCCGCTCCGGTTCAGCGCTCAGCTATCCCCCAGAGGTGCAGATTGGGTTGGGAGTGTCTCAGGTGTTTGGCAAGCGCAGTCTCTGCGACTTGTCATGCTTCTTGCCTCTGCTGCTCAGTTTTCTGGGTGTACCACTGGCACCCCTTGTGAGGCAGATGATGACTGACCGGCACCCCCAGAAGTTTTAGCAAAGAAGCCTGCTTGCCGTTTGGTAGGGAAAGTCTCTCTGGGGCTGTGATTGTCCCTTTCCAGCCCTTACGGCTCTGGCTGCTTGTCACTGGCAGGGGATGATCTGCAGCCAGCTACTTCCATTCTGTCCTTTGTTCTGTGTGCGGTCCTGGCTGTGTTATGTTCGAGCTTTTCACGTGGTTAGCTACCCCCAGTCTGGTTTACTAGCCCAAGTTAGTTCGTTCTGGTTACGTGTGGGGTGCTCCTGCCCGACTCTTACAAAGTCCTGCAGCCCATGCCTCCCTCACCTCCCTGCCCTGCCCCCAGTTGCTAGTGGCGGATGCAGGTTTCTGTGCTGCTTTTCCGCTGGGGAAGTTACTGTTGGGCTTGCAATCTGTCGGTTTTAATTATTCATTTATTTTTCCTTCCTGTTATGTTTCCCTCTGTGCTTCCAGGGCTCGCCACAGACTCAGCAGGGAGAGTGTTTCCTGGTGTTTGGAAACCTCTCTTCTTAAAGTTTCTTTCACGGGACGGGCTTGCCTACCCGGGACAGAGCTCCCTCCCCACCTCCTTTGTCTCTTTTTACATCTTTTATATTTTTTCCCTACCTGTTTTTGAAGGCAATGATCTGCTTTCCTGGGTGCCTGATGTCCTCTGCCAGCATTCAGAAGTTGTTTTGTGGAGTTTGCTCAGCGTTGAAATGTTCTTTTGAGGAATTTGTGAGGGAGAATGTGGTCTCCCCATCCTATTCCTCTGCCATCTTCTCCCGTCCCCCTGCAGTGCTTCTCTAACAACTAGTGGTGTTAAGCACAATTTCATGGGCCTTTTGGCCATTGGTCTGTCTTCTTTGGATCAATTTCTATTTAGACTTTTCACTCATTTATTGAGACTGCTTGCTCAGCTCAAATCTGATGGCTTTGACTGTGTAAATTACAAAGAAACTGTGGAGAATTCTTCAAGAGATGGAAATACCAGACCACCTTACCTGCATCCAGAGAAATCTGTATGCAGGTCAAGAAACAATGGTTAGAACTGGACATGGAACAACAGACTGGTCCCAAATAGGAAAAGGAGTACATCAAGGCTGTGTATTGTCACCCTGCTTATTTAACTTATATGCAGAATACATCATCCAAAATACCAGACTGGATGAAGAACAAGCTGGAGTCAAGATTTCCAGGAGAAATATCAACAACCTCAGACACACAGATGACACCACACTGCCGGGGTCCAGCCCCGGTGGATCCAGGGTAATTCGAAGTGGGGACGGCATGGCAAGAGAAATATATAGATTTAGAGAGATAAGGAAAGAGTTTGCAGTTAAGATAATAGAGGAGAGAAAGAGTCTGCATTCCTTGGTTTACATAGAAAGCCAATAAAGCCTCAGACAAGAGACTTACACCATCTATGTAAGGCCACAGGCACCTGCTTGAATAGTGGAGGGTGCCCTGCCTTGGGCTCCCTCTTGCGTGGGTCTTAGAAGCCCAGGCAAATAAGTAGACACGATGAGCCTCTATGCTCCAGACAGGAATCAGCCAGAAAATAGAGTAAGGAAGAAAAAGAAGACATGGGGGAAGCCAGATTTCCAAGGAACTGGTTAATCCTTTATTTTCCAGGAAAGCTTTTATACTTTTTTGGTACATAGAGATCAATGGATAATACAAAGTGATGCAGGGCCAGCAGCCCTGACCCTTATTGAGACGAGGCTTTCTCTCTGCATACCTAGCTGTATACACAGGTCTTAGGTGATTTACATCAACTTCTGGCCAGGAGGCCTATTAGCATTTTATGGCCCTTTTCTGATAAGGGTCCGTCAACCAGAAAACTTATTTGGCCTAAAAGTGTTGTTCTTACTAAAGTCTGGTGCCACTCTCAGAAAGCACTAATTAAGGTTACATTCTTACATAGCAAGGACACAAGAATTTATAACAAGGAAAGAGGAGTACAGTAATTTATAACAAAGAGAAAATTCATTAACTCAAAAGTCTAGTATTGCTAACATCAAAACTACTATATTCTTTTTCTAAATCCCAATTACATTGATTAATATCCTCCAGGTGCCTAAAAGATAAAGGATATGGAGGCCTGGCAGCAGTCATTAACTCAACAGTGAAAACCCTCCACCAATATAATTATTAGCTCTTTAAAAAAGGCTCTGTATCTTTAAGATGTTTTAAACTTCGTGCCTCTCGAGGTTGGGGNGGGGGGGGGGGGGGGGGGGGGGGGGGGGGGGGTGCTGTAAACAATCACATGCATAGTTGTAAAAGTCCGGGTAAGGCAAGTTAGCCATCAGAGGGGTTTGAGCTGAAACACTCCTTTTATATGCAGGAGACTGTCAACTGGAGCTCTAAGTTAACTTTTTCCAGAGAAAGGTGGTCAGGGATAGCCCCTATTAATGTCGGAAACATTGGTGAAAGTCATAAAATAATAAGAGACACAATTTCTGGTTTGGGGGTAGACGCTCCAGAAGGCCCAGGGGGGTTTCCTTGAGGCCTGATCTCACCTTTACCTATCAGGCCTCTTTCTCATGACTTTTTCCATGGGTGGGATTCCCCATGCTGGCTCCTGGCACCACACTTATGGCAGAAAGAGAAGAAAAACTAAAGAGCCTCTTAATGAAAGTGAAAGAGGAGAGAGATAAAGATGGCTTAAAACTCAATATTCAAAAAATGAAGATCGTGGCATCTGCTTCCATCACTTCATGGCAAATAGATGGGGAAACAATGGAAACAGTGACAGATTTTAGTTTCGGGGGCTCCAAAATCACTCCAGATGGTGACTGCAGCCATGAAATTAAAAGATGCTCGCTCCTTGGAAGAAAAGCTATGCCCAACCTAGACAGCATATTAAAAAGCAGAGACATGACTTTGCTGACAAAGGTCCATCTAGTCAAAGCTATTGTTTTTCCAGCAGTCGTGAATGGATATGAGAACTGGACTATAAAGAAGGCTGGGCATCAAAGAACTGATAATTTTGAACTGTGGTGTTGGAGAAGAGTCTTGAGAGTCACTTGGACTGCAAGGAGATCCAACCAGTCCATTCTAAAGGAGATCAGTCCTGGGTGTTCATTGGAAGGACTGATGTTGAAGCTGAAACCCCAATACTTTGGCCACCTGATGCAAAAACTGACTCCTTGGAAAAGACCCCGATGCTGGGAAAGATTAAAGGCAGGAAAAGAAGGAGCCAACAGAGGATAAGATGTTGGATGGCATCACTTACTCGGTGGACATGAGTTTATCCAAGCTCCAGCAGTTGGTGATGTACACGGAGGCCTGGTGTGCTGCCGTCCATGGGATTGGAGAGTCTGAGAGGACTGAGCGACTGAACTAAACCCATTTGTTGACTGGGTTGTTTATTTATTTTGATATTGAACTATATGAGCTATTTGCTTATTTTGGAGATTGATTCCTTGTTTGATTAGTTAGTTTGCAAATATTTTCTCCCATTCTGAGAGCTGTTTTTTGTTTTGTTTACAGTTTCCTTTTATGTGAAAAGGTTTTTTAGTTTAACTAGATCCCATTTTTTAATTTATGTTTTTTTGTTCCTTACTATACCTGGTGGCTCAAAGAATATCTTCTTGCAAGAGTGTTCTACCTATGTCTAACAATTAGAGTTTTATAGTAACTTGACCTGTGGAAATAATTTATATAGACAGAGTAAAAGAAAGTTTAAAGTCAAAGGACCTCTCCCAACCATAAACACTCAAATGACACTCTATTAACAAGTTAGTGCACACTCTTCAGATGTGCTTTTGTGTGTAGACCTATGTACTATCACTTACAGGTTTTACTTTTCTTGAAATTTTAATTAAAGTTTGTGTGGTCACTTTTTGTCATTATTTAGTAAGTTTTCTTCATTTTAATTGCTACCTATTATTCCCTTTTATGTTTACAAAACAATTCCTTTAACCAGGACATTTTTGCTTGAAGTTTATTTTATTTCTACTGTTCCACCTTACACATAGTGCAACAATGAACATACTTACAGACATCTTTACTTATTTCTCTTGGTGAAATCTATATCATCACAAAGAGAAATAAACAAAAAATACACACATGTTTAAATTTGGTAAATTCTGTACCTTTGTTATCAAATCCCTGAAGTATCTTTTATTCCCAACAGTGATGTACTAAAAAGTAATTTTCCCACAACCTAACCAATATTTTCATTATTGTATACATACTAACCAAATTGTAAGGTAAAAAGATCATCTCATTTTAATTTGCAACCATTCAATCCGTCATTCATAGAACTTTATTGATGGCATAAATAATAAAACTATATTATTTGTCTCCAGATAAATTTAGATTAGATTAATGTAATGTCTATATAGAGATACAAATCTATACATAAATACAACATAGGGAAGGAAGGGAAAATCGCTCAGTCGTGTCCAACTCTTTGCCACCCCATGGACTGTAGCCTACTAGGCTTCTCAGTCCATGGGATTTTCCAGGCAAGAGTACTGGAGTGGGTTGCCATTTCCTTCTCCAGGGGATCTTCCTGACCCAGGGATTGAACCCAGGTCTCCCACATTGTAGGCAGACGCTTTACCCACTGAACCACCAGGGAAGCCCCCAAATACAACAATAAGGTAATCATAAATCATTTAGTACACACTATGTATCAGACAATTTACTATTATTCTACACATGTTTTCTCATTTATTTTCAATTTAATTTTTATTTGAAGGATGATTGCTTTACAGACTCTTGTTGTATGTCTCAGGGAAATCAAACGGGGGCTCTGTATCAACCTAGAGGGGTGGGATAGGGAAGGAGATGGAAGGGAGTTTGCAGAGAGAAGGGGACATTTGTACATCTATGGCTGATTCATGCTGATGTTTGACAGAAAACAATAATTTATTTTTTAATTGGAGGAAAAATGATTTGCAATTCTATGCTTGTTTCTGCCATACAGTAATATAAGCCAGCCATAATTATGCATATATCCCTTCCTTCTGGACCCTCCCTCCCCTCCCCGAATCCCTCTCTGCTTTACATCATCACAGAGTACAAGACTGGTCTCCCTCTGTTACACAGCAGCTTCTCGTCAGCTATCTATTTGTTTTCCCATTTAAACTTCACAATTAACTATAATGATACACATTTTCTGGCCTACATATAGCAAAAAAATTAATTTGCTTGTCACTTTAGAGTTGGCAATTGGAAAAGACTTGATTTGAATGGAAGACACAGTTGATATGCATTTCTTGTGACTGAATTTGTCATGAAACTAAATGAGTAAAATCCTGGATAACAGGAAGATAACAGCAATGATTTGGATGTTCATTTTTTAAGGAGAAACAGCGCTCTGTGTTCCTCCGAAAACCTGTGCCCCAAGCACAGGCATCATCAGTAGACACTGTCTCCACTGAAGGATTTTAAAAGGGTTAGTGTTGATGGAAAGTCTTCCCAACTCACTGTGCTTTCCTTGAAAGATGAGTGGAGATGGAACGATCTGCAGTATCAGTCTGAAATGAAATTACTACCTTTGTAGATACAAAACCTAATGCTTCCTTAGAATGCTTCCAGAAGGAGGGGTCTTGATCCTTGAATAGCCTTTCTTGATTTTACCACCCTCTCCCTGAGCAAACCATCAGCATCTGTGGGCAGAGCTGCTCACAAACAACTGTATGTGATTACATATATATGCATAATCCAACTTAAAGGTTTCATTATATACCTAAATCATGAACTAATCAAAATAGAAAGAGAAACAGCACATAAAGTCTTCATCAAAGATCATTACTAGAAAAAATAAATGTGTACAAGAGGAAAGCAGAAATACACATGTAATACATATACACAGACACACATAGGAAATTTCATAAAGATAGCAAACCTAAAAGTTGACTACCCACTCCTGTACTCTTGCCTGGAAAATCCCATGGATGGAGGAGCCTGGTAAGCTGCAGTCCAGGGGGTTGCAAAGAGTTGAAAATGACTGAGGGACTTCACTTTCACTTTTCACTTTCATGCATTGGAGAAGGACATAGAAACCCACTCTAGTGTTCTTGCCTGGAGAATCCCAAGGATGGGAGAGCCTGGTGGGCTGCCATCTATGGGGTCGCACAGAGTCTGACACAATTGAAGTGACTTAGCAGCAGCATCCTATACATACCAGCTACTCCAGTTTCATCTTTATCTAAGTCACATCTCTGAAATATAAACACACTCTTTTGTTTGTTAAATCTCTTGATCTGGATAGAGGCAGAAAGGTAGACACTTTTGATAGTTTTGATAACCTGCTGAAAGAGATTAAAGTAAATCAGCTTAAAAGTTGACAGCTCAAGTCTCTTAATCCTGAGGTACAATCTGTTTATAGAAAACATGGGTGAACTATACATACATTTTAAAAGTAATTTAATTGTGCCTGTGTATAATTGATTCAAAAATTTCAATGATTTCAGAATAGTAGTTCAAATTAATAAGACCATATTTAATACTCAAATAAGTTGTTAAAATCACCTCAAAAACTCAAGCTCATGTCATGGTTGTGACTCCTAAATCCAGCTAAATGTAGCCCTAGTCAGCAAAGTCAGAAATTGTGTAGGTAAATTCTCTAGGATCATATTCGGGTAACCAAAGATTTGACCCTGTCTAGGATGTACTTCAGAGAAGGCAATGGCAACCCACTCCAGTACTCTTGCCTGGAAAACCCCATGGATAGAGGAGCCTGGTAGGCTGCAGTCCATGGGATTGCAAAGAGTCTGACAGGACTGATCAACTTCACTTTGTACTTTGTACTTTAGGATGTACCTGGGCTTCCCAGATGGCACTGGTGGTTAAAAAAAAATCATCTTGCCAATGCAGGAGACAAAAAAGGTATAGGTTCAATCCCCACGTTGGGAAGATGCCCTGGAGGAGGGCATGGAAACCCACTCCAGTATTCTTACCTGAAGAATCCCATGGACAGAACAGCCTGGTGGGCTACAGTCCATGGGGTCACAAAGAACTGGACATGACCGAAGAGACTTAGCAAGCAAGCATGCAGGATGTACTTACCACAAGTTTTCTCTAATAAAGACCTTTGCTGTGCTGTGGTAAGCTGTTTCAGTCATGTCTGACTCTGTGCGACCCTATGGACCACAGCCTGCCAGTCTCCTCTGTCCATGGGATTCTCCAAGCAAGAATACTGGAATGGATTGCCATGCCCTTCTCCAGGGGATCTTCCCAACCCAGGGATTGAAACTACATCTCTTAAGTCTCCTGCAATGGCAGAAGGGTTCTTTACCACTAGTGTCATCTGGAAAACCCACAAAAGACCTAGAAATCATGAAACATTAGAGTCTCAACTTAGCAAATCCTAACATTAATCAAGTAAATCAGGGCCACACTTGGAACAAATTAAACAGTCACTTAATGGGAGTTAATTTTATAGGACCAGAGTTTCTAATGATTTTAAAGAAAAATTTAAAACAGACGATCTAAGTATGTACGAATTTATATGGAAAACACACTTGTGGATGGCAGAGGAATTCAAAGTTCATCTAAATGGTAAAAACAGCCAGCTAAACTGTGTACAAAATGATGGACCCAAGCCAGTCACTTAGCTATAACATTTATAAACAGTTTCCAGGTCACAACTTAGGAGAAAATTATTCTTGATACTTCTCTTTGGGTAACAGACCTGGGTTTAGAAACCGAGTGTCATTTTCAAATGGCACAGGATTTCAAAATGTGTAGACTTGGATCATTTCTACTGCATCCCTTTGATGCTGTGTCTCTGCTGACTGGGGCACTAATCCGATGAATTCCCATCAAACCCTGCAACGATCCCCTTTTCCCAAAGACAGAGCTCACTGGAGCCGAGCCAAGCTGATTCTCCACAAACACAAAGCCAGCTCATGATATTAACCATTCAGTTAGTTTCTCCACAGCTAAGCTTTCTTCCTCAGTAGAAGAATGGCCATTCAATGATTCATCCGTTTGATAATATAGATGCAGAAAAGTCATATAGAACTTGTTCTTGGCCACCTAGCTAGCAACAGGACTAAATTCTTATATCATCTAATCTGGTATTTTCTAGATCTTTCAAGATTATTGTTAACATTGTGTCACATCTAAGTTCAGGACAGTCATTATTATAATAAATTTAAAAATGTGTCTCAGCCAGAGAAAATAATTAAATTCTTTATCACTGCATAACAGTTAGTACTCTCAAATGACATGTTTTCAGTTTAGAAATGTTTGGGAATATAGTCAGCATTCTTTTACTAGCTTCCATTGTAGAAAACCTGTCACAGATTACAACTGGTTCATTAAGGTAATTGTCCACAAAATCTAGGAAGTCTCCTGAGAAGAGGAGCCTCTCAATTTTACTAAATATGGTTGTCGCTGGTGATCGGCCAACTTCTGTGCTTGGATGACTGTTACTAACATTCTAGTTACTCCATGGTTTTACCTAACTATTTAGACATGAGCTAGGGCAATATTCATGAACCCTTGTTCACCATTGCCCCTTAAAAGTGTTCCTTAGACATTGTGTTCCCTTAATTATCTGCCCCTCAAAAATAGTAATGTCACATGGGGGTTTCCCAGGTGGCATTAGTGGTAAAGAACATGCCAGCCAATGTCATAAGACCACAAATATATTACCTCTTTATTTGGGTTATGTGCATATCTCTGTATTATACATAAAACCAGTAAGAAATGTTTATTTTCCCAAGGAACTATTTTTGCCTATTAGGAGAGATAACCCAGCCCCAATTTCAAATACATATTTTATTTAAAATAATGTATTTATTTAAAAAAAAGGGCATAATGTTATTTAAACTAGGACCAAAATGAAATTCTACTTGTGCTACAAACAACTACACAGATCTCTATCCAATTCTTTCTTGCATCAACTTCTAATAAAACGGTTTTCATCTTACCCATTATTAACAAAATTATATTTTTGCTTAGTTGTTTACTTGATTATTATCTATCTATTCCCCACTAGAATTTAAGTTCCACATAAAAGCAACCTTTGTTTGTACTATTCAGTGTTGTACACCAACACTTTAGCCGAGTTTTAAAAGAACATGTGAAAGAACACGGGAAGGTAATTCCATGGGAAAATATAGCTTCCATAACTCTCTGTCCACTGTAGGCACTGAAACAGTGTATTATAGAAAAAAAATAAAGATGTCAAAATTACTTAAACTGAATTCACCATGTATCCATTTTTTTCTAAATATATGTTAACACTATGAAATACCAGCAAATAAAATCCTAGGTAAATAGCATCTACTTAGCTCTTCAAGGTACTACTCTCATGCCCAAATAGAATATCAATCTCCTCAATGATTGAGTTCCTCGGTTTTTCTCTGAACTTCTCTTTCACCCAGTGTGACCTCCTTTGAAATTTGACCATTTGAATTTTACTTTTGAGCCTATGGCATCCCACTTTTTACGATGCCCATGAAGGGAAATATACCTGCAGAAAAGAGATGTCCAGATCATGTTGCCTTGACACAAGAGGGATCAAGAGAGTGCAAGTAACCTGAGAAATGAAGATAAACAGAGAGATGAAGGGGAGAAAGTGACCTTCCCATCAAATAAGAGGAGAATGCCTTAGTGATAATCTTCACAAAGTGGCCAATGATCTGATCTGTGTTTTGGTGTTTTCACATCAGGAATATCATGAAATGAGTAGAGTAGAGGAATCAGAGTCTAAGAGACCTGATATTGTTGCTTAACTCACTAAGTTTCACTTTCTGCTTTTATAAATGGTGTAAAAACCTCTCCAATAATACTTGTTGCATCATGAATAGAGTTCAACTATGTAAAGAACCTATGAAAATATATACCTCATAGTTGCCTCTAATAATAGTAAAAGCTGTTTTATTAATAAAATAGTTCATTTCCCTTACTTAAAGCCTAATATTTTTATGGAATTAAAATCCAAATTAAACCAAAATATTCCTACACAATAGACCCAAACATTATTTATGTCATTAATTTTTAGGAGAAACATATTTATTTCTCTCTCTCTCTCTCTTTCTCTCGTGTGTGTGTGTGTATATATATATATATATATATATATATATATTTATAAGAATCCGAGATAATCAGGTGGTGGTTGGCCATTGGGAGAGATTCTTAATGATGAGTGCAAAGGAACATCTAAATCAGTTGTAAAGTTCCTCCCAAGCCAGAAAGACTCTGTCCACTGAGAACGCCAGGCTGCCTTGCCTTTCTTCTGTTCTTACATCTTTAAAGTTTGCAATTGAAAATTTATCAGATCTGCCTCATTAATCTCACTCCTGAGCCTATGGTATAGCCCCTAAGACACAAGATTTGGCCTAGTTCTCTTTTCAGATCCTCTGTTCAGTCTTAGAGTAGAAATTACAGTTCCTCAATACTTTTCCTATCTTTATCTCTGGATTACCCTCCCTTCTTCTCTAATAAGGTAAAATGAATCATATATCACTTGGTCTAGATTCTGTTGAAATGCTTTATTCCCACTAGCAATTACAAACTTGATCATTTTAATAAGATAAGGGCTAATTATGCAATCTTTCAGACTTAGACTAAATGATAAAATGTTCTATGACTGAATATGATACAGTCATGAACAACTTAGTAAATGCTGTCACCCCAGTACCATGTTCAGGCATTACTGTATGTTCAAATTATGGAAGAAATAGCTACAGCTTCCCAGGTGGCTCATTGGTGAAGAAGCCTCCTACCAAGCAGGAGATGTGGGTTTATTCCTGAGGTCGGGAAGATCCCCTAGAGAAGGAAATGACAACCCACTCCAGCATTCTTACCTGGAAACACCCATGGACAGAGGAGCCTGTGGTCACAAAAGAGTGGTCACAAAAGAGTCAGACCTGACTTAGCAACTAAACAGCAGAAGCAGGAGCAGTTTCAGTTGACCTATGAGTTTGAAAAAGTAACATGAGTTGGAGTGTCATAGTCAGAGGAGTTTTGATTTGTGAGTTATATAGTAATGTAGGATGACTTGGTATTCTCCACATGGGTAGAGGAACATTGCAGGTATCCACCATTTTATGAAAGTTAACTTGAACCATTTTTTTATGAGGAACTGTATTAGTAATTGTTTTCACTAATGAGAAAAAAAAACCTGAAAGGGATTTTTATTTTTACTGCAAAAAAAAATCTAATACCATACTACCAATTTATAGTGTTATATGTGAAATAAGGATACAACAAATTTAACACCATCTTCCTAAAGAACAAAGTGAATCATTAAAATTGCAGATAATTTTCTTGCCTATACATCTAAACATAACACAGACAACTGTGTTTCATCTGAAAGAAAGACTGATTTCTTTTCTTTTTTTAATTTTTATTTTAACTTTACTTTACTTTACAATACTGTATTGGTTTTGCCAAACATTGACATGAATTCACC
>SJYQ01013546.1:9799-91489 GCA_006410935.1 Redunca redunca
GCTTACCCTTCATCCCAACCACCTACCCCCTCACACCGGCCCCCACCCGCCATCAGATCCCTTCCTCTTGCTACCTGTGCCCATGGGTGTGTTCTTAACCTTGGCCAAAGGTGCCCTGTCTTGCTAACACTGGAGATTCTGCTGGAGCTATGAGATTGTCACCTAGGATCCCAAGCCTCTGTTGTCTTGGAGAGCCATTCTCATACTGCAGTGTGCAGCTGGAGCCCTGGAAGCTTGTTTCAAATGCATATTCCCAGGCCTCATTCCCAGGTAGTTTGATTCAGTAGAAGCTTGAGGGTTCTAAAGGAAGAAGTCTGGGGAAATGTATTTTTAGAAATCCTACCTTTGACCCTGCAGTCCCATCAGGACCTTCTGTCCCCAACTATGCTCATTATTACCACTGGTTTAGAGCTGGGAGATGCCTTATGAGGGAAAGAACTGTCTTTAGGGTACCTGGGGAGAAATTTATGCATCTCATGGTCACTTCTTTTTTTAACTTCGGTTCATTTTAATCACCCTTGACTTTGCTGGTCTCCCTATTAGGTAAAGTTCTACTATTACTTCCTCTCATAGGAGAATAGTGTCCTTATCATCATAACATGCATTACACTTGGAGTTTTATTTGTGTGATCATCTCTTTTCTACTTGACTGTTGCTCTCTTGATGTTAACAGTCAAGTAGAAAAATCCACCTCTGGGTTTTGCTCGTGTCCTTCTGTCCTGGCACAGTGCTGACTCTAGTCAGTGCTCCAAACATTGACTCACATGCCCAATCTCCATCAGAAGTGCCATTCAAACTATGTGTACTCAGGCATCCAAATCACCTACTTTTATGTATTGAATTAACTTTTGATAGCTTAGAAATAGAACAGTTATTTTCATTATTTTATTTGTTATAGGATTCCAAAATATTCCAAAGTATTGACTTTGTTTCAGAAAAACAGAGTTCTAAAACAAAATCTGTTTGCAAGTTGGGATTGTATATGTGTTGCATATACATATTGCAGCACATTTAATGCATGTATGCGTAATCAGAAAAGAAAGAGTTTATCAAAAAGTAAATCTGAAAAACAGGTACATTTTTGAATGTGAGTATTGCTTCTCGGCCTTTTGGCTAAGATCAAGTGGTGGCTCAGATGGAAAGCGTCTGTCTACAATGTGGGAGACCTGGGTTCGATCCCTGGGTTGGGAAGTTCCCTGGAGAAGGAAATGGCAACCCACTCCAGTACTCTTGCCTAGAAAATCCCATGGACGGAGGAGCCTGGTGTCCATGGGGTCGCAAAGAGCTGGACACGACTGAGCGACTTCACTCACTTAGAATAACATAACACCATTGTTGTTCAGTTACTAAGTCATGTCTGACTCTTTGCAACCCTATTGATTGCAGCACGCCAGGCTCCTCTGTTCTTCTCAACTACCTCCTGGAGTTTGCTCAAATTCATGTCTGTTGAGTCGGTGATGCCATCTAACCATCTCATCCTCTGTCGTTCCCTATCCTTTTGCCTTCAGTCTTTCCCAGCATCGGGGTCTTTTCCAATGAGTTGGCTCGTCATATCAGGTGGCCAAAGTATTGGAGCTTCAGCTTTAGCATCAGTCCTTCTAATAAATATTCAAGGTTGATTTCCTTTAGGATTGACTGTTTTGATCTCCTTGCAGTCCAAGAGACTCTCAAGAGTCTGCCCCAAACAAAATTGTCAGAAAATTCATGGGCATTTAAATTCCTCATTTGCCATAAGCAGCTACTGTTAATGCTTTTCATTTTGGCTTAGATCCCTAATTATCTGGCAGACAACACTAGTTCTGAATAGCAGTCTTCGTATCACACTAAAATGGAGTTTAATGGACTGTTGCTTCTATAGTAAAAGTCTTCAATTTCTGTTCTGCCATTTCCTTTGGAACATATCGTGGTCAGATTTTCATGCCTGTTACTCTGCCAAAACTACTTTTGTCAAGGAGACCAGAGACTTTCACATGCTAAGTCCAGTGGTGGATTCTCAGGATTTATGGGCTTGACCTGTCAGTGGCATTTGATGTAGATTGCTCCCTTGCACTTGAAACACTTTCTGCGCTTGCCTGTAGATACTATGCTTTGCTGGCTTTTTTCCTATTCCTTCTCGGCCTCCTTTGCTGATTTTTCCATACCTCTTTGACCTGTAGATGTTAGCATACCAGAGGGACCACTTCTCTTTTCTGTCTGTACTCAACTTGCTGTAGGTGATCCCATCCATACTCATGACTTGTGATAAAATCTGCATACTAGTTACTCTAAAACTTCTTTTTTTGACCGAGACTTTTTCCATGAGCTTTCACCTTTTCCCTCCCGTATCTTCCTCCTAATCAATACCTTCACTTGGGTATTTAATATATATTTTATAACTAGCATATTTTAAACTCAATTCTATATCTTCGCCCACCAAATCTGCTTCTCCCATATTCTTCCCCATCTCTGTGAATGGCAGTCCCATTTTCTTAGTTGCTTGGTCAGAATCGTTAATTTTTCTCCCATCTAAACTGTCAGGTTATTAAATCTATCCAGAATCACTGTCCAAGTCTATCTAATATCTTGTTATTTATTATCACTTCTACAGCTACTGTTTCCTAGCCACTCTTGTCTCTAATCTAGAATGTCAAGCTGCCTTCTAATTGACTGCTTCTTCCCCCTGCTCTCTGGCACTTTATCCTTCCTGTAGCAAATGATCCTATTAAAATACAAGTTACACCTCACTTCTGCTCAAAACCTTCCAGTAAATTCTAATTTCAGAGTAGAAGCTAAAGCTTTTGTCCTGGTATGCAGGATTATATAACCTGCTTCTCAATCTGTCTGCCATAAAGACCCAGCTTTGTTTTGAATTCTAGTTTGAAGTGGACTGATACTTTACAAAGATATGATAAAAATAAGTTACTACAGAAAGAACCTCCACTCTGGTCATGGTGAACTAACTGGTGTCAGATTAGCTCTCTCACTATAAACCACTGGAAAACTGGTCTGAATGTAAAAACAACAGTGTTCAGGAATTAGTAAGTAGTGTAGGACTGATTCCTGAGATGGAAAACAAGTGAGATAGCCCCATGATTGCCCAGACTTTCTGCAGGAATGCATTTGCCAGACACCAGTGCAGGATATAAGCAGAGCAAGGCAGTCTTGCTTAGAATAAGAAAGTAGAGATTGGAGTTGGGGAGCAAAATTTGCTGAGCAAAACACCAGAGAGGAGTACATGTGCAGAGAAAGAGCTCCATAAATCTGAAGAGCTAAGCTGCATTTGCATGTAATGAGATTTCACAAGATCTGAGAGAGAACAACCCCTGGGGATATGAAAGTGGAACAACTACCTGAGCTCACACTGTTAGGTTCTAACCAACATAAATAGTTTGAGTTCTAACCAACCAAAGCAAAGAGACAAGACTGAATGCTTGAGGCACTCAGTAAAGACTCCAGAAGGACCACATCTTAGGAGCGGGTCAAATTAGCCCTAAGTAAAGTTACTCTAGATCTGCACTAATGAAGCTTCAACACAAGCCTCAAAAGGATCAAGCGGTTCACAAGGAAATTGACTGCCATTCTTAAGAGGAAGACAACAAAATCCAGACATTCAGCAACATAATACTCAGCATTTGCACCATTCAGTGGAAAATTAGAAGACATAGGAAGAGGCAGGAAAGTGTGGCATGTAACCAGGAGACAATTAGTCAACATAACAGAGCCAGAAATAACACATGTGATGCAGCTAACAGACAGGGACTTTCAAGCATCCATGATAAGTATCAAAAATATAAAAGAGGAACTTCTGTGGTGGTGCAGTGGTTAGGACTCCATGCTCCCAGTGCAGGGTGCCAGGGTTCCATCCCTGGTCAAGAAACTAGATCCCACATGCCACAACCAAAGGAAGGAAGAATCCTCCATGCTGCCTCTAAAGGTCCCATATGCTACAGTGAAGAGTAAAGATCCTGAGGGCCATGACTAAGACCTGGTGCAGCCAAATAGGGAATATTTTAAATATATATTTATAAAAGAAAATATCAATGTGGAGAAAATGTGAGAAATAAAAAAGAACATAGTATAAATGTGATTGGAATTTTTTGCATGTATAGTCTACTTCCATTAAAACCTTTAAAGTAAAAAAAAAAAAATATAGCTTACAGGGTTGAAAGGGATTGTACTGAAAAATTCAGTGAATGGACTTAACAGTAGGTCAGAAATTACAAAATGAAAGTTCACTGAACTTAAAACACAAAGCAATACAAACTATCTAAAATGAACCAGAGAGAAAAACATTTGAAAAACAGAGCCTCAGTGACCTTTTGGACAATGTCAAACAGTCTAACAGAAGGGAAGGAAAATAATGATTCATGAAAATAATTTTTTCCAAATTTATGAATAAATTTTTACATATTTAATGAAAACTGCAAGCACACAGATACAATATGATCAACAAACTGTAAGCAGAATGAACACAGAGAAAAACATACCAACACACATCACAATCAAATCGCAAAAAAAGAAAGGCACAGTGATAAAGAGAAGAAATTAAAAGCAGCTAGAGAAAAAAAGACATGTTACATATGGGGAACAAGGGTAAAATTTTCCAATGAGTTCTCAATGAAAATAATGCAAGTTAGAGAATAGAATGATGTCTGAAAGTGGTGAGAGAACTCAGTTTTATTCTCTCTAAAATATAAAAATTTCCTAGCTTTATCCACCGAAAAGCCTAGAAGAGGTGACAACCCAAGAACAGTGAGCACTCTAGCACCCTGATTGTGGCTTCTGAATGCTCTTTCTCAGTAAAAGGAACCTGGGACCCTTGGAAGAATGGTTGATTCCAAGTGTGGAGCAGGATATATACAGGATGAGACTGGGGAATCTTACTGTACAAACAGGGAAGCTAATAAGCTCTAGTGAAGCCTGCTTCCTGGGGTTCCCATTGGCCAAAGGTAGGACAATTTGAATACCATTGTAACGGACTGAAGCACGTCAGATACACAGAAATCTATGAGTTTATAATGATATTAAGACAAACAAAAACCCTCCTAAGGCACTAGCTCATTTTTCTGTTGTTGCTATTAAATAAGAAATATTAACCATTTGTTTTACCTTTCCTGAATGAGCAGTATTTCACAGTAAGCAAATAGAAGAAATGAATAAACACGCAAAAGATGATAAAACTAGAAAGTCAACCTTTTGTAACCCCTCAGAAATAATGTATCTAGGCAGGAATCATTTTAAGTACTAAAATTATTAGGTGAAAAGTTGATGGGCATGTTTATAATAGAGAGACGTAACCAATAGTATCTGAATCCACTGGTCAGTATTTCCATTCCATTCCATTATGTACCTCCTGTTTGATTTATAAGTACATCATATTATATATGATGGAGTCTAGCCCTGTCTCAATAACAAAAGCAAAAACTTTAGCCCAGCATCTAGATCTGGCCCCACAGGGGCTAGAGAAACAAGTTTAATGATGCCTCCAAAATGTAGGATATGCAGCAAGGTAACCTGTTTTCTTCATAAGTAGATGACAGGGAAGAAACAGGGAAAAGGAAGAACTGTTACAGATTAAAAACAGAAAAGTATAATCAAATCACAACATAAAAAACAAAACATATCAACCAAATGCAAAGTGTGGACCTTGTTTAGATCTGGACTTTAACTGTGAAAGGATATTTTTTAAGATTTACATTTTCAGATGGACTAAGATATTCAAGAATTTTTGTTAATTTTTTCAGATATGATAATGGTGTCGAGATTATGTAAATTTTTTCTCTGATGTACAGACTCAAGTATTTGCAGGCAAAATAATAAATTGGTGTTGCTCTAGCCACGCCCTCCTGCACAAAATGTTGGAAAAAGGAAGAATAAATAAGTTAATGATGCTGATCTTTGTTGAACTTTAGTGATGGGTCCATGAAGTGTGCGTGCTCAGTCACTTAGTTGTGTCCAACTCTTTGCAGCCCTGTGGACTGTAGCCTGCCAGGCTCCTCTGTCCATGGATTTTCCAGGCAAGAATACTGGAGTGAGTTGCCATGCCTTCCTCCAAATGGTAGTCATTAAATAACTTTTTCTATTTTGTGCATATTTTAATACTTCTCTAGTGAAAAGTTAAAAAAAAAAAAAAAGATTATGTGTTTAAGGACTTTCCAAATATCTGTAAGAGAAAACCTCACTCAGATTGTATGCAACATTGTCAATTTAATACAATTCTAACAAGTTTTGTATAAGTATCAGTTTTATGGGAGAAAATAGAATGATGCTAAAGGCAGTATCCTTGTAGAAATAAAAAGGTTTAATTGGTAACATGAAGTAACTGAAAACTCTGACAGGTAGACAGAAGCCACAGAAGCATTAAGGGGCCACTCCAGTGTTCTTGCCTGGAGAACCCCAGGGACGGGGCAGCCTGGAGGGCTGCCGTCTATGGGGTCGCACAGAGTCGGACACGACTGAAGCGACTTAGCAGCAGCAGCAGTGATTAAATGGACCCACTCTGCGTCAGTTTTCCTGCCAGAGGGCATTCCCTACAAGATGCATCCATCACAGAGCCCAGAACCTGGGCAAGCCCGGTGGGTAAGGCTCCTCAGTGGCCGCCTCCTTGGTTTCTCCTTCGCACAGGCTGTAGTAGCAGCCCGCCTACCAAAGCTGTTTTCAAAGGGGCTGCTTTTGTTGAAGGGATTGATGAGATGTATTCCCTATGGTCTAACACCATATTCCATTATGCCTTGTGGCTTTGTTTTCCTTATCATGATTTTTTTTTTGTTCTATTTTTCTTTGACGTTTGCCCATTTTAATCCATGTTCTTTTCTCGCTCTGTATGTGTTTGTGTCATGCTTGCTGTCTTTGCCCCCGTTGTTCCTAGGTTACAGTATAGCCAGGATATACCCAGTCACTTGGCTGATGAGCATGCGCTGATAGCCTCCTATGTGGCCCGTCTACAGCACTGTGCACGGTCAGTGGGAGAGCAGCAGCCGGCGGGTGGCCAAGGGCTGATCGGAGGGAGGGAGAGCTCTGTTACCCGGGGCTGCCAGCTGGAAAATACTCTGCATGTGGGGTTTTTCTTGAGAAGCTACCAGCTATGTTTGGCAGGGTTTAAATAATTGCTAAAGCATTAGCTTCTAAAAGAGAAGGAGCCTTGCCAAGCCTGGGCACTTACCTAAACACAGAGTCAGAAATTCTTCTTTAAAGTGAAGTGCCCTTCCTTCCTTCAGACTACACTTAAAAGAGTGTAAACCTCAGAGATGTGCAGTCCCAAAGCCGTGTATTCACAGAGGTATTTGATAAAACCTTTTCCTGTTCATTCTTGCCTAAATAATGAAATCTTTCAATCAACATTCAAAGTCTAGGGTTGATTAGCACACCTTGTCTAATGTGGAGGCTTTGACTCCATCACCTTGTTACATCTTTATGTGTTGCATCATCATCCATTCCCCACAATCTTATCATTGTTGATGATTTAAACCAGTGATTTTCAACAGTGGTATTGAGTCATTGTCACCTGAGAGACTTTTACCAAACCATATATACCTCCTCATATTATAATAATTATATGTATTATGATTAGAAACTACTGTTAATATGGGAATATGTCTGATCCCTCAGTGGGTTATGGTGGAAAAACATTTGATAACCACTAACTCTAACAAAGTTAACCCTTTAAAAGAGTTACTAGCAGACAAGATGCCATTGCATTCAGGTGGACCCAAAGTCATCTGTCTAGTCCATGCCCACTCCTGCCACCATTCTGCAAGGAGAACAGCAGGTAAAGTTTAAATAAGCTAAAGCCATCCCTCCCCTTTATATAGCAGCAGAGAAGAGTCTCTGTGCCAAACAGCCTGAGATTCTTACTCTGAGAGAGAAAACTAATTTATAAACTTAAACACACGGGAGAGGCTAGAGACTTAAATTTTGATAATAGCTCTGCCCTTAACATGCCTTGGCTCCACAGGAGGTGCTTATTCTCCATGATAACAGAAAAATAAATTAATAATCAACTTTAAAATATGTATAGTTGAAAAGGACTGTTTTAAGTATTATACTTTACAACACTTCACATAGTTTTCCCAGTATGACCAAATGGTGTTTATTACTTTCAAGCATTTACCTGTCTCTAAAGCATTAGATTATAGGGTTCTCCTATCTCCCGGCTATAATTAATAAGCTTATTCTGTGGAGGGGAAGGCCTGCAAATTGTGCATTGTATCATAGAGAGATGATTTCTAAGCACTCTGTCCCAGTCCCTTGATCTCTGGGAAGTGAGTTGTCTCACCCCGGCAGAACAACTTATTTAGTATCATTAGGGCAGTTGTCGAAGTGATTAAAAGTTTCCATGGTGAATATAGCAGCAGACACTACTACCTGATGTTTCAGCCCAGGAAGATGTATGCTAGGTTTAGCTGAGACCCTCAAGTCTCATGGCTTAGAGATTAGGCTCCCTGAGCGAGAATTGGTGGCCAGGAGCCCTGGAAGAATGTGAGGACTGGGTGAGTACTGCATCTCTTCTTGATTCATAGTCGAAGAAACAGCTTTGTACAGAAACTTCTAGGCTAACTCTTGATAATTCTGAATATTGAGATTTAAAATCAGCTGAAGTAGAAGAATAAGTTCTGTGTATATGCTCTGCTTGTATACAACCTTTTGCTGATTATGGTTGACATCTTTAATTTAGGGTGTAATTTTCATTGACCTTAAAACCTGTCATCAACAGAAAGTTCTAGTTTCTGGCTGGAAAGCATGGCCAGTTAAAGCGACCATGTCCTCCACACTCAGGTAGGAATGACAGGTCAGATGGACCTTCCTAGGGAGAGGGAATGTGATGGAGAAGGAGGACCTCTTTTGCAAAGAGGAACCTATTGTGTCACAGAAGACAGCTGCTGTAAGTCCCATTTTTTAGGCTGCTCTTCCCTCCATAACAGTATCTACTTGTTTGGGTAAATGTTCTTTTTGTTGTTATTTAAAAGATAAAGAGAGTCCTCTTGTTTCAGACAAACATAGGCATAAGTACTGTAATTCAGCCCTGACCTTGGGGCCCTAACCCTAAAGTATTAAAGCCAACCATTGGTAGCATGATCTTATTGCAAGATCATCTTTTGAGAAATGATTATATTAATATATGCTAGAGTCTGACACTTGTACAGCTAAAATTATATAGTGTTGAGAAGTGTCATCGGCAGAAGACCATAACATTGACAGTGGCAGCACATTTAAAAAAAAATTCATCCTAGAGGAAAGACCAAGTGAAGCTTAAACAGTTACAACAGAGATAGAGATACAGGATGGTAAATATATATATATATATATATAGTTGACTTTGTATATGAAAAGTCCAGATCTCTATTGATTTACCTCCATCCTTCCCAGATTCTCTTCAGTAATTCTAACAAGGTTTGATGAATATTGAACTCATGTCCTTAAATTTTTTCATATTTCATGTTTTGTCATACTGTTAAATTGCAATCAGGGGTTTGGAACTCCAGGAACCTGGAGCCAAAGTAGAAGCAAGCCACAACAGTCATCTCTCATCAGTTAGTCATCATCATTATTGTTGTCTTAAAGATTCTGTCAGAGCTGAAACAAAATAGAATTATATAGCCACAGTGCTGGTTAATCTAGAAGTGCCTTATATGGATAAGTAGCAGTTGACATCACACCCTAAATTAAAGATGTCAACCATAATCAGCAAAAGGTTGTATATGAGCAGAGCATATACACAGAACTAGCCTCCTGCTCAAGAATCCTTTTATCCAAGGTAGTGGCACTAAGTTAGTGGCACTATCTTAGTGGTAAATGAGAGTGAAATTCTCTGTCATGTCCGACTCTTTGCGACCCTGTGGACTAAACAGTCCATGGAATTCTCCAGGCCAGAATACTGGAGTAGGTAGCCTTTCCCTTCCCCAGGGGATCTTCCCAACCCAGGGATCGAACCCAGGTTTCCTACATTACAAGCAAATTCTTTACCAGCTGAGCCACAAGGGAAGTCCAAGAATACGGGAGTGGGTAGCCTACCTTAATGGAGTTTAAAATTTTTTAAATGCTGGAACTCTTGTTAAGAGTAACAGACTAAATTAATTCACTCAAGTTGGGGCTACAGTTGTAGAACAAGCATGGTAAAAGAAGAGAAGGAACACTGGAGGGGAATGTTTGATGCCATGGAATCTGCCCCCACTTTATCATATTGTGAGCCTGCCCTAGCTTAGGTTCCTCAGTTTCGTTCAGCCAGTGTTAAGTGTACTTCCCCTGCCCTGTTTTTTGTGATGCTTTAGTTTTCTCTTGATCTTTTTGAATTCAAGACCTATATCTAAATGTCATGAGGTTTTCTTAAAACAATTGATTGGAAATAGCTCCCTAGGCTTTATAGATGCCCCTTTTTCAGCCTTTGCATTCAAACAGAAGTGTCTCCTCTGAAGGTGTAGGAGCAACAGGGATATACTGCCCAAGAGAGATGTTATGCATGGCCTTGTCATTTCTCTAAATCCCTTTGGTCTCAGAAGACAATTAGTATCTATGATTCAGGTCTCTATTTCTTTTGTTACCATTCTTTTTCCTAAACATTTCTCCCATCTGTTCTTTCTGAGAGAGAAGCAAGAGTAGGGGTTGTTTAATCGATACCTGTTGAATTTTTATCTCCTTGGCAGTGTCCTGGACAGTCCTAGCCGACTGGACGAGGAACACCGGCTTATAGCCCGCTATGCTGCCCGGCTGGCTGCAGAGGCAGGAAACGTGGTAAGTAAATAGAGGATTACAGGAGAGTAGCAGAAATTTACATTATTTTAATATACAGATGGAAGGGGAATGGTAACCATGAAACTCTGGAGAGTAGATACCTCAGAGACAGGAGGCAGGAAACAGGTTTAAGGAAGGGATTGCAGTGGTCTTTAATTTTATCCATAATAACTGCTTTTAAAAATCAGTCAGTAAAAGAAAATCAAAGAACCAAAATTTGGTTCTTTGAAAAAATTGATAAAATTAATTAAGCCCCTAGAAATCCTGATCAAAAAGAAAGGGAAAAGGATGTGGAAAAAAGAGAACCGTTATACCCTGTTGGTGGGGATGTAAATTGTTGAAGACTATGAAAAACAGTATGGAGGTTCCTTAAAAACTAAAAATAGAACTACCATGTGATCCAGCAATTCCACCCCTGGGTGTATATCTGGAAAATAATGAAAACACTAATTCAAAAAGATACATGTACCCCAGTGTTCATGGCAGCACTGTTTACAGTAGGCAAGACATGAAAGCAACCCGAATACCCATCAACAACTGATTGGATTAAGAAGATGTGATTCACACACACAGGCTGGAATATTACTCAGCCATACAAAAGAAGAAAACATTGCCCTTTGCAGCAACATGGGTGGACCTAGAGAATATTATGCTTGGTGAAATGTCAGAGAAAGACAGATTCTTACAATATCACTTAAATGTGGAATCTAAAAAATAATACAAGTGTATATGCAAAACAGAATCAGACTTGGGACTTCCCTGGTGATCCAGTGGCTAAGACTCCATGCTCCCAGTGCAGAGGGCCTGGGTTCGATTCCTGGTCACGAACTAGATTCTCTATGCTGCAACTAAAGATCCGGCATGCCACAGCAAAGATCCCACATGCCCACCACTGACTTGGTGCAACCCAATAAATAGAGAGTTAAAACACAAAATGGGGACAGACTCCCAGACATAGAAAACAAACTTGTGGTTACCAGAGGGTAGGAGGGACAAGTTTTGGATATGGAATTAGCAAACTGCTATACATAAAATAAATAAGCAACAAAGATTTACCATATAACACAGAGAATTATACCTATTATCTTATAATAACCTTAATGGAATATAACCTGCAAAAACCCTGAATCATTATACTATATACCTGAAACTAACACAATATTATAAATCAACAATACTTCAGTCTAAAAAATATACAAAAAGGGAAGAAAGAAAATGCAAATTACCAATATTAGGAATGAAAAAAAGGACATCACTACAAAGCCTATAAACATTATAAGGATGGCAAGAATATTATGAATATCTTTGATATTATGAATAAACTTGATGACTAGATGACAAATTTCTTGAAAGATACAAATTTACATAATTGACATAATAAATGGAAAATCTAAATAGTCATAAATCTGTTAAATTGAATTCATAGTTGACTTCAAAAACTCCAAGCCCAGATGTCTTAACTGTTGAATACTATCAGATGTTTAATGAAGAAATAATAACAATCTGGCACAAACTTTTAGAAAATAGAAAAAGAAGGAACACTTTCCAAGTCATTTTATCAGGTCACCATAACTTGAATCCAAAACAATACAAGGCCGTTACAAGCCAAGATCTGTCATAAGCATACATGCAAAAATCCTTAAGAAAATAATAGCAAATTGAATCCAGCAATATATAGAAAGGATAATATTCCATGATAAAGTGAGATTTGTCCTAGGAATGCACATTTATTTAACACATGAAAATCAGCCAATGTCATTCACCATATTAGCGATTTAAAGAAGAAAATTATAATACTTCAATAGGTGCAGAAAAGGCATTTTAACAGTCAGCAAGACTATATAAGATTTCTTAGAGGGGTTATAGGAATCACAAACCACTGGGTCCCATATTGTTCTGGAGTTCTGGAGTGAGATTAGACTGGACAGGCAGGCCAAGATCTTACAGGACAATATTCCACAGTGTACTGTGTACTAATTTATGTTTACTCCTTCCTAGGGAAATAGTTATGAAAGCTGCCAATAGAGAGTTTTGCTTCATTTCTCTCTCAAAATGTAATTTATTCCTTTGGGTTTGTTTAGACTTCAAAATCTTTTCCTTGAGAATCTGATAAGTCATACATCTGACTCTTTAACATTCCAATTCTAAAGGTTAAGGAAATGGAACAGAATGGGGAGGGGAAAGTCTTGGAAAAAGACTAGTTTTATTTGATTAGTCAAACCAGTCACAAATATTTATTATTTTAGAAATTAAAATTTATAAATAATATTAATTTTTTTGAGATGGCATAGTGTTGTGGTTGGAGTTTTAAAATTAAATATACTTAATACCATTATACAGTCTTGCTGACTTTAGTACTTTTTAGATTTTGCAGATAAAAGCTCCAAAGCCATTTGACCCTGAAAAGGAGATCCTACTACTCCTTTACTGCAAACAAGATAAATCTGTTTACACCTGATAGTTTCTGATGCCAATTCTCTAGTTCATGTGAAAATGATCCTTGTTAGAATGGTCTTGAGACTAAATTCTGATATGGCCCCTTTCATCTTCAGTTTATTTTCCTAAGTGTAGTTATCTTATAAATATTGGGTCTCTCAGGGTGGAGTCTTAACTAGATTTCTATTAAACAGACGACTTCTAATCTGCTAATCTCTCACTGATACAAGTGCTTTGCATAAAGTGGGTGTAGTGCTCAAAAGAATTTATTTATAGCCTGCCAGATAGGCTTTGTATTGATTTTTTTTTTTTTTTTCAAAACACTTCACAAAGAAAGACCATTAAATCACTTTAGCAGCCGGCATTACACCCTATGAAGTGCTCCAACATCAGACCCTCACATCTCCCCAGGTGGCAGACATGGCCACGGAAACCTCTTCCAAACAGAGACTGATCCCAAACAGAGAATTTGCAGATTGCTTAGATGAACCAAGAGAGCAAATTTGTTTTCCTGAAGCGCCTAAACTCCTTTTTAAAGCAGAAATACAGTGTCTGGCAAACCTTAAAATTTCAACACAAACATCACTAGCGTTTGATGTAGTCAGATGGTTTTTTGTTTATTTGTAAAGTTTCTTCATGAGAAAATTAAAAACTCACTATGGACAACTTGGAAGAAAAGTGAAAGGAAAAGGAAACCATTATCCATTGTCATACTATCTAACATTTACACATTTTTGAGATTTTTTTTCACAGAGCCCAGTCCCAGACTTCACAGCCTCATCATCATGTCAGCTGCTCCACCTGTACACTATTCCAGATATATCCTTATGGCTTCTTAGAATTAAAGATAATGATATTTTCATGTGTGTTTGGCACACATATGATGACTTTCAGTTCAGTTCAGTCGCTCAGTCGTGTCCAACTCTTTGTGACCCCATGAATCGCAGCATACCAGGCCTCCCTGTCCATCACCAACTCCCGGAGTTCACTCAGACTCACGTCCATCGAGTCACTGATGCCATCCAGCCATCTCATCCTCTGTCATCCCCTTCTCCTCCTGCCCCNCTTGTGTGCAGCACTTAAAAAATATAGAGATTCTTGGCCTTGCCTCAGATCACTGAATGCAGAATCAATGGGTTTAGCAGGGTCTATTGATTTTCATTTAAAAAGCAAAAAGAAAACTTTCAGCCTTTTGATTTACAGTTACCTTAGGAACCACTGCCCTCAAAAACGTTACTGGGTTTTTGAGAGAGGGAAATATTAATAATCCATAGCCCTCCAGTTAGTCTAAGCAAGGCTGAGGTGATGGGAAGGCTGCCCTGGCATGCCGTGAAGTCTAACTGATAGCAGGCATATCTCTGTAAAACTCATTCTGCCAAGTTCATCCAGACAGGAAACTTCCAATCTCTTTTTAGGAGGCTCCAGAAGTGCATCCCAGCAGATGACAGTTTGCTGACTATGTTGCCTTTCCTTGATTTAATGATTTTTGTTGTTCACTTGCTCAGTCGTGTTCGACTCTTTGCAACCCCATGGGCTGCAGCACGCCATCCTTCCCTATCCTTCTCTATCTCTAGGAGTTTACTCAAACTCTTTGAGTTGGTGATGCCATCCAACCATCTCATCCTCTCCCACCCTCTTCTCCTTTTGCCTCCAGTCTTTCCTAGCATCAGTGTCTTTTCCAATTTGCCCAGTTTTGCTCAGTGAGGTTTTGTTCCTTATCCTGTATTTTTCAGCTGTGTCTCCATCTCATTAAAGATGATGGAGCTCTGTAAGATTACCTAAACCTGAGAGAATACTGGAGTGGGTGAAAGTGAAGCCACTCAGTTGTGTCCAGCTCTTTGTGACCCCATGGACAGGCTCCTCCATCCATGGGATTTTCCAGGCAAGAATACTGGAGTGGGTTGCCATTTCCTTCTCCGGGAGATCTTCCCGACCCAGGGATCAAACTCAGGTCTCCTGCATTGCAGGCAGATTCTTTACGGTCAGAGCCACCAGGGAAGTCTAAGAGAATACTAGGGTAACAGAGGAAGGGATTGTCTTCCATAAATATTCTAATTTTACAGACAAGAGAATAAAGGTATATAGGAAAATAAAGTAGCTCAAAGTTTACATGGCGAGTAAGTAACTGACCCTAGGATTCCTAACTTCCATTCTTATTCCACATAGTGAATCCTCCAGTTGGTAGCCAAAGTAGGGTTTGTTTGTTTGTTTGTAATAAACTTCATTACAGAACAATTGCAGATTTATAGAAAATTTCTGAAGCTAGTTCAAAGAGTTTCCATATAACCCATGTTTCTTTGGCCATGTTAGTAACATCTTACTTTAGTATAGCACCTTTGCTGCAACCTGTCAGTGTATGATTTCTAATTAAAGTCCATGCCGCCTGCAGTGCGGGAGACCTGGGTTCTCTCCCAGGTCGGGAAGATCTCCTGGAGAAGGAATGGCACCCCACTCCAGTATTCTTACCTAGGAAATCCCATGGACGGAGGAGCTCGGCAGGCTCCAGACCCTGAGGTCGCAAAAGAATCAAACATGACTTAGCGACCAAACAACAATGTGCTGATTCTGTTAGTTTTTGCCAAATGTCTTTTTTCTTTTCTGGGGCTCCATCCAAGACACCACATTTCATTTAGTTGTCATCTCTCCTTAGGCTCCTCTGATCTGACGCTATGTCTGACTTTTCTTATTGTGTTTTGTTTGGTTTATGGAAACATAGTTGATTTACAATATTGTGTTAGTTTCAAGTATAGAGCAAAGTGGTTCAACTATATTTATATATGATACACAGGATTATTTTCCATGATAGCTTATTACTGACTCTCCTTGTTTTTGATAACCTGGACAGTTCTGAGGAATGCCCCTTAACTGGGACTTGTCTGTTTTTCTCATGATTAGACTGAGATTGTGGGTTTGGGCAGGAAGAGGTAAGTGCCACTTTCCTCACTTCACATCTTACTTGTATAGTATCAGTGTCACTTATCTCTGTTGATGTTGACCTTGATCACTTGGCTGAGGAAGTGTTTGTCAGGTTTCTCTGACATAAAGTTCCTCTTTTTTCCCCTTTCCACACTGTCCTCTTCCGAAGGAAGTCACTGTGGACAGGCCACACTTAAGTAATAGGGAGTTAGATTCCACCTCCTTAAGAGCAGAGTGTGTACCTATGTTATTTGGAATTAATTCAGTGTTTCCCTGTTCAAATTCCTGCAGTGGCTTCATGCCACATGTGGAATGGGATGGAAACTCCACCCCATGATGAAAAGGCCCTTTGTGATCTGAGCCCTCCCAGTTTATCTCCCACCCTTGCTTCATGGCTGACTGAACTCGCCCACCTGGAGCACTGTGGGCCTTCACCCTTCTCTCTGCCCAGCAAGCCGGAGCCAGCAACCCCCAGACCTTCACCTGGCTGGCTTCCTCAGTTCACTGAGTCTTTTATAACTACCTAATTTTAAAAGTCTTCTGTTTCAGTTTATTCTGTTTCATCACCCTGTATTTCTTCTTCAAACTTACATACATATATATATATTTCTTACCTTTCTTTCCCAGTGTAATGTAAGCTACATGAGGGTAGAAGCTGTATTCAGGCATCCCCAACCTACTAGCCGTGGACCAGTACCTCCTGTCAGATCAGTAGTGGCATTAAAGTGCACTTGAATCATCCTGAAACCACCCCCCCTGCGTCCCCATTCCATGGAAAAATTGTCTTCCATGTAATGGTTCCTGCTGCCAAAAAGGTTGGGGACCACTGCCTTACTCACTAATGCATCCCTAGTTTCTGGAACAGTATCTAACATGTAGTAAGTGCTCAGGAAATATTTGGTGAATAAATGAATGAAATATTTAATTTTTGAAAGAAGCCATCTTTAGGTCTCTTCTGGCTAAAGTATTCCATGTTTTTTAAAACTAATTTTCCCTTGTTTTCTCTGGAGGCATTTTAGGAAGGGATACCTGGCTTTGTTTTGTTTTGTTTTTTTAAGGAATACTGTGGTGTCTAAGATGGTCAGTAAATAAAATCCCTACGTTTCTCTATTATTTAATGTACCTTGACTAGGTTTGATATTTGTCTGAGTGAAATAAGCCATCATTCAACTCTCTCCACTGGGGACTCTCCCTGTTGTTACATCCAGGTGAAGGAGCTAGGGTGCAGGCTGCTCCAGGTGGGACAACTAAGGGTTTGAGTCTTCTTCCACCTCTACTTCTTTTTTTTGTGTGTGTTTTAAATTTTTATTTATTGAGTTATTTTTGGCCATTCTGAGTTTTCGTTGCTGTGCATAGGCGCTCTCTGAGATCAGGGGCTACTCTGCATTGTGGTGCACGGGCTTTGCGTCGCAGCGGCTTCTCTCGTTTTGGAGCACAGGCTCTAGGCGCTCAGGCTTCAGTAGTTGTGGCACACAGGCTTAGTTGCCCCATGGCATGTGGGATCTTCCCAGACCAGGGATCGAACCAGTGTCCCCAGCATTTTAAGGCAGACTCTTAACCATTTCACCACCAGGGAAGCCCCCACCCCTGCTTTTTTATGTTTGAGTTACAGTGCTTCTTGGTGCCAAAGAATATTGCCTGGTTAGGAATCACTATTTTTTAAGTTAATTTTTGTTGGCGTATATATAGTTGCTTTACAATGTTATGTTAGTTTCTACTGTACAGCAAAATGAATCAGCCATACATATACAAATATCCCCTCCCTTTTTGACTTCATTCCCATTCAGGTCACCACACTGCGTTAAGAAGAGCTCCCTGTGCTATACCGTATGTTCTCATTAGGAATCACGGTTGATAATCATTCTTGATTCCTGCATTAACTTCCTCTATGAGAGATGCTTCAGCATTGCAGTCAGACACTCAAAACTAAAAAGATTCTTTAGAAATGTCCAGTGAAATACTTTTGGGGTTTTGATTTCTTGTCATTATATGAAACCAGTTCCTTTCAGAGTTCATTTCCTCATCCATAATTTTCCTTGGTCCCACTCTGATAAGGAACCATTCATTTTAACTCCAGTCTTCAGGATTTGTAAATCTATTATTCATAGCTGGTTTAGTCTCAGGCTTGCCATTTTTCCAAGGTTCAGCTCAGGCTCTCACAAGCCTATGCATAGACAATAGAGAGAACTTGCTCAGTTGGCCACTGGTCCACTCTTCCTGTAGAAGTACTTTTTCCCTTTTAAAAAAGAAAAGTATTTGGTAATTGGATTTTTTAAAAAAGCCTCCTACTCAGATTTGCTATGCTGTTCTACCTGTGTTTATTTAGGAAGTTTCACATGAAAAGAATTACTGATTGCATCTTTAAGCCCTAGATAGGAAACAAGGTTTCTGCTTCATCATATATCACGTTTATACGTGGAATGAAGCGTAACCATACCAGAGCCTTCATTAGAGCTTCCACGGTGGCTAATCAATAAAAGGGAAATGTCACCTAGTCATCCATTTTCATATTTTGGGTTGACTGACTTCCATATTCTTAAAGGAGGCAATCAGAGTCAAAAACGTCAGTGGATTTGAAAATAAAAACCATAATGATTTCTCCAAAGATATTTAGATGGCCAGTAAGCTCGTGAAAGTATGCTGAACATATTACTCATTAGGAAAATAAAAATTGAATTCACAATGTGTGTGCATGCTCAGTACCCAAGTTATATCCAACTCTTTGTGACCCTATGGACTACAGCCCATCAGGCCACTCTGTCCGTGGAATTTTCCAGGCAAGAATACTGGAGTGGGTTGCCATTTCCTTCTCCAGGGGATATTCCAACCCAGGGATCAAACTGGTGTCTTCTGCATTGGCAGGTGGATTCTTTACCACTGAACCACCTAGGAAGCCCAAATTCACAATGAGATACATTTTATACTCTCTAGGATGACTGTGGTCAAAAAAATGGACAGTAACAACTGTTGGCAAGAAAGTAGAAAAATGGATCTCTTGTATATTGCTAGTGAGAATATAAATTATTTGTATATCATTGAAAGTGCAACCATGTAGGAAACAGCCTTGGCAGTTCCTCAAAAGACAGTTACTATATGTAGCTCTGTAGTTTCACTCTTATATACCCCCCAAAATGAAAGCATGTCTCTATACAGAAACTTGTCCCCAAATGCTCATAACAGCATTATTCAAAATAGCCCACCAAAATGGAAACAACCCAAATGCCCATCAGTTGGTGAATGGATGGACAAAATAATATCTATCCAAATGGTGGAATATTATTCAACCATAAAAAGGAATAAAATACTGATACGTGCTACAACGTGGATGAACCCTGAAATCATTTGCTAAGTGAAAGAAAGTGAAAGTGAAAGTGAAGTCGTGTCCGACTCTTTGCGAGCCCATGGACTATAGCCTACCAGGCTCCTCCCTCCATGGGATTCTCCAGGCAAGAGTACTAGAGTGGGCTGCCATTTCCTTCTCCAAAGTGAAAGAAGCTATCCTTAAAAGATCACATATTGCATGATTCCATTTGTATGAACTGTCTGGAATAGGCAAACCCATAGATACAGAAAGTAGATTAGCGGTTGTCGTGAGATAGTGGAGAGGGATGTGGGGAGTGACTGTGGGTTTCTTTTGGGGGTGGTAAAAATGTCCTGAAAGTAGATGCTGGTGATGGGCTCACAGTCTTATAGTTTCAAACCACTGAAATGTATACTTTAAAAGGGTAAATTTTAAAGCATGTAAATTATATCTCATTTTTTTAAAACCCACAGTTTAGGTACTTCATGTTCACTCGGATGGTTAAAACCAAAAACACAATGACAGGTATTGGCAAGGATATGACAATGTTGGAACCCTCCTTCACTGTTGCTGGGATTGTAAAATGATTCAGCCACTTTGGGAGACAGTTTGACACTTTCTCAATATGTTAAATACAGAGTTACCATGTAACTTAGGAGTTCCACTCTTAGGTATTTAATCAAAAGAGATGAAAACACATATCAACACAGATTTGTAAGTGAGAGTTCAGAGCAGCTTCATTTGTAATAACCAAAAGCTGAAAACAGTGGAATACTATTCAGCAGTAAAAAGGAAGGAACCCTGATTCATGGAGCAATGTGGATGAACCTCAGAAACATATTAAGTGGAAGCCAGAAACCAAAGAGTACATGTTGTATCATTCCATGTATGCTGCTGCTGCTGCTGCTAAATCGCTTCAGTCGTGTCTGACTCTGTGCGACCCCATAGACGGCAGCCCACCAGGCTCCACCATCCCTGGGATTCTCTAGGCAAGAATACTGGAGTGGGTTGCCATTTCCTTCTCCAATGCATGAAGGTGAAAAGTCAAAGGAAGTTGCTCAGTCATGTCCCACTCTTTGCGACCCCATGGACTGTAGCCTACCAGGCTCCTCCGTCCATGGGATTTTCCAGGCAAGAGTACTGGAGTGGGGTGAGGCAAAACTGTAGACAGAAAGCAGATCAGTGTTTGCCTGCGGTTGGGGGTGGGAGTCATAGTTTACTACAAACTGGCATGAGGGAACTTACCGTGGTGATGAAAAATGTTCTAAAATTGGACTGTGGTGCTTTGTTTGCATAACTTTAAATATACTAAGACTCATTGAATTGTACACTTAAAATGGGTGGATTTTATGGTATGTAGATTATACCTCAAAAATATGTTAAAAAAAAAAAATCAGTCCATCTAGGGCTCTGGATATATTTGAATCAAAAACCAAAAACCTTTCTTCCTCACTCTAGACCCGTCCTCCCACTGACTTGAGCTTTAACTTTGATGCCAACAAACAACAAAGACAGCTTATTGCAGAACTGGAAAATAAAAACAGGTAAGAATGCAGAGAGAGGAAGCCAGTTTATAAGCCCAAGATTATCATGTGAGTATCTGATTCTCGTTTTCCTTGCAGCCTAGATGGGTTTTGACCACAAAGGAAGATTCCACCTCGGTTAAGATAGGCCAGCCCAAGTCTTGCCCTGGACACTAATTTGTGCGTGAACTCTGCACACAGTTCATTCTGGCCGTCCGCAACCCTGCTCACATGCCCTCGGGGAAATTCTTTTCCCCACCCACCAGTGTGTTCCCCTCTCACCATTCCTTTCTCCACTCCACTCTGGGAGCCTTTGCTCTGCCTCGCCATCTCGTCCTGGCCCGTGATGCTGCATGCGACTCTTTGGTGTCTCACAGAAAAGCCATTCACAGGCTTGGAGCCCAAACAACACATCACGCACTAAAAAGACAGGAACCAGGATGAGGAGGTTGGGCAGAAGATAGCAGGCATCGTGGAGGAAGGGGCCACCATCGGCTCCCGGGGTAGGGGTTGGGGGTCAGGAGAGGAAGCGAGACGGAGGAGGAAGACTTGAGGGAAATACTCACCAGACCTGCATTAGGAGGCTACAAAGTTCCCCTGGAGAGGAACTGAGTATTCTAGTTGTCATTTTTCTGTGGAGATTTTTCGAGTTCTTTTTTATTTTTTCGAGTTCTTGAGAAGAAGATTTATATGACTTTTTCTACCACAAAGGGTTGTTTCATTGAGGAAATACCAAGTGTGGGTATTTTAAGATGACGTCCATTTCACCTCTTGGTTGTTCAGAAGCACAAGATAGACAGAGGCAGCACTAGTGGAATAAAAATTGCTGACAGGAAAGAGAGAGAAAGAGACCGCTGTGAAGCATCACGTAGCCATCTCTTTCACCTACCCTGTCTAGAGAGATCCTGCAGGAGATTCAGCGTCTCCGTCTGGAGCATGAGCAGGCATCCCAGCCCACTCCGGAGAAGGCCCAGCAGAACCCCACGCTGCTGGCCGAGCTGCGGCTCCTGAGGTAAGCGTCCTGCCCCGCCATCCCCATCATAACCTGCTCCGATAGGAGTTCATGTCTCAGGAAACCAGACTAGTGGGATAGGATCCGTTCATCCGTACATCTAGTCATGTTAAAACGAATAGCTGAAGCATTCCACTCATTCTGTTACTGCTTCGGATGTTTGAGTTCCTTTATTAATCATTCTGTGATCTCCTGCCTTCATTCCAGAACTGGGTAAACACCAGCCTCCAGCTCCACCGCAAGTAGAGGACTGTTTATACTTGTGTGATCGCTTTAAGAAGCCCAGGGTGCTGCACTCCATCTTCTTATCTTGAAATTAGTCTGACTTTAGAGACTCTTGGCCAGGAATAATGCTCTTCCCGTCCTTCGAGTATGTTCTCTAGCACTTCATCGATCAGGAGTCCATGTCGGGAAATCCCCTGAGATGTGAAACCAAGTGGGAATCCCTTACACTGTGGCTCTGGTACCTTCCAGTTCAGTTCAGTTCAGTCACTCAGTTGTGTCCAAGTCTTTGCAACCCCATGGACTACAGCATGCCAGGCTTCCCTGTCCATCACCAACTCCTGGAGCTTGCTCAAAGTCATGTCCATCAAGTCAGTGATGCCATCCAACCATCTCATCCTCTGTCGTCCCCTTGCCCTCCTGCCTTCAATCTTTCCCAGCAACAGGGAAAAGGGTACCTTCCACTTCAACATAAACTCTTTCAAGGAGCGAGAGACCAAGGATGTGGGATCAGGATGGGGTTAGAGAACAGCTTCAGTTCCCACTTGGTGCTGTTTTCAGGGAATGAAGGCATCTTCCAGAAGAGTATGACATGAGCGTGATCCAGGCAACGTGGTGTGTGTGTGTTAGTTGCTCCATCATGTCTGTTTGCGACCCCATGGTCTGTCCATGGAATTCTCTAGGCAAAGAGTGCTAGAGTGGGTTGCCCTTCTCCTGGGGATCAACATTCATAGAGTCTTATTTCCTGTCAGTCTTAGAAAGATGTGTGCACCTTCTTCCATAAGTGAAGCCATTATGGAAACTAAATGAGTGATTTGATTCTCACCAGACCTGTGGATTCCCAAACAGTGGATTCTTTCTGCATAGGTTGTAACCTTTGGCATCCCACAGTCAATTTCTAATGTGCCATCACCTGGATTTCTACAGAGTTGGAAGTCCTTCCTTAGTTCTTCCTTTGATTTAGATCATTTAGCTTTCCAGCCATGACTTCTTCTCTCAAAGAACAGAGATGATTGTTTTTTTCTAACTATCCTTCTGTTTAGATTTATGTCATTAATAGATAAGTCATCAAGAATTTAAGCTGTGCAGAAGAAAATCTTTAGAGATACAGAGATTCCCATTCTCCAAAAAAGAAATTCAGTTGAGTTTCTGAGTCGGACTGAGATCTTGGTGGCTCTGGGTCCGCTGTTGCACGTTTGGGAAATAACACAATTGGTGTCATATCAGACTGAAGTGACTTAGCAGCAGCAGCAGGAAGGACGGGAAAGCAGAAGCCGCTGACTCGGAGCATGGCTCCAATAAGATACAGCTAGCTGTTTTCTGTCTCCACCTCAGCTCAGGCACAGGTGACTATCTTGTATCTAGAAAAGCAAAAAACTGTCATATTTTAGTTTCACTGTTGCTGGGACTGGGAGTGCTGAAAGGGCTTCTTTATGCTAGAGAGATCTGAAAAAATCATAGACCTAGTAGAAGAGGCAAAGGGCAGAATCCAGCGATGTGACATCAGGGAGTAAGAAGCAGGAATTCGATCTAAGTCCAAGGAAGGTCTAAATTCTGAGAAATCAGAAAGTATTTAATCTCAAGAGCAGCTTCTGTATCACTGAAAAAAGAGGGACAGTTTAATAAAGTGTGCTAGAGCAATTGCTCATGCATAAGGACACACATATTGGCTTTCTTTCTCACACTTATATACAAAAAACACCGGCAGATGGATGAAACATGGAGACAAAAATGTTAAAACTTCTAGAAGAAAACGTAGAAGAATTTCTTTAGAATTTTGGAATAGAAACTAATTTCTCAGAATTACTAGCCATGAAAGAAGTTGGTAAATCCATCTAGATTAATATTACAAACTTTTCTTTATCACAAGACACATAAAGGGCAAGATTCATTTGTAGGTCCTGACATCCTTCTGGTTTTGAAATATGTATTTGAATACAGGAACTGCCAATACCCAGCTAGTATAATAAAACAAGATAGAGAATTTTATCCTTAGGGTTAGTGGTTATGAATCCTGACTGCCAAAATTGTCTTTTACCCCTTTTTTATTTTTAATGGTATATTTGTTATTATAATAATGTATGAGACAAGTGAGTAAGATATGAAACATTATGCTAAAATGAATACCGAGAAACCCACACCCTACTTGAGAATTCACATATTGCTAAAGCCATGTCATCTGCGTAAGTGCCCCCATCTTGTCTCACGTCCTTCTGCCTTCCCCCCGAGAGCTAACCTCTATCCAGAATTTGCTTTATCATTCCCTTGCTTTTTAAACAGTCTTTTCAGATATGTGTGTATGTTCACACAATAGAGTGTATAGTTTTGCTTTTTGAGCTTTATTGAAATGAAATTAATATGCAGTCTTCTGAGACATTTTCCCACTTAATACTGTTCTTTAGGATCCTTCCATGTAGCTGCAAGAATTGATGGCTGTAGTTCATTCATTTTTGCCATTTTGTGTTGTAATTATTTGATGCTGCATAGCACAGAGAAAGAATACTGCATCCAGTCTTGGGGGTCCAGGGAAGAAAGACTTTCTAGAAAATTTAATGAGTCCACTCCTTATTGAGTTTATACCTGTGCTGAAAATTTAGGGAGTATGAAGAAGACAGTGATTCTATCTTAAAAAGTTATAATCTTGTTTTGGAAACAAAACATAAAATAATTTTCTAATCAACTAAGTAATACTGTACAATGTTAGTAATAAGTAGTGTGGATATTAGGAGAAATTTAGAAGCAATTTGTCCCTCAAAGGTGGTGGAATTTGGGCTGAACCATGAAAGGTAGCTATAGTTTGAATGAAGTGTGGGATAAAACATTTAAGATTAGATACAGAGTTTGGGTTCAGCCAGATTCCCCAATAAATATAACACATTTCAGAGAGAGGAAAGAATCTTGAAGCTAAGAATTTGTTTTCAGCCATCCAGTGAATTAATCTTTAGAGTGCCAGTGATGGGAGATAAAATTAGTTGGATAATTGAGACCAGATTCTGAGAGCCTTAAGTGATAGGTCATGGGCAATCCTTCGAGAGCTTCAAATAATGATTTCATTAAGTTCACGATGTTAATTGAGTCCACACTGGATGCGTGATATTCTCTTAATCATTCAGTATATGCAAAGATGAGTAAGGCTCATCCCCTGACCTCAAAGATTTTGCGTCATGGTATGAATGACAGCAGTACAAGGTAAAATAAATGAAGTGCCCCAGAGAAGCAAGCACTGGTTGCTATAGTGATTAAATAAGCAGGATCTGATATCCACTGAAGTAATCAGGAATAGCTTCCTGAAAAGAGTGATGTTTAGGATGGACACTAAGGAATAAATAGTATTTGGAAGAGAGCAGGGGAATACTCAGTCATAAAGTGATGCCGTCTGCTTAGGAAAAAGTGAACCGTGGCTGGAGGTCCAAACACAGAAGAGAAAGGGAAGTAAGGAACTTTGGATCAAATGTAGGTAGAGTTTGTAGCAGTATTCTCTCTGATAGAAGTATAATGTGAGCCATCTATATACTAAAACTTTTCTAACAACCGTGTTGAAAAACTAAAAGGAAATAGGTGCCATTAAAACTTCTTTTATTTAACCTGCCTAATCTAAAATATTATCTTTTCAACATTTAATCAACATTAAACATTATTGTGATATTTTACTTTCATTCACACTAAGTTTTTAAATCCAGTGTGTAAGTTACACTTACAGTGCATCTCAGTTCAGACTAGTGCTGAGTAGTCACGTGTGGCCAGTGGCTATGCAGGGCAGAGTCAGTGATGCTAGAAATTCTGCTGTTTAGATTATTACGTGAGATGATGAAAGGAGTACAGCTTTCCTTTGAGTAGCAGTGTAAAGGCCACAGAATGCTTTCATGTCCACATCTTCCTTGATCTTCAAGATAGTGCTGTTGTTGGGACTTCCTTGGTGGTCCAGTGATTAAGACTTCACCTTCTAATGCAGGGAGTGTGGGTGTAATCCCTGGTTGGGGAGATAAGATCCCACATGCCTCACCACCCAAAAATCAAAACATAAAACAGAAGCAATATTGTAACAAATTCAATAAAAACTTTAAAAATGATCCACATCAAAAAAGCTTTTTAAAATGTTACTGTTAGTAATTTGTTATTAGTTCCATTTTAGAAAAGAGAAAATTGAGACTCAAGACAGATTAAGTGACTTGTCCAAGGTTGCATAGTGAGTAAAATGGTGGGCCTCAATCTCTTGATTTATATTCCATTGCTTTTTTCCCAGTCATCGTAGGTGAAATCAGGATTAGTCAAGCTAGGAGACCATTGCATGTGTGAGGTGAAGCATACTTGGATAAAGTCCGAGAAGCAGGAATAGAAAGATAGACATGTGATATTCAGGAATCATCTGAATTGGGTAACTGATGAAATCTAGGAAATGAACAGGAAAGAATCAAAGAGGATCAAGTTTTTCAGCCATAAAAAGCTTAGAAGAAAAAGTAGGAGAGATGAGGAAATTGAGAAAGAGAACCATTTAGGAAGGAAAGTCTTAAGTTTGGGTTTGGACAGATTGACCTAGACTTGATGGCATGAAATCTGTCCTCAGGGAAACCAAGTTCTCTGAGACAGAGTCATCCTCAACTGTGTCACAGTTTCTGAGCCTGATGGGTGGTTCTGGGAGCACTGACAACTGAATCCCATCTTATCTGAGCAGTTTTCACACATTTTTCTCCACTGTTAATTTAAATTTGAACTAAGTTGTGTAAATGAGGTATTTGACTTCCTGAAGAATTAAAAAAAAAGACTTGAATAATATTAACAATACTTTTTTCCTCTACGGCAATGTACGCTTTCGAAGGCAGTTTTACGTGCTAGTCTCATAGCAGTGAAGTGGGCAAGGCAGATATATCACCATTTTGTATGTCCAGTATCAGAGCCTCATCTCTTCGCCTCTCATGAACGTTTCCTTTACGACAGGCAGAGGAAGGATGAGCTGGAGCAGAGGATGTCAGCGTTGCAGGAGAGCAGGAGGGAGCTGATGGTCCAGCTGGAAGGGCTGATGAAGCTGCTGAAGGTAAGAGCCGCGCCAGGCTCCTCCTCCCCCCTCAGCTCCTCTTGTCCATCTTCACCCCCAGCTCAGCTTCTGCCTTCCCTGTGATGTCAGAGCAGGAGGAGGCTAACGGGTTAACTATTTAAAGCCCAATTACAAAAAATTAGGAACCAGAACCAGAGTGATGTGCTTTTATGAATAAATAAGAATGTTTGCAAATAAGATATTAGCTATATATACATGAATATTTCTCAGTTATATAAAGTTTCTTTTAAGATAAAGCTTCAAATAGTATACTTGAATACTTACCAAATATTGTGTGCTATTTTAATAAGTATTATGGAGGCAAACCAACTCTAATCGATAATTTTGCTCTCTTAGGAGCAATAAAATAGCAGATAGCTCTAGGTTTGGTATATTGGGGCTTGAAAAAATATAGAATAATTTCAGTCCTCACTACTTTTTATTGAAAAAGATATTACAGCCCCCATACCCTAGAGCAAAGGGATGCTTGGCATTTAAATGTCCTCACCTGGACAGCTTGCCTGGCACTGAGTGGAAATATTTACCAGCCCTGTAGCAGCAATACCAGGGTACATTTGTTTATGCTGTAAATTCCTACTGTCTTTCTGTCTATACACTGAAACCATTGTATTTCATGGTATGTCACAGAGTTAGAAGCCAGAATGGAAATCCCAGTGTGGAGTACCTCAGGAGCCAGGCTAAGGGGGTGGATTTAATCCTGTGATAAGGTGAAGTCATTAAAGGTTTTGAAACAATAGTTTAGGAAAATGTACTCAACAGATCAGTAAGAGGAGAAACTAAAGGATAATAGGAGGCTAGTGAAATCATTCAGGCCTGGAGTGACCAGGGTCTGGACTTGAAGGGGAAATCCAGGAATAGGTCAGCTGGAAGACTTTTCTTCAACTTCATCATCAGCCCGTCCTTTTAAAATAAAGCTCGTGGTATTAGCAGCTTGGGTAAATGGAGTGTTTGTGTTTTGAACTGACTTTTGGCTTGCTCAAGACAATCATTTCTTTTAGTCTTAAGCTGAGTTTTTTCTAGCTTTGGTCCTGGGTATTAGGGTATTTGGAGACATGTTTCTGCATTAACCCTGTTAGCAGGATTTCTCCTGAGAAATAGTTTGTCTAAATGGGTCTTGTTTAAAGAAAACTTTATGCCTAAAACCTGGCCCAGATCCCTCAAACAGCTGTCAAGTACCCAACTAAGCAACCCAGTCACCCACTCAAGAGAGCAGGGGCGAACTTAAACACACTGGGCCAGTACAACATCTGGGGTTATAGAGCGCTGTGAAAGCTCTCCCGTTGTGAGGTTAGTCCACCCAAAGGACAGAAGGCTATAGGGGATTTACCTCCCTTTCAGAAAAAAGGTTTCTCAGATATTACCCAGAACATAAATGGGAAGGTACCCCGGGGTGATTTTTGTAAGAGGCAAAAATGTTTATGCAAACTGAAGGGAAGTCAGAATGCATTTCCCCTAAGTATCACAGAAAGCTTTCCCGTCAGCTGGTGGGCCTCATCAGCTGATGGGCCTTCGTGTTCCTCAGAGTTCCTGGCCCTGGTCCCATGTGCATTACCCTGACCTGGCTGTGTACCCTGATACTTGTATTCAAGGCCTAAGCAGAGGGAGCTGATACCTGCAACTCTGTTCCCAAACCCTCCGTTTCTTTGTATTTCAGCAGTTGTCTTTTAATTACAATTTCAGTAAAATAAGCAGGACCTCACTGCTCTGTTTTGTAGCATCCCCTCCCAGGTTCTTAAATGCCTTATCATTATCCACCTGACAGGCGGTGGTCATTCAAAAAGGGAGAAAGGATTTGAAAACATAAACCAGGAATGTCATCTTTTTTAATCCGTCGATTAAAATTCACAGTTGAAAATCTCAGACCTTGTGTCCAGCTTCCTAAAAGGGTAACAGCATAACCTTAATTTGTGTATTATATGCACTTCTTAAAGGTTATACACAGGAATCATTGACTGACTTCTATTAAACTCTCAAAGATGTTTTCCTACTATGAAAACTACATTTACCAACAAATAGTAAAAGTACCCTTCAGAATTCTAATTTTAATTTCAAAGGACTGTCTTGCTTTCATTCATGTTCAGTCTGCTAGTGTTTAATGCCCTCATAAAACAGCTGTAAGTAGTTAGTCAGATGGACAGTTGAGCCACATGATCTGGGATACTCATGAATTAACGTATACCACACAGTAAGTTTCTATTTCACATGGAATACTTTAATTTTATTGTTCCAGGGAAATACTATATACTGTGTCTATTTATCTGAAAATTGATAATTTGAAGAAGTGTACATGTGAAGTGTCACCATTGTTTATTAATTCATTCAGCAAAAATCGTAAATTTAGGGGAAGGGAGATAAGGCAGGGTAAAATTCGTTTATTTAGCAGAAATGTACTGGGTTCCTAAGAGTCCTGTTTAGCTATATGGTATATAATGGTGACTAAGACTCAGTCCCTGTCACCAGGGGGTATCAGGTGCCTCCTTTTATTGTAGTTTTTTTCCAAATGACATAATACAGACTGACACTCAGGTACCCATGTTTCAGGACGTATCTTTTCTTTACGTTTTTTCCCCTGATGAATGAGTATGTATGGATAACCTCTACCTCAAACGTCCTATTTGATCCAGAAATAGTTGTATGTTGGTGTTTGTTTCTAAATCGTGTTCCCAGTATTTTTCTGCCTCTTTTTCCATTTTTCCAATATTACTTTTGAAATACATTTACCAAATGAATTCTTTAGTTTTAAATTTTAACCGCATTTGCAAATGAGATTTGGAATATGAATTTTTAAAATATAGATGACAGTGACTACAATGGCTGTGGCATTACTCTGGCCACTGAGCCAGATATCCCCCAGATATGGATGGGTCTCCCATATTTTCAGGTAACTTGAGCAATCCTAGATTTGTACTTTATAATTAAGGCATTATTACCCCCCTTTAAATTAACTTGGCTCCTATGCCTGACTTGTCATCAGTCAATCTTTACTGACCCCAACTAATTGATAACAAAAAGGTTCTAAGACTTCATATCTAACCTGTTTATTATGTTGACAGAGCCTTTATCTGATGAACTTCGGTGAATTTGGATTAAACAGCATCCTAAGTAACACTTAACCAAAGTCTCTGCCAATCCCAATGCACATGGGGGCTCTCTGAGTCCTAGAAACACTGCCCTGTCCACTCACCCCATCCTAACCTGACATACATCTACTGCAAACGATCACGATCTTATGTCATTGGATAAATCCTATAGAGCAGAGTCACAAATGTGCAAACATGAAACCTTGCTTTCTGAACCTCCCTATTCTGTTGAGCCAAGGTGATGTTGTCTTCAATACCCAACCTGGAGAAAGCAGTGAGAATAAGGTATCTTAGAAACAGTTCTAAGACATTATATACTGGTCTTTTGATCTCAGATGCAATTCCAACTTGTCAGGATTGCCCTGTTCCTCCCCTACCAATTTCCATTTCAACATTTAATGCCAGCAGTAAACACATTTTGAATTGTTTAATAACTCTTCTGTGGCTATTTGCCTTGCCGGATGAATGGGAGAAAAGTGTGCTGCCTCACAGGGAAGCCTGACTAGGCAGGAAGGTCATTCCCCAACTGTAAAATTCTAACCCCTTCTAACTGGAGCCGTGCATACCGATGCAAAAGCTGGAAGATGCTAACGTCTTCAGATGAATTTCAGCTAACACTCAGGCCCCTCTTTGCCTGGGTGCCTATGGTTCTAGGTTTGGCCAGGCATCTAGCAGCTGGGGCTTTGATAACGAAGAATATCTTCTGGTGCTGAACTGGAGTTTCCTCAAGAGATTGTTGGTGCCCATTTAATTTTCAGTGCATGTCTCTCCCTTGCAGGAATAAAATGACTCTCTTCAGATTCTTACTATTCCTCTCCCTTTTATAATTCCTTGCCTCACCATTGCTCCCAGATCTGCAGACTGAGAATCACGTATCTATTCCCAAGACTTCCTACACACATATTTAGTAAAGACAGTCTGCACGGATGGATCCAGTTTGAATGGAACCATTGCAACAGCTTTTAGATTTGTGTATTTGGGCAAAGAGCAGAGGTGTCATGACCACAGTTACCCGTGATGAGGCCCAGAAAAAGGAAGCGAAGAGACCCATTAAAAGACAGAGTAACTTAGAAGCACTAGAGTGAAGAGAGAGGAACTCGGAAGTGTTTATCTCCTCCTCCCTGTGCTTCGTTCTTCAGTGTCTACAGCTGCCTTCTGAGAGCTGAGGGTTAGGAAAGGCCTTCTCTGAGTACCATCACTGTAAGGCTCTGAGAGACAGAGACCATACCTTACCTTCATGTTTCTAGTGCTTCATGCATAGGGAGGAGTAAACGAACCTGTGTTGGAGTAAGGAGGACTCTCTTTGAAAAGCCTCTTAGGACCTTGAAGCAGTTTCCAGTTTAGAGGGGGAAGGGAAGGGGATGCATGTGCATCCTTGAGAAGGACCACACAGTGACCAAAAGCTCCACACGTGGAAGAGAGGAGACTAAATAAAACAATCTGTGGTCAGATGGAATCTCTAGTGTCTAGGAAGTTCTTAAGAGCACTAGTTCTCAAAACTAGCAGGATTCAGAATCTGCTGAAAGGCTCATAAAACAGTGCTGCCCTCACCCCCAAGGATTTTGATTCTGTTGGTCTAGGGGGATACGGGGCAAAGCACGCATCTCTGACCAGTTTCCAGGTGATGCTGCTGCTGCTGCTTGGTCTGTGTTCTGCACTTTCAGAACCACTGGCATAGAGAAGTGTATCTAAACACTCGTGAATATTGTGAATGGTGAAACAGAATGATCATTGAGCTTTCGAGTCGTGGTTGAGCTCCTTCTTTCAGTTTACCTCAAATAGCAATGTAACCTTGGGCAAGTCAGGTCTTTTTTGTGTATAAAAGGGGAAGTTGGACTAGAGGTTTTATGAGGTTCTTTCCCTCTAACTCTAGAAGTTAGCATTTAAAGAACTGGATGTGGCATAAACTTGCCATTTGCACTGTCCACCTGATAATGCTCTGATGGTGGTCAGGCTCGTGGGTCTCTGAACCCATGGGTCTGACCTGCTTTGCCCTGTTCTGTCACTTTTTTCCAGATGTTTGTGATGATGGGCATTAATTTCTCTCCTTTTTTCCCTCTACTGTTTTTTTCATCTTCACCACCTCTAGGAGGAAGAGCAAAAACAGGCAGTAAGTGAACTTCAGAATTCTCCACCTCTCGCTTCCTTTGCATGTTCTTCTTTTCCTCATATAACTGTTGCATACCTTCTCTCCTCCCTGCATCCAGATCATTTCTGCAGAGTTGGTCTTGTGTAAAACCCTCATCAGTTCTCTCCCTGGTGTTGTAAAATGGCCTAAAAGCCCTCGTCATGTTTACCTGATAGTGCATGTTCTTATTTGAAACCAGAGCTTGTTGAATTTGTCTTCAGAGTACACATCTATTGTGTTTATTTAAATATGCATGATTAGCCAGGCTGTAATTGCATTTCCTGCACTTATGTTCTCTGCTGCTTCGTGATTAGGGTGACTTTAATTGCTTGAAAAAACTTTCAGGATGGTGGGGGTGACCTCGGGGCTAAATACTATGTTGTGAATGACTGTGCATGAAGATGTGCATCAAAGTCCCTTTGATAACTTTAGTTGTTCTTTAGTCTTAAATAGTCTTTCTCGGTGTTCCAGCTCCAGCAGCCTTCTTAACAAAGTTACCAATGAAAGCTAAGTGGTTGATCGTGCTGTAAGTGATTTCCTGTTCAGAACTACTCCAGCGGGATCTCTGGTTTTTCTGAGCTGCTTGGTGTTTGTTTAGGGAAGGTTTATGTTTGTTTTTATTTTTCCTGATAGCCACTAACCCACACTGGAATCAACTGAGGGTATATCAACAATGGTAACACCATATCTTTATATAATATAGTAAGGTTTTCAAAGCATACATTTTTTTGTACAAGCTAAACCTGATTTTTAAGTTAACCTCAAGGTTTTTTCTTTTTTTAAAGTGAAATATGTCATTCAGTGTACTCATTTCTTATTCAAATGTCCTCATTTCTTATTCAAAAAGCAAATTTGTCCATGTTTTAAATTAAGAATAGGAATATAAAACATTATATTTACTATTATTTCCAGTTAAGAGAGCAATGGAATCATAGGGAAAGGATGGAAGAGGTGAGCAATGAGGGAAGGAGGCAAGAAAACAGAAAAGGTGACTGTCAAAAAGAGGGAAAGAAGACAAAGATGAAGTCAGAGTAGGCAACAAGCCCACACATCTCAATAGCTTTAATGTAACAAAATCTTGTTTTTGTATTTGATTTATTTGGTTTTGTGTTTTCCTCACTTATACATCATGTATTACTTTCATCTTATGGCACCTTTGGAAACATTCACATGGGCAAAGCAGGAAATGATCAGGATGGAAGGTCAAGCCCAGCCCTTAAATGCTTTTTCCAAGAAGTGACACATATCACTTCCACTCTGTTCCATTGGTCAAAGCAAGACATATGACCACACTTAATTTCAGGGAAGTATGATCCTGCAATAACAAACAATAGAATGGGGAAGACTAGAGATCTCTTCAAGAAAATTAGAGATACCAAGGGAACATTTCATGCAAAGATGGGCACAATAAATGACAGAAATGTTATGGACCTAATAGAAACTGAAGATATTAAGAAGAGGTGGCAAGAATACACAAAAGAACTACACAAAAAAGATCTTCATGACCCAGATAATTACAATGGTGTGATCACTCACCTACAGCCAGACATCCTGGAATACGAAGTCAAGGCTTTAGGAAGCATCTATGAACAAAGCAACTATGAACAAAGCTAGTGGATGTGATGGAATTCCAGTTGAGTAATTTCAAATCCTAAAAGATGATGCTGTGTAAGTGCTGCACTCAGTATGCCAGCAAATTTGGAAAACTCAGCAGTGGCCACAGGGGTGGAAAAGATCAGTTTTCATTCCAATCCCTAAGAAAGGCAATGCCAAAGAATGCTCAAACTACTGCACAATTGCACTCATCTCACACACTAGCAAAGTAATTCTCAAAATTCTCCAAGCCATGCTTCAACAATGTGAACTATGAAATTCCAGATGTTCAAGCTGGTTTTAGAAAAGGCAGAGGAACCAGAGATCAAATTGCCAACATCCGCTAGATCATGGAAAAAGCAAGACAGTTCCAGAAAAACATCTACTTCTGCTTTATTGACTATGCCAAAGCCTTTGACTGTGTGGATCAAAACAAACTGCAAAATTCTGAAAGAGATGGGAATACCAGACCACCTGACCTGCCTCCTGAGAAATCTGTATGCATGTCAGGAAGCAACGGTTAGAACTGGATATGGAACAACAGACTGGTTTCAAATCAGGAAAGGAGTATGTCAAGGATGTGTATTGTCACCCTGCTTATTTAACTTATATTCAGAGTACATCATGAGAAATGCTGGGCTGGATGAAGCACAAGCTGGAATCAAGATGGCTGGGAGAAATATCAATAACATCAGATATGCAGATAATACCACCCTTACGGCAGAAAATGAAGAAGAACTAAAGAGCCTCTTGATGAAAGTGAAAGAAAAGAGTGAAAAAGTTGACTTAAAGCTCAACATTCAGAAAACCAAGATCATGGCATCCGGTCCCATCACTTCATGGCAAATAGATGGGGAAACAATGGAAACAGTGAGAGGTGTTTTTTTTCTTGGTCTCCAAAACCAGTGCAGATGGTGACTGCAGCCATGAAATTTAAAGATGCTCCTTGGAAGGAAAGTTATGACCAACCTAGACAGCATATTAAAAAGCAGAGATATTACATTGCCAACAAAGGTCCATTTAGTCAAAGCAATGGTTTTCCCAGTAGTCGTGTATGGGTGTGAGAGTTGGACTATAAAGAAAGCTGAGCACCAAAGAATTGATGCTTTTGAACTGTGGTGTTGGAGAAGACTCTTAAGAGTCCCTTGGACAGCAAGGAGATCCAACCAGTCCATCCTAGAGGAAATTAGTCCTGAATATTCATTGAAAGGACTGATGCTGAAGCTGAAACTCCAATATTTTGGCCACCTGATGGGAAGAGCTGACTCATTGAAAAAGACGCTGATGCTGGAAAAGACTGAAGACAAGAGGAGAAGGGGACGACAGAGGAGGAGATGTTTGGATGGTATCACCAACTCAATGGACATGAGTTTGAGTAAACTCTGGGAGTTAGTGATGGACAGGGAGGCCTGGCGTACTGCAGTCCATGGGGTCTCAAAGAGTCAGACACAACTGAGCAACTGAATTGAACTGAACTGATGATCCTCCAGTTTGTTTAGAAGAATTAGAAAAGCAGGTGCTGGTAATGCCCCAGAGATGTGCTTTACAGCTGAAACTATTTGCTGGGAACTTCCTCCAACCGTCCACTCAGACTAGCATCTCCTGAGCCCACTCTGAATGTGCCAGCAAAGTATGTGATCAAGAACACTGCATAACTTACTGAGAACACCTTTCAGAGGAGGACAAACATGATGGATATTTATTTTAATGGCAGCAGTAAGGGCTTCCAAGAGACACTTCATTTTTAAAAAATTTTACAGATTACTGTGCAGTCCAAGAATCAGAAATGATCACTTCTGGCATATTACTTCTCAGGTCAATTTAAAGCTGACCTTGAGCAGACAGGGGATTAAATAACAACATGTTCATTCCAGTGACCTTTGATCATGTGTGAGATCATACTCTCCTTGAGACTGGCAAAATGAGAAGCTAGACCCAGATCTCTGGAGCCTGCCACGAACAAGCCACTTGTGTACGTGTGTTGGGAGTTCTTGGTCGCTGAGGTCCTGAGCTCAGATTGTAGTCCTCACTGTCCCAGGGGACCGTCCAGAGCATGAATTGGTACAAATTGTTTTTCCCTCATGTTTCCCCACTGTGATGTGAGGTAAAACATCCTGCTCTGTGGATACAGGTAGAAATTTCCTCTGTCTGCATCATGGGTTTAAACTGGACCCACCTAAGACTTAGCTACTGCTGCTGCTAAGTCGCTTCAGTCATGTCCAACTCTGTGCAGCCCCATAGTCGGCAGCCTACCAGGCTCCTTCGTCCATGGGATTTTCCAGGCAAGAGTACCCGTCCATGGGATTTTCCAGGCAAGAGTACTGGAGTGCTTTGCCATTGCCTTCTCAGTGAGGTGCAAATTTGAATGGACTGGCTTTGCCTAGTTCACCAATATTTGTAACATGTACAGCTGGGGAGGCCATACAGCTTTAGAACTCAAGCATCTGCTTTAATCTGTATCATTATTGATCGAAGCACCAAAAGGTATTTACCGCAGAACTAAGTTGTCACCCTTTCTTCCTCCTGGTTCAGACTGGTAGAGTTTAATTTCTTCTCTATCAAAGTGCATTACCCTGTATGGGTTGTAAAATAATTACAAGACTTTTTAAATGAAGAATTTACTAGACATCCTTCCCCACATTGGCTCTGTAAATCCATTATAGAGAACCTTTTATACTATTTGCCTTCTTCCCTTTCAGGGATTATTTTGGCTTTTGGGGAATTTAAGGGAAATGGATGATAACTGACCTTAACTGTGATTTTGGGGCTGTGGTTCTACCTTCAGCCTCCGCCACTTTTCCAGTACTTTTGTGACATTAGTACCTCAGCTGATAATTCTTCTGTCTTTCCTCTCCCCCTTCCTTCCTCCTCCCCCTTCTTTTTTCTCAGATCCTAGGTTTGTAATTAAGGGTAGAACTGCCTGGCTGTTTCAGATAAGACTTCACTGAGTGACTGTTCGACCCATGATATACCCTACAGTTTAACAGACCCAGGAATTAGATTATATCAGTTGAGTCAGGGTTAATCAGGCCCATGATAATCGTCAGACCATAATTAAAGGACCTTGTCTGCCTTTTTCACTACTGCATCCCCTAGCCACTAGCCCAGCACCTGCCACATGGCAGATACTCAATAAATAGTTGCTGAATGAAAGCTTGTATTAACCAAATGTATAAGATATTGACTTAAAACCTGTGTAAATTTATAGGTTTTTTGTAAGGGACATAACTGGTTCAAGAACCTAAGCAGTAATTTTGCTCAAGGTACTTCCATATAATAGGTAGATCTATCCAAGAGAGTAAATGATGGTTCAGAAATGTCCTTTATAAAAAGAATCAGAAAAAAAATTTTCAGCATTACCAAAAGAATAGGAAGAACAAGCCAATATATTAGTATTTTTATTAACTCTCTTACTATTTCTCTCTAAAGAACAGATAGATTATGTGGAGTAAGAACATCCTCTCTTTTTTAAGCACAAATAATCTATAAAATGCAGGATACCTGTAGTTGTTTGTATCCATTGAAAACACTGAGCACTGCTTAGTAAGAACCCAATGCCCATAACCAGAAGTGTGGTACAGAGGGGTACACTAAAGTAAAAACAGACTGGTGAAAACCCTGCTTTGATAGTGGCCTTGAACTGTGGACTACTCCCTCAAGGTCAAACAGTCCCTCAATCCTACTCTGGAGGGCTTTCAGTGTACAGATTTGTTCTTGGGACACCTTAAGGGTCCATTTTTCTCAGAGACTCAGCGTTCCATAAAATTTCACTGCTGCATTGCTAACGCCAAATAAAATAAGCTATCCAAGGCAACGGTTCACCTTGCTCATGTAGCGTGTATTCCTTTAAACATTTCTCCAGTTCCTTCTATTAGAAGATCATTGCTTTTTATATATAGATCAGCATCAGAGTTAAAGACTGTAGACAGTAATGCATAAGGATAGGGGACAGGGGTGACCTTGATCCCAATTCGAAGAGTAGTGATCCAGAGAGTTACATAGGTGGTACTCTGAAAATTATGTAATTAGAGGATCTTGGGGATTTCACCAAGAGAACATGCCCACACTTGGCATCTCTCTACTTCAGCCAGTTGGGATATCAAGTGGATCTTGCCCCAGGCCCTTTCTGATTTCCATAACCAGACAAACACCCCACATGACTAAATCAGAGAAAGCTTGATGTGGGCTAGCTCTCAGAAGCCCCCTTCTCTGACCATGGCTTCACCAAATACAGCCATGGTTGACCTGTGATTCTGCCAGGACAGACCTCATGAATGTTAACTTTGTAAGTTTAAGAGAAAGTACTTACCAAAAAAAGGCTAAACAACAACAAACAAAACCCTCCTCATTGTCCATTAAAGAGATTATTGGTGAACCCCTTGATGTGTTCATGGGTCAGTTTCCCTCTTGGTTCACTTCATCTTTGAACGCAGTTTCACTGAAAAGTGATTCACATGCCTCTTAAAAAATTTTCTTGGCCCCACCATATTCTGCAACAGAAGCCCGAGTCTTCTGCTTCCTGACAGGCAAAGGATTGCCATTTATTTATTTAATCTTCAAGCAATGTCTTATTACATATGTTCATTTGAGCAGTGGGTGAGCTTGGCCTTTTGGAGGATCAAAAGAGAAATCCTACGTAAATACCACACTCAAATAATATGAACATTATTTCATGGTTGGCATGATGCCCTATATTCAGAAACACAAGCCAGGTCAGTGATAACCAGAGCCTTAGGCACCATTGCTGCCCTCCCTTCTCAGTTGGCCAGCTGCACTAATGGCTTTTGGTAAACAAAAACCAATGTGCTGAACTTTGTGACTATGCCCCAAACCTTTAGCCTGGATCCCAGTCCCACTCTTTGTACGTCTGCCCATAGATGGCCTCATGAACGTCTTCAAACATGGTCACATTCACCAGTCTTGGCTCCTGTACTTACTATAGGCACCTGGTAGCTTGTTGGGGGTTTTACGTTTGTTTTCTCCAAAAGTAAATGTCATAGCAATATTGAAAAATAGGTACTTACATTTCATTTCCCCAAAACTTCTTAAACAGAGAGAGCTTATAGCCTGAAAATATAAGGGAAATAGCTTTGGCTCTTTGCAGCACCGCCAATATTTTTCAAAACTGGCATCAATCACAAGCTGAAAGGTTGCCTTACCTACTTGGTTTATTTTCCTCATATTCTATCTTTATATCTTTTGTTCTCATGATCAGAGTGCATACAATATATGAAAAATATACACCAGGGCTTCTGGAAAAGGTTTCTACACACCAAGCTGGAGAAGTTCACCCTCCAGTAGCCTACGACGTAATATCTGCCCCCAGAATACTACAGTCTGGGTCTTATCAACAGAAAACAAGGTAACTTCTAGGTTTTTGAGCCCAAGAGCCTGAGAAATTGACTTAGAAAAAACTGAACCGGGAAGATGATGTGGGATACAGGAAAGGGACTTGGATCTGATGGTGTACATACCGAGCTACAAAAAGTCAGCAGACAGTCAAGCTTTTCATTTGGTCTATTAGATATTTGGGGTTAGGCTGCTGGAAATTTAGTGGAGAAACAGGGCTAGCAACATAAAATTAGAATTTAACCCATAAACACAGGAAAACCCATTGTAGACAAAAAGAATGAAGAGGAGGTAGGATTGTGGGTTCTCATGAAAAACCAGAAAGTTTCAAGGAGAAAGTTAATAAGGCAATTAAAACAAGGATTTGACAATAAGGTAACAACCTTGTAAAGGAAAATTTCATTACGGTAGAGTGTAGACAGCTCTGAAAGATGGACTTTTGTCGTCTTGTCCAACCTGATCAACCCCACCCCCACTGGTGTCACCTCAACAAAGGAAGGAGTTAAATAAGGAGTTTACCTTACAGAGTTGCATGTGAATAGATTGTTACAAAACCTCATGTCTTTTCTGTCTCACCATGTATATAACCTTTACAAACCTCAATTTTCTCATCTATAGATTTCCAGTCCACAATTCTTTGATCCTTTCATCACTGATACCAATCGGTGTATTTGGGGTAAGGCTATGAACCAAGAAGGGTCTGCAGAAATCCTCTTGGGTTCATTTGACTGATGTTTCCTTTGTGACTTTGAAACCCTCCGACCTTCAATTCATTTCCTAGGCCCTCTAACCAACTCCTTCCCGAGTTTATCATGCCAACCTTCTCCCTTCCACTTCTCTAGACAAAAGAAAGCATCCTAAGAAAACAACATCAACTTCTTCCGTGATCCTTCTCTTTTGGCTTAGCTCTGGGATTCTGGGATGCCTCCTGCAGAAAAAGGGGTTCCCTACACTCTATTTCTGTGAGACCTCACTCGGCATCCTCACTTGGCATGCGATTGAATCCATGACCCTCTACTTGGAGAGCATCTGTCGGCATTTCCATGTGTCCTGATGCCATACCAATCTCTAGGGTTTTATAGCTGACCTCGGGCTGGTTCTAATGTTCCAAATTAACAGCAGTGCCAAGGTAGGGAGCTTCCTGGCTTAGCGTCCTTAACTGAAATGAACATCTACTTAATTTCAGCCAAAGAATCATATTATAAAGAGTACGGGAAACTCCTTTGCACTCTTCTCCATTTGTTGCTAATCATAATTTGGCAAGAATTACTCCCATTTGGCGCTGCAGTGTAGATTGCCCAATGCTTAAAAAAGAAAGAGAGAGAAGAAAGAAATATAGAAGCATTCTTTATAAAATTAGAGACAATGCAGAAAGACAGTTACCTGCAGCTAAAGTGGTACCTTTAATTCAGCCACTATGGAGAACAGTATGGAAGTTCCTTAAAAAGCTAAAAATAGAACTACTATATGACCCTGCAGTCCCACTCCTGGGCATATATCCAGAGAAAAACATGATCCTAAAGGATAAATGCACCCCAGTGTTCACTGCAGCACTGATTACAATAGCCAAGACATGGGAGCAAACTAAATGTCCATTGACAGAGGAATGGGTAAAGAAGATGTGCTATATGTATACAATGGAATAGTACTCAGCCGTTAAAGTGGTATCTTTAATAAGAAACCATGCCAACTCATTATTGCTCTACAACTCATTATGCTCTAACCATAAATCCTTCTATGCTTTTATTACTATATACTTTATATTCAGTTCAGTTCAGTTCAGTCGCTCAGTCATGTCCGACTCTTTGCGACCCCATGAATCGCAGCACACCAGGCCTCCCTGTCCATCACCATCTCCCAGAGTTCACTCAGACTCATGTCCATCGTGTCCGTGATGCCATCCAGCCATCTCATCCTGGGTCGTCCCCTTCTCCTCCTGCCCCCAATCCCTCCCAGCATCAGAGTCTTTTCCAATGAGTCAACTCTTCGCATGAGGTGTCCAAAGTATTGGAGTTTCAGCTTCAGCATCATTTCTTCCAAAGAAATCCCAGGGCTGATCTCCTTCAGAATGGACTAGTTGGATCTCCTTGCAGTCCAAGGGACTCTCAAGAGTCTTCTCCAACACCACAGTTCAAAAGCATCAATTCTTTGGCGCTCAGCCTTCTTCACAGTCCAACTCTCACATCCATACATGACCACAGGAAAAACCATAGCCTTGACTAGACGGACCTTGGTCGGCAAAGTAATGTCTCTGCTTTTGAATATACTATCTAGGTTGGTCATAACTTTTCTTCCAAGGAGTGTCTTTTAATTTCATGGCTGCAGTCACCATCTGCAGTGATTTTGGAGCCCAAAAAATAAAGTCTGACACTGTTTCCACTGTTTCCCCATCTATTTCCCATGAAGTGATGGGACCAGATGCCATGATCTTTATATATAATATTCAATATTTATCTACTGCTTTCATATTTCAATTTTCAGCTCCTATATTTAACCAGCTCAGATCTCAGGAAACCAAGTGAGAATCTAGCAGACTCTCAGGCCTATAGCTGCCCCCAGATAGCTCCCAAATATGTAGAAGAGTCTCAAAGTTTATTCTTGGCCCTTTGAAGTTTCTAACCTGATCTGAAGCTAGTGGTGGCCCCCGCTTCCTTCTATAGCAGCTCACCGTTTGGGAAGAGAGGGCCTGGGCAGGCCACTGTCTTTAGAACCTCATAATGCTATCACCCTCAACCACATTTTCATCCTCAGCACTATGGACATTTAGGGCCAGATTACTTGTGTGTGTGTGTGTGTGTGTGTGTGTGTGTGTGCGCGCGCGCGTGCCCCCACCAGGTTCCTATCCGGTACAGTAATCCCCAGTGAAAAAGCGCTGCTTGGGACCTCCCTGGCTGTCCAGTGGTTAGGGCTCTGAGCTTCCACTGCAAGGGGCCCAGATTACATCCCTGGTAGGTGAACTAGGATCCGAGAACCTTTCTCTCTGATACCAGTCTGAGCCTTTGCAGCATTCTCAGCATCCCTTATTCTGAGGGTTAGATATAGGATGATGGTGAAAAATTTCTAGTCACGTTTCCCCACAAATCACCCCTTGGTCCACATGCCCTGCTTCTGTTAATGTCTTTGCCAGCAATCCCCACATGCATGCTCTCTTCCAGCCCCCTGCTCTCTCCACTCAGTTGCCAAAGTCTAGTCAAATTTTCCTCCAAAAGCTTGCTTATGTCCCTCTCCTCCCAGTTCCTGTCACCATTCTTCATTCCAGCCTCCATCACCTGATCTCCTTGTCTGCTGCTTCTCAATCCGACCTTCACTTTGCCTCAGAGCCAGACTCCTAAATCCAACCAGACTGACCACACCGATCCCTCCTCGGAAACCTTCACAGACTCCATCTGCCATTGCTCATAGCAGGGGCATCAAGCTTTTTCTTAAAGAGTTAGGTAGTAAACATTTTAGGCTTTGTGCACCAAATCAAAGGCATTATGTAAGGACTTATATAACCATTTAAAATAAAACCACTTAAAAATGTGAAAACCATTCTTAGCTCGCAGACTAAAAAAGCAGGTGGCGAGCTGGACTTGGCCATGGGCTGTAGTTTGCCCATCCGTGGCCTAGTAAATAAACGTGATGACCATTTATTTAAGGTTCTGGATGATTGTGGCCCACACTTGTCTTTTCCACCGTGTATCTTCTGTGCTCCCTGCATGCTAGTATCCCCACATGCTCCCTACCCACCCCCACGCCCAGCCTCCTCTCTCGGGGAGCTTCTGTGCCCTTTCCTCACCTGGATTGCCCTTCCTGAGCCGCTTCCGCCTATTGAAATTATACCATCCAAGATGCTCTCAGATGCCACCTCGCCTGTGAAACCTTACCCTGTTCTGGAAGGTCAGAGTTAAACCCTCTTGCCTCTATGTTCCTTTTCCTGTGTACCTCTGCTATTTCATCCTCCTTTGTAGGCCAGCTGCTTACATGCCAAATTGCCCAGGAGGCTGTGAACCTGCGGGGAGTGGAGACCTTGCCCCTTTAAACCATTACTTTGCACCTGTCGAAATTGAATCGTGGCAGGTCATACCCCATGAACCAGCCTGTGAAGCATCTTATGTACATCCTCGCTAATCTGTGAAGATACACTTAATCTCCACTTGATATGTGAAGAATCTTAGCCCAGAGAGGTTAAGTAAGTTGCTCAAGTCACACAGCTAGTCAGTGGCAGAGCTGGAATACAAACTAGGTCCACCTGACTGCTAAGCCTGGATTTTAACCACCTTATCGTATAAGGGACTCAACAAAGAGTGGCAGTGCTGGATCAGGCACCCCACCTCATCATACAAGTATTACTTACTTACCCAGGAAGTGAAAGTGAAGTTGCTCAGCTGTGTCCGACTCTTTGTGACCCCATGGACTGTAGCCTACCAGGCTCCTACCTCCATGGGATTCTCCAGGCAAGAGTACTGGAGTGGTTTGCCATTTCCTTCTCCAGGGGATCTTCCCGACCCAGGGATCGAACCCGGGTCTCCCGCATTCCAGGCAGACGCTTTAACCTCTGAGCCACCAGGAAAGCCCCTGAAGCAGAAGCAGCATTTAAATTTGTCTCACTGAACTTTAAAATATCTTTGATAGGTTCTGCCTGACCCATCATTGAATTCATGTCTGCATTAAGGACTCTGCTCTCCTGGAATCCTGTCATCTTTTGGTTTCTAATACACAATCTCACTGTTTGGTATTCATTTTATAAGGATTTTTCCCTCAGTGAGGTCCCGGATCATTTTGCTGAGAACTAGCTTTGAAATCCTGTGATGAGAACTAATGGGACACATTTTCAAATAGACCTGGGCAAACTAGGAGAAACAATCAGAAAGAGGGTAATTCTAGTCTTGGAATTTATGAGCTTCCCTATCTGAAAGTTTAAATTTCAACTCTCTTTTGATCTTTGGGTTTATGGTGAGTTTTAAGAGGTTGTTCTTCTTAGACAGTCTCAGGAACTTAATATGCTTTCCTCCTTCCACCCAGAGAGATACCTAGACATCTTGCCTGCACCCTTTTCAGACTCGGGTAAACCTTGTCTTGTGTGTAATTTAGTTCGAATTGAATAGGGGCAGAGTCATGAAAACCGAGAACCATAACCTTCTCCCTGTTGACAGCAGCGTGATCACAGAAACTACCAATCCTGCCATTGCTGTTTCCCATCCAAAGCAGTTAACCCCACAGTGGGTGACAGGTCATGGGTAAGCCCTGAGTTTCCTGAAGTGAAGTGGGAACAGACAGGTGTCTGCCCTCTGCAGAGTGACCTCAGGACAGGTGTTTTGGTGGCCCCGTCCTTCCAGCAGACACATACCATAAATGTATACTAATGGTGTTGAGAGAAGAGACACATCCCTTCTCTCGGGAGTTTAGAAGCCAAGTTCATCCTTAAAAGCTGCACCGCCCTTACACTTAGAGACACTTTGGGGAGGGAGGAAGGTTTCCAGGCATGTTCTTTACCTGTTTCTAATTCACCCCGGAGGGAACCGTGGCCTCTGCTTTGCTCACTGCCACGTGACTTTCTTCTCTCCTCAAACCTGTTCTCCTGTGTGCTCACCTCCATCCCTGGGCTTGACTCCCCAAAGTCTTAGCTCTTGTCATATTAGGCAATTATTTTCAAATCTTGCAGCAGGACAGACCTTGCAGCATCAGATAATCCCTCTCCTTTCACTTCCACATTCAATGAGACAGCTGCATTTTCCCAGCAGAGTCACCATCAGCACCAGCTCAAAATAGTCTTGGGTTGTTTTTTGTTTGTTTGTTTGTTTTTAGCTTTTTGTTAAAGAAAAAAACAAAAGTCCATTCTCTATACATCCCAGTTCTCTGTATGTTCATGGTTGCCTCATCTAAATTTCAGGCTTGTAGTTCCTTGTTGTTTCCTTGGGGTTTTGTTGTTGTTGTTGTTGTTTTTCTGAGTGGGCCTCTGAAAATCGGCAGCAAAGAGGCCAGTTTGTTTATTTTGAGTACACTGCAGCAAAATGAAGGTAATTGTCCACACAGGCCATCTGCTACCTGGCAGGTGTCCATGAGTCAGAGAGAGAAAAACGGAGACTCCAGTGTCTCCTTCTGTTACCATGATAACCGCTTAGCTCAGAGTTGTCACTGGGCGTGTGTGTGGAGGGGATGCTGTTAATAGTTGCTCTGGCGAGGGCATGAACTCTCAAGATCAGGCTTTTTGCCATGAGCCTCCCTGGGTTTGATTACCTGATGATAACGTGTATCAGGGAGATTTTAAAAAAAATTCATACCTGTTCCATCAGGAAAAAGAAGGGAAGGAAATATTATTTATGGAGCCCCTACTGTGTGCCAGGCACCCTGCCGGAGACAGCCGAGCGTGGCCAGGACAACACACACATCGTTTTCCTGCTGCAAAGAGAGCCTCACCCCTTGTGCGGCCCCGCTCTCTGCCACAGCGTGAGTCCCTGTCTCACAGTGTCCTCAAGTCACCTTCTCTGGCATTCTCTGCACCTGTTTTGGCTCCACTATTAGATTTGCACTCAAACAGAAGACTAAGTCAGAATCACCGTATTCTCCTTTCTCACATTTTTTGGTTGTGGTGGAAATTAATTTCTGTTGCATAGCCTCAGCAATGGGACGTCTCATCTGATGCATGTTCCGTCTGACCTCAGAAACTTGGTGCTGGGATCCCAGTGTGCTTAGGAGTCTCCCTGCAGTGTAGGACAATTAGAACACCCAGGCGGGATTTCCCCAGTGGTCCAGGAGAGACTCTACCTTCCAGTGCAGGGGTTGCGGGCTCATGGGTTCAATCCCTAGTCAGGGAACTAAGATCCCACATGTCACAGGGTGCGGCCAAAAATTTTTTTTTAATAAATAAAACTTCTTAAAAAAAAAAAAAAAAGATGACGACCCAGGTATCTGTCTTAATCTTGTTACTAATTTATTTGTGACCTTGTGACCTCTCAAGGCATCTCTCTCCTCAGATATAGATAAATACTGAACTGAAACAGCCTATTTTTCTGGGATCATGAACCCTCTGACATGATGTGGGTAACTTCCAAGCTCTTGTCTTGGAACATGATATGTAGCTTTCTCAGGGTCTCAGAGTCTTTGCTGATTGAGAAGAAGCAAAGGGCCAGCAGAGGAGAGAGCCTCTCCGATTGTAATGTTTCTCTAGCTCTGTCTTTCCAACAGAATTGTTCTCAACTACAAGGGACCTCTGTACTCAGAGAACCTGAGTTACAGGGCGTTTCTTGTATTTAGTTATTGGTTGGACACGTGACTGGCCTGTGCTGTGTTCAGGCCTTTGTAATAGGTTGCATTTCAACAAGGTCCTACTGTCCTTGCCTCAGGAAACCTTAAAACCAGGGAGTGTGTCATGAAGCCTCCCCAGGCTGACCTCCGCTCTCCCAGCAACTGAAACCCAGAGGCATGCAGCGGTTTTGGACCGTCACTGGACAGCTTATCCCCACCCCCTAAGAGACATCTGAGTAGTCCCTCCATCTTCGCTGATTTCTATGAGAGTGTCAGGTTCCCCGTAATCTCTAGGTTCCAACAGTGATGCTCCCCCCAGCCCCCGATCGTGCCGCTCGCTGGTTCTAGATCTGTTTGTTCTGTGTGGAGGGAGCACTCGGCAGTCTCCGTGGGGAGGACCTGCCTCTTGGGACCCTGCTGGGCCTTGGAGACAGGACGCTGTCACTCACACCAGTGCTCCCGTCTGCACTGACTTCAGTGTGTCTGTCTGGCACAAACCTGTCTCTGTGGGGGGCAGAGAATGAGCCGTCTCTACCCGGGCTGCAGGTGCCTGTCAGCGAGCTGGAGCGCCGCCATGAGCCCTGTGACTCGGCCTCCAGCTGCAAGTGCTCCAGACACTCCACTGTACTTACGGAGTTAGAAGGACCTTGCTTTGAACTGTCTCCTTGAGACGACCCCTCCTCTGCCCCCAGCAGCCTGCTCCCTGTACCTCCTCACGGGCTTTGCATGCAGGGGCCTGAGGGCGGCATCTCTGTTGTGGACTCTGCTCAGGAGAAAGGAAAATTAGAAGCAGAATAGCCTGTATAACCCTGAGGTGGCTGCCATGCGTCCCCAAAGGCCTAGCCTTCACTGACGGGTGGTTGTAGCCAAGGCAAGCCTTGGTGACTCAGCATTTCTGAGATGAGGTAAACTTGGTAAAGGTCACAGCGTCATCGGATTTGACATCTGAAAAATGCTTCACAGGCCACCAGTGAAGCCACTCAGTTTGCAGATTAGAAGACTGAACCCCAGAAACACTGAAATGCGTATGCTGTACTATCGATAGAAAAGCCTAGGTCTCCGGACTTCAAAGCCGTTCCCTTCCCACCGAGCCTCAGTGCCTCCTTGGCACTCACCCGGGGTGAGAGTCACATTCCATCTTGGTGCCTGTGGCAGCCCCTCCTCTACAAATTAATGGAATCTCAGCGGAGAATTGTCTCCAGGTCCCGTCGTCATCAACAAAGTAAAGAGGTCGAAACTTTCAGCCTCGGGACAGGCTCATATGCTGTGGGATTTACACACATTCTCAGATCAGGAAGAATTTTTCTTGAGCCCGTATCCTCGCCTCTCTTCTCATCCATGGTCCTCGTCCCAAGGTCTTTGGCATTTCATGAGGGCCTGTGGGCCTGGTCGCATCCCCAGATTTTCCTTCCTACTCTCTTTCCGTCAAATGCTCTTCAGATGTGGCTGATCTAATAATGTATAAAGAAAAAAAATCAAGCTTGGCACCTAAGTTATCCATGGCTGCACATACACTGAAAGTTCATGACTTAGAAGAACAGACTTAACTCACAGCTTCTGTGGGTCAGGGGTCCAGGCACTGTTTAGCTGGGTTCTCACAAGCTGAGGTTCAGGGTTTCTCACAAGGTTGCAGGCACCTCAGGGCTCAACAGATCACATCGTTGTTGCCAGGACCCCTTGTGGGCTGTAGGATTGAGGGTCACAGTTCAGTGTTGGCCTGATGGCTGGAAGCCACCCTCAGCTACTTGCCAGGTGAGCCTCTCCACGGGGCAGTTCACAAGATGGCAGCTGGCTTCCTCAGTGTGAGCGGGGTGAGAGGAAGAGAGAGCACATGTGGACAAGACAAAAGTCATGTCTTTCATCAACCAGTTTCAGAAATGATATCTCATTGGCCTGCTTCAGTTAGAGGCAGTCACTACAGCCAGCCCATGTTCAAGGGGAGGGAATTACATCAGACGGTGACTGCAGGGAGGGAGGGTGTCACTGGAGGCCCCCTTAGGGGTCTGCCCACCACAGTCAGTTACCTAGTTAAAGCATTTCACATAAAGCTTTATTGATGGCGATAGATTTAGTCCTCCCTGGAGCTCATTGCCTGCTCTGGCTCCGTTCCCGCTTTCCATTACAGAAGGAAAAGGGTCAGAAACTTGATACACCTCCTTGTCGTTTAACAGATATTTATTAAGCCTTTACATGTGGTAAGCACAATGGTAAGGAAGATAAATTTGAGAGGTGAGATTAATGCCGTGCAGGGGTCCGAGGGAGGTGACAGTGAAGCAGTCAGCCGGAAAGCCAGTGGGAGCTGGTCAGACACATGGAGGGGCGCGGTGCTCCTGGCAGAGAGAACAGCAAGTATAGATGCCTGAAGGCAGGAGAGAGGGCTGTGCTTCCAATATTTCAATAGACTGTTGTTCTTGAAACCGTGCAGGAGCAGAGTCGGTTGACCTCCCTTGCACCAACATGTACCTCCTCCCAAATCAACCCTATCCTGATCCCCTGCCTTGGGCCTGGCTGAAGTCCCTGCATATTGGCTGCCTGTGACTTGTGTCTCTGCTGGGGCCTTGGGGATGTACTGGCCCGCAAGGATGCCAAACCAGCATTGTTCTGCTGGACCCAGAATCCACAGAGGCTTCCTGACAGCTCTATCCTAGCTGTGTTTTAATCCAGCATGATCCTAAAGCCAGGGACTGAAGTTTGAAATCCATGGAGAAAATTTTGCCCTCCCAGGGGTCTGAGAAGAGCTTTTCTCTTTCCACTGCTCCAAACAAAGACAACATCAGGAGTCTGGTTTCTATCTTCCTCAGAAGGCATGTCCTGGGCAGTGATCCCAGGAAGGGGGGCTGATTATTTTCAAGCTGATGGTGGGCAGTAGGATTCATTTCCTGATCCTAGAGTTTTAGCCACATGTGGCTGTCTACTCCGTCCATTCCTCTTACCTCATTCCCCATCATCATTTTCCTATTAAACTGTTTGCAGAGGTTCCGTTTCATGTTCTTAAAAAGCAACCTATTTGTTCATCTCCGATCTTAGGGCTCTAAGGCAGCGATGCTGGCTCCAGTCTCCCCGAGTGAGGTTTATTGAGTCCTTGCCACATGGTTAATGCTGGGTTGGCCCTTCATACGGTGAAGTCAATTTGAGTTCCACAGGCCACATACTTAGGGGGAAAAGTTATTTGAGTGGCTTTAGTTTCCCTCTTGAGTTCTCACTTTCTGAGCTGAGCACTTAGTCTGGGCATTTCAGGCAAACTCTGAAGTCAGTCACTTCAGAGATTTTTTTCTTTTTCTGGCTGAGCTGGGTTATGATGCACAAGTTTTTCTCTAGTTGTGGTGTGCAGGCTTCTCTTATTGTGCAGCACAGACTCTAGAGCTTGGACTTAGTATTTGTAGCATGCAGGTTTAGTTGCCCTGTGGCATGTGGAATCTTAGTTCCTCAACCAAGGAACCCACGTCCCCTGCATTGGAAGGTAAAGTCCTAGCCACTGGACTGCCAAGGAAGTCCCAACTTCAGAGATTCTTAATCCTTTTCCTGCACCCAAAATGAGTGCTGCATCCTGGAGACTTATACAGTGTGCTGTAGCATCAGTGGAGGAGTATCCACGGCTCCAAGGCGATATGTTGCTAGGACCATCATGTCCTTTGCTTGTGGCCGGGCCAGGCTCCCGCAGGCAGCAGCCCCCATTCTGTGGCTAAGGCATCTGAGTTCAGAGACTCCCCCAGCATCCAGGCTCCACACCTTGACCTCGCTGATGCTCTGACTCCTCTGTGGCCGAGGGACAGCTTTGGGCTCATTGCTTTTCACAGTATCAGCCTATTGATGGCATGGGATCCTTCCTTGAGGCTGCTCAGGCAACCTAGGAAACAACTTTTATTCTGTTTCCTTCCACCCTGGGAAGGCCCAGGAAAGGCCCAGGCATTGCCAGGATCCACCACTTCTGTGATCTCCTGCATCCTCCACTGTGCCAGCTTAGGACTTTGCTGTAAAGCCAGGCCTCTGCATCAGACTTTCCTGCCTTCTCTGCAGATTCTCTCATCTTTTCCCCAGTTTCCTTATCTTGTTTGGATTGAGACTAAAACTGCTAGGTCTGGTGTTCATAAGTACCTTCAAATTAGGTTGAATCTTATGCTCTATTACTTGCCCCCTGGCTTCCCTGGCGGTTCAGTGGTAAAGAACCCACCTACCAATGCAGGAGATGCAGGTCTGATCCCTGGGTTGGGAAGATCCCCTGGAAGAGGGCATGCAGCACACTCCAGTATTCTTGCCTGGAGAATCCCGTGGACAGAGGAACCTGGTGGGCTACAACCCATGGGGTTGCAAAGGGTCAGACATGACTTAGTGACTAAGCACACACACATATGTCCCCTCTCCCATAAATATATCCAAAAAGGCAGAGGCTGATAATAGTTATAGAGTGAAAGGTGATTGTTTCCCAAAATGCAGTGATTAATAAGTGAAAATGTAATCTAGCCAAAACGGGACTCCTAAGGTGTTTATAAACTAGTTGGAAAGAAAAGATATATACCCTGAAAGAATAATAATAAATGTTTTATAGCCACAGACAAAAATAGAATATTTCACAAGATAGAACATTTGAATTGTCAGTGGAAGACTATTATAAAAGTTAAACGGTGGTAAGATCCCCTGGAGAAGGAAATGGTAACCCACTCCAGTATTCTTGCCTAGAGAATCCCATGGACAAAAAAGCCTAGTAGGCTACAGCCCACGGGGTCCCAAAGAGTCGGACACGACTGAGCGACTTCACTTTCACTTTCAAAGACATCAAAAAAAGACTTTTATAGCATTCCATTATATGAATAAGCCTCATTTTGTTAAGTCATTTGCCAGTCAGTGGGCTTTGGAGTTATTTCCACTTTTGGCCTATTAAACTGTTGCTAATGAACATGTGTTGCACAAGCTTTAGATGAGCATATGTCTTTATTTCTCTTGGGTACGTACTCAGGAGTGAAATTGCTAGGTCTTATGGTAAGTTTGCATTTAACATTTTAAGAAACTGCCAAACTGTCTTCCTAAGTGGTTGTACCATTTTACGATTCCGTCAGCAATGCACAAGGGTTTCCATTTCCCCAAATCCTTGTCAGTATTTTTGATTGTAGCTATTTCAGTGGGGTAAGTGGAATCTCTTTGTGATTTCGGTTTTCATTTCCCTAATGAGTACTCATATTGAACATTTCTCATGTAATTTTTAGCTTATTTTATATCTTACTCCGTGAAATGTATATTCAAGTCTTTGCCTGTTTTGTAATTGGGTTGTCTGTCTTCTTATTCAGTTACAAGGGTTCTTTATATGTTCTAAGCACAAGTTCTTTCTTATAGTTTATTTTGTATTTCTTTCAGCTTTACTGACATATAATTGACATATAAAATTATAAGATATTTAAAATATATACATTGAAGTGACTTAAATGTATACATGGTGGAAGGATTTCTCCATCTAGTTTATTAACACCTTCATCACCTCACATATTTATCTTTTGTGTGTGTTCAGTTCAGTTCAGTTCAGTCACTCAGTAGTGTCTGACTCTTTGCGACCCCATGAATCGCAGCACGCCAGGCCTCCTTGTCCATCACCAACTCCCGGAGTTCACTCAGACTCGCGTCCATCGAGTCACTGATGCCATCCAGTCATCTCATCTTCTGTCGTCCCCTTCTCCTTCTGCCCCCAATCCCTCCCAGCATCAGAGTCTTTTCCAATGAGTCAACTCTTCTCATGAGGTGGCCAAAGTACTGGAGTTGCAGCTTCAGCATCATTCCTTCCAAAGAAATCCCAGGGCTGATCTCCTTCAGAATGGACTGGTTGGATCTCCTTGCAGTCCAAGGGACTCTCAAGAGTCTTCTCCAACACCACAGTTCAAAAGCATCAATTCTTCGGCGCTCAGCCTTCTTCACAGTCTAACTCTCACATCCATACATGACCACAGGAGCCTTTAAGCTGTTCTCTCTTAGCAAATTTCAGCTATAGGATAGTATATTATCAACTGTAGTCACCATGTGACATTAGATCTTCAGACCTTATATTTCAGCCAAAAGTTTGCACCCTTTCCCAGCCTCTCCCTACTCCTCCAGCACTCAGACCCTGGCAACTGGTTTGCTACTCTCAGTTTCTGAGTGTGGGTTTTTTGTTTGTTTGTTTGTTTTTAGGTTCTGCATAGAGATGATACCTTGCAGTATTTGTCTTTCTCTGTCTGGTGTTTTTCACTTACCATAAATAACAGCAGGATTTCCTTCTTTCTCATGACTAAATAATATTCCATTGAAAATACATAATACATCTTCTTTATCTATTCATCTGCTGATGGACGCTTATGGTCTGCATATCCTAGCTACCATGAATATTGCTGCAGTGAACAAGTGTGCATGGAAATTCAGATATCCCATCAAAATCCTGTTTTCATTTTCTTTGGGTATATACCCCGAAGTGGGATTATTGGATCATATGATATCTGTTTTTCATTTTTTTAATCATGGATATTTTATGTGTTTGTTGTTGCTGCTCTTGGGCTTTCCTTCTAGTTGCTGCTGGTGGGGACCACTCTTCTTTGCAGTGCATGGACTTCTCACTCTGTTGGCTTCTTGTTCCAGGGGCTTCTCTTGTTACGAAGCACAGGCTGTACAGCACACGGGTTTCCGTAATTATGATGCATGGGCTTCGTTGCTCGGCAGCATGTGAGATCTTCCTGGACCAGGGATTGAACCCCTGTCCCTGCACTGGCAGATGGATTCTTAACCACTAGATCACCAGGAAAGTCCCCTGTTTTCATTTTTTGAGGCACCTCAATACTATGACTACACCAGTTTACATTCTCACCAGTAGTGCACAAGTGTTCCCCTTTCTGCACACCCTCACCAACACTTGCTATCTCTTTGTTTTGTTTTTAATTTAAATTTATTTATTTTAATTGGAGGCTAATTACTTTACAATATTGTATTGATTTTGCCATACATCAACATGAATCCACCACGGGTGTACACGTGTTCCCAATCCTGAACCCCGCCTCCCACCTCCTTCCCCATACCATCCCTCTGGGTCATCCCAGTACACCAGCCCCAAGCATCCTGTATCCTGCATTGAACCTAGACTGGCGATTCATTTCTTCTATGATATTATACATGTTTCGATGCCATTCTCCCAAATCATCCCACCCTCTCCCTCTCCCCCAGAGTCCAAAAGACTGTTCTATACATCTGTGTTTCTTTTGCTGTCTCGCATACAGGGTTACTGTTACCATCTTTCTAAATTCCATATATATGTGTTAGTATACTGTATTGGTGTTTTTCTTTCTGGCTTACTTCACTCTGTATAATCGGCTCCAGTTTCATCCACCTCATTAGAACTGATTCAGATGTATTCTTTTGTTTTTGATGATGACCATCCTAACAGATATGAGGTGATATCTCATTGTAGTTTTGTTTTGTGTTTTCCTGATGATTTGTGATGTTGCATACCCTTTCTTTTATACCTGTTGGCCATTTCTGTGTCTCCTTTGGGAAAATGTCTTTTCGGTTTCTGTGCACATTTTAAAATCAAATTGTTTTCTCGGGATTGTATGAGTTCTTCCTCTATTTCAGATACTTACTCCTTATCATACATAGGGCTTGCAGATATTTTCTCCCATTCAGTAGACTGCCTTTTCATTTCGTTGATGGTTCCCTTTGTTTTGTGGAAGCTTTTTAGTTTGATGTAGTTTCACCTGTTATTTTGCTTCTGTTGCTTTTGTTTTTGGTATCAAATCCAAAAAATCATTGTGAAGGTCCACAATTCCTTTAACAGAAATTTACAAATATTTTCCCAGTCTGTGGCTTAGGTTTTTTATTTTTGTTAGTGTGTCTTTTTTAGTAGTTTTATCGAGCTATAAGTCATATACTGTACACTTCATCCTTTTAAGTGGTTTTTAATATAGTCACAGAATTGTGCAACCATGATCCATTTTAGAACATTTCCCCTCCTCCAAAAAGAACCCCAAACCCATTAGCATTCACTTCTCATTCCTCCCAGGCACCCAGTCCCAGACAACCACTAATCTACTTTCCATCTCTATGGATTTACTTATGCTAGACACTTCATATAAATGGAATCAAACAATATGCAGTCTTTTATAACTGAGTTCTTTTACTTAGCATATTTTCCAGGTTCATGCATGTTATAGCATGTATCAGTACTTCATTCCTTTTTATGGCCTAATCATTTTCCATTGACAGAATGTATTACATGAATTATTTAAATTATTTCATCAGTTGATGGATATTTGGATTTCATTTTTTGGCTTTTATGAACACTTGTGTACACATTTTTGTGTATACATAGATTTTCATTTATGGCCAGTATATACATGTAAGAGTGGACTTGTCACAATATTTAAACTTTTGAGGAACTGCCAGACCATTTTCTAAAGCAGCTGCACCATTTTTACATTCCTTCCAGCAGCTTATGAGAGTTCTGAGTTTGCCACATCCTAGCCAACACTTGTTATTATCTGTCCTTTTATTATAGCCATCTTGAGTATGGTTGTGAAGTTGTATCTCATTGTGGTTTTGATTTGCATTTCCCTAATGGCTAATAATATTGAGCATATTTTCATATGCTTATTCTGTATTGGCATATTTTCTTTAGAGAATTGTCTATTCAGATCCTTTTCATATTTTTAAATTACCTGTCCTTTTTTTTTTAAATTTTTTAAGTTACTTGTCCTTTTATTATTGAATATAAGAGTTCTTTACATATTCTTTTTTAAAAATTAGTTGTGTTATTGAAATATAATTGATTTACAGTGTTGTGTATGTATTCTTAATATAAATCCTTTATGGGATATGATTTGAAAAAATTTTTCCCCATCCTATGAATTCTTTTTTCACTTTCATAAAGGTGTCCTTTGAAAATAGTTTTTAATTTTAATGAAGTCTAGTTTATCTGTTTTTTCTTTTGTAATGTATACTTTTGGTGTCAAATCTGAAAAGTCATTGTCTAATCTTTTTTTCTAAGAGTTTTACAGTTTTAGTTCTTATATTTAGTATGGTGCATTTTGAGTTAGTTTTTGTATATAATGTGAAGTAAGGGCCTAATAAGTTCATATTTATTTGTATCATGAAAAGATCTCAAAAAGTATGCTAATTTTGCTGTATCAGTTCAATTCAGTCACTCAGTCATGTCTGACTCTTTGTGACCCCACGAACCGCAGCATGCCAGGTCTCCCTGTCCATCACCAACTGCCAGAGTCTACCCAGACCCATGTCCATTGAGTCGGTGATGCCACCCAACCATCTCATCCTCCGTCATCCCCTTCTCCTCCTGCCCTCAATCTTTCCCAGCATCAGGGTCTTTTCCAGTAAGTCAGCTCTTCGCATCAGATGGCCAAAGTATTAGAGTTTCAGCTTCAACATCAGTCCTTCCAATGAACACCCAGGACTGGTCTCCTTTAGGATGGACTGGTTGGATCTCCTTGCAGTCCAAGGGACTCTCAAGAGTCTTCTCCAACACCACAGTTCAAAAGCATCAATTCTTCGGCATTCAGATTTCTTTATAGTCCAACTCTCACATCCATACATGACTACTGGAAAAACCATAGCCTTGACTAGATGGCTTTGTTGACATTACTTTGTTGACAAAGTAATGTCTCTGCTTTTTAGCAGAAGTTAAACACAACATTGTAAATCAACTATGCTTCAATAAAAAAATTTTTAAAGCATACTAGATAAAAGCAGATTACCAAATGATATGTGCAGTATGATACCCCTCATGCAAAATTTAAAGGCATGAAATATCATATAGTATTCATAACAACATATGTACACATAGGTAAAAAGTTTCACGCAAAATCTATGATAATGGCTGCCTCTGATGGGAAGAAAAGAAGGGACTGAAAAGAATTAGTACTCAAGGGGTCTTCAGATTTATCTGCAGTGTTAGAATAAATTTTACACAATATTAAATATCAATTTGAATGGTCTGTTACATTGTACTTTTAAGCTTGCCTTGTATTTTTCAAGTTTCTCAGATTAAAATACACAGACACGAATCAGAGCAAGAATGATGGAAAACAGACCACTTCTGCTCTGTCCAGCGCTCACATTGGGTGAAGCTGAGCTGAGGCCCCCTGTCAGCCTGTTCGGGGCAGCCGATTCTTTCTGTATGTGGGGTTTTTGAGCCAGCTCCCCAAAGATAATTAGCTTCCTTTGAACTTATTTGCACACTTTGGCTTATATTTTCCCAGTCTTGCTTCCAAAGAGAACCCTAGTCTTTATGCCACCCTCAGTTGCCCTTCGTCTAAAGAGCCACAGAGCCCAAATCTCAGCGGACTTCCTTTAACTGGAGTTTTTAAGCTTTTATCCCATGGCTCCCAGCTTTCTCCAAAACTGCACCAGAACCTCCCCACGGAAGGCTCCGTGTCCCAGTAAACACTGGGTGTGTCCATTCTCACCCAGTTCCCACGGAATGGCTCAAAGAAGACCGCACTGTGTGCTTGACGAGGGCAGCATGACAGGCCAGATGACTCGGCTTCTGAGAACCGCCTGTGGCTGGGCTCCTGACCCGCAAACTCATCAGGCACGTTCCCTGCAGCCCAGCAGCTGCAGAGGTGCAAAGCGCATGTCATTGCCCTGGGAGCAGAAGGGCTTGTTCCAGCATCTCCCACTGACAAGCTGTGCAGCCCTGACACAGAGCTTTTACTCTCTTCATCCTTGTCTTCTCTAAAATGGATACTCCTCGAGTCGTTATGAGGCTCAAATGAGATGATGCACATGAATGTGTTTGCAAACAGAAATGAAAGATGTTTGCATGTTATTTCCCAGCTGTGACCCCAGCCCCTCCGAAATCCTCCACCAGCTACCCCGCTCCATCTGTCCACCTGGAAGGCCCTTCTACCCTCCCTCCCTGAGCACGCCTCCACTTTCCCTCCGCTTTTAGTTTATTCTGCAGTGTTCTCGCTGCCTCTTCTCCCCCTCCCCCTTGTTCTCTCCCCTTCTCCCTTTTTATTTCCCCACTCCTTTTCTTCTTCTCTCTAGTCCTGGAGGCAGCCTGACTCTTTTTCTTTCAAATCTGATCAGGCAGTGCATTGCACCACTGAACTGAAGCCCTAGGTTGGCTCAGGTTGACTGAGAAAAAGCACTTGCCCCTTCCTCAAAGAGGTTAAGGCGCAGGAGATGACAGGCTTTCTCTCTTTGATTCTCCCAGGCTCAGGCCACAGGATCACCGCATACATCGCCCACTCACGGAGGCGGACGTCCCATACCCATGCCTGTGCGCTCCACCTCCGCCGGCTCCACCCCCACCCACTGCCCGCAGGACCCGCTGAGTGGAGTCAGCGGGGACATGCAGGAGGCCTTCGCCCAAGGTGAGTTCGGGAGCAGAGGAACATGAAGTGCTAAAGGGGTTTTGAAACATGGCAAGACTCCTGCTGTGGCTCTCCCCGTTTTCTTTTGTGTGCTTAGCTTTCAGTGATCAGATTTTCGTGTACAGTAAAAACAAGTGTCGTGCTGGCCCCTTCTCATTCGATGGGCTGGTCTGCAGTGGGAGGTCTGCAGGCTGGTGTGTGTGCCAGGGCCAGGCCTCCTGGGTTTCTGTGCTCTTTTTGAGGAGGGTTGTGGGAAGTGCCTTGTCCACAACAGTGCTCGGCCTGCAAAGTGTTTAGAGCAAGCAGGAGAAGGGGTCTAGAACTCTGAATCTGACCTTGCTGAAGGCGCCTTGTCTGTGGGAGTTAATGGCCTGCCGTGTTCTGTAGTGGGTGGAAGACGAGGCTGCTCAGGAAATCTTGTTGGAGGAGAGCAGGGAGGTGGAGCTGAGACTAAATCCTGCCCGAGGGTTTGTTCTGCAGTCCACGTCTTGGATTGTGGCTGAGAAGCATGGAGATGACAGGGTCCTGCCTTCGCAAAGAGAAGAGGGAGGAGAACCACGGCCTTGGGCACCAGTGCCTGGGAGCAGGCGGAGCTGCTCGGCCCATCTGCCCTTAGGAGTCCACACTAAGTCCCGGGGCCAACCGACTGAGGCGTCTGCTCAGCTCTGTCTCCCCACCCCCATCACCACCACCCACCTACCCACCAGGCATCGCCATCTGCTCTGCCTCTCCTCAGGTACGAGGAGAAACCTCCGCAATGACCTGCTGGTGGCTGCCGACTCCATCACCAACACCATGTCGTCCCTGGTGAAGGAGCTCCACTCAGGTGACGCCCAGAGCTCCCACCCAGCCTCCCGCCTCCCCTCCTTGCCCCTGCCTTCCTTGCCACCGGCCCCCCGCGTGGTAAAGCGCCTCCCTCATTTCACCGCACGGCCTCCTTGCTTTCCAGGAACTCTCTGGATGCCTTCCTCTGTGAGCCTGTCTCCCACACGTGGTCACACACTTAAAGTTTCTCTTAAGAGCACGCACGCCTTGTGGACCAGACACAGTTCTGACTTTAAAGGAACTTGGCTCCGTCGGGCCCCTTCCTCACTTACTGTGTCTTCCACCTGTACTTCTCCACAGCTGCTCTCTCCCTAGGCCTGCTCGGCTGTCTCGCTCGGAGCTTTCCTGGACGACGGGGAACCGAATCAGCCACAAAAGCTTCTGGACTTCCTCCCGCTGCCTTTCCGCTTCTCCTGTTTGATTTGGTTTTGAAACCCTATTCTTTCCTTTTGTCCGTGGCGAGGCTCTGGTTTCCCTGGAGGTTCATGACCTGAGTCTGGTGCTTCCTCCACTCCACATGTTCAGTCTTATCTATGACTTCTTTCTCAGTCTGTCTTGCAGCTATTTCCCATGATTTTCCCGAGACCCTTACCTCATGGCATGTTTCCCCCTCCATGAAACCCAAGAGGGGGAGACAAAAAAGAGGCCATTCCCATGTCATCATATCTGCAAGAATCCCCATGATTGAATCAGTTTTGAAGCCGCCAGATATTTTACTAATTTTTTTTTATGATGGTCAGATTCCCATATTTTATATTAAACAAACAGGTTTCCTTCCTAAGTGCTGTGGGTCACTCATACAGGTGGCCCTTTTTTGTTTCCTTTCACCTAATATCGTGCTTTTGAATACCTTGAAATAGCTTAACAAGGTTGTTGAATAAAGATATAAAGCAGTTTTTCTGAGGGCTATTCAGACACACGTACTTACTCAAACATAATACATTGAAATCATCCATCTATACATTTAGGGAAGGCAAGCCTTGAGTAGTCCTTCAGACCTTTATAGGTGAAACCATACACTTTTAGAGTTGTCATGAGACAGGCTGAGGTCTGGCCAATGGCTTTGCTCTCAGATCTGCTGTTTTTGTTTAGAAGGGAATAAGGTTGGTGTTTCCAATACAGTTGATAAGATGTCAGTTCTCCTGTTGAGGGAGCAGGATGGTAACACTGTCCCCATTCTGGTACCATTTCTCAATCCCTTTTAGAAGCACTTTCCCCCTCCACACACATGCATAAACAGAAGAGGAGACTGCCTTTGAGATGACCTCATGGGTGATCAGAAAGTCCCTTCCCTTATATAGCTCCCCACCGATGCCAGAAATCCCACTTTTGGAGGGAATTTCTTAGGGGATTTCAGGCCATGGAAATTAACCGCAGTTGTGCCTCCTGGCTGCTTGTTAGGGTTTGTGTAAAATTCGTGGTTCATGAGCTCATCACATGAGTTTGAGGAGTAACTGGACATCATTAAACACAAAGCACATAGAGACCACACAGCTTCTTAAAAAAGTAAGTGCATGGGAATACCCAGCCATCTCTCCTGGTAGGAAAGGATGGTTTTAATAAAGCTGTGTAATGTATTTGGAAGGTACCTCAGAGATCACATTGTCCCCTCCCCTTACTTTAATTTTTTAATGTGGAATCTTAGTTCCCTGAGCAGGGATCAAACCCACACCCCCTGCACTGGAAGCACAGAGTCTTAACCACTGGACTCCAGGGAAGTCCCCCACTCCCCTTACTTTAGAAGTGCAGTGAGTGATTATCAATAAAGAGGTTTGCCTAAAGTTATTCAGCTGGAAGGGGCCAAGCTGGTCCTAGAGCTTAGGTGTGAACGTTAAGCTGATGCTCTTAGCACTGCACTGCCCTCATCCCCATGCAGGACAAGGGGGCAAATCTGCAATCCCACCAAGACCTCTTTCATGGCTGCTTCATTCTCCAACGCCCTGAAGTCCATGGTAGACGTGGACTGGGTCCACATCTGGCACAGTATCTCTATCAGACACAGAAGCAAACTCCTTTATGTGCAAGGCTGCCAGCTTCTCAGTGAGTGGAGGAGCCTTGTCCCACACCAGCACGTTTTTACTGTCACTGTCAAGGTTCTCATGAGGACAAGACTAGTTGCTCAGATTATCTTTATGTGTATCGTGGACATACTGTTTATATCCATAACTTACGTTCCTCATCTGTTTTGAAACTTTTGCACGAGTAATGGACTCTTAGAGTTGAAAGGATCTCAGAAGCTTGCTGCCTGGTTTAAAAGTCCTCTGTTTGAATATTTCCAGTGAGCTCATTCATGACCAGTTCTCCTCCTTGGGGAGTTCTTGCTTATCAGAGAGCCAGAATCCGCCTTTCTATAATGAATTTATTCTCATTCCACAACCACCCCAGAAGCTGCCAGAGGGAGCTCAGTCCTTCCCTCACGTTAGCCTTTCCAGTATTTGAAGGCAGACAGCATGGCTCTCCAACGGCCTCTCCCCTTTAGGCAGCTGATCACCGTTCCCTCAGCCATTCCTCACATGATACAGGTTTCCCTTGACCATCCCGCATGTCCACACCAGGGTGTGGCCAAGTGTTTCAAGGCCCCACTTCAAAGTGAGTTCCTGGGACTGAGCATGTCTCCAGATCACAAGGGGTCTTCCACCAGTGACCCCCTCCCCCTCCCCAGAACAGTGAGCCACCGCCTCCCCGGTCAGGCCTCTTGGGAAGGCAGCCTCAGATGGCATTAGCTTTTTTTGCACATTGCCACTTGGCACTGTTCAGTCATTTTAAGTTTGTTATCTGCTAAAACCTCTAGTTTTTGTTTTTTTTTAATGGAAGCCAGTGTTCATCTAGTTATTCCCTGCAGTACATTTTAATGGTGCTTTTCTTGAACCTGAGTGCAAGGTATTCACCATATTCCTAGTAGATGTCATCCCTTAGAGAAACTAGCAACAGAGCCAGGAGCTGGGTGGGGGTGACGTCAGACTGCACTACTCCTCGGAGCCCAGGGCTTATGGGGACCTGATGCTGCAGCATGTGCACATGGGGCGCAGACCAGGTGACCACAGCACCCTTGGAGGCCCACAGCCTTGACCCTTTAGCTAGGGTTTCATCCCTAGCCTCCTAAGCGCCTGCCTTCTCCCTCTGCCTGTGCTTCTACTGGCTGAAGGGTCATTGGCCTCCTTGGACTTGTTTTCACAGCAGGGGAAGGTGCAGAGGAAGAGGAAGAGGAGATGCAGAATGGGAAGGACAGAGGTAAAGGCAGCTCCACAGGACCCCTAGTCTGACGGGGCCCAGAGCCCTAGCCCCTCTCCCTTTTGTTCCTTCCTTCCTGCCACCACCTTTCCCCAAAGCTTTCAGACCCCTGCGGATCCTTCTCCCAGCCTTTCCCAACTGGCCACCAGGTTTTTCCCTAGAGGTGTTCTTGTCAGTGGGTCAACAAAAAAATCTTCCTGGTTTCCTGACACTATGAAAGATGGATGGGATGCAGCAAGTGGATATGAATAAAATGCCAAACATGACCCCTTGCCTCAATTTAGGATAGAGTTAGGAGAGCAAAATTAAGATTCGCAAAATAGGAGGTAAAAGGAAGTGGCAGGAAAAGTTAGTCATCAAGCTTTAAGTGTAGGATTATAAATACAGGAAGGTTTCTTAAAAGGCAGAGATTATTGTGGATAGAATAGCCAGATGGTTTTGTGGCTTCTCAGAGTAATTAAAAGCAATAGAGAAAAGGTATCAACCCAGGACAGTAAGCCTTCCTCATTTTATTGTATATAAAACCTTCTTAATAACTTATGTTCAGAGAGCTGTGCTAGCTGATTTCCATGTATAATCTCATTCATCCCTCAATGACTTGGTGAGATATGTAATATAATGATATCTCCCATTTTACCAGTGAGTAAATAGGCTCAGAGAAATTTAGATCAAACAGCTTGCATGCGTGCCAAGTCGCTTCAGTCATGTCCAACTCTTTGTGAGCCTATGGACTATAGGCTCCTCTGTCCATAGGCCTCTCCAGGCAAGAATACTGGAGTGGGTTGCCATGTCCTCCTCCAGGGGCTCTTCCTGACCCAAAGACTGAATCCTTATCTCTTACGTCTCCTGCCATCAGGAGGCAGGTTCTTTACAGCTGGCCCCACATGTGGTAAGGGTTGGATTTGAACTGAGTTTCCCTAACTCTAGACTTCATGCTCTTAATCTTCATGTTTCTACATTATCCTAAATAGATATTACAATTCTCTTTGGACATTTGAGAGTCAGCTGTTATTTCTGTGATGTATTTAATACATCCATTGCTGGCTTCCTTCAAGATGTGAGCTCCCCAGGACAGAGACTTTCATCTGTTTTGCTCAGTTGTATCCCCAGTGCCTAGAACAGTGGCCAGCATGTTGTAGGATGTCAGTAGATTCACAAACATAAGGAAATAGACAGGGTGGCATGCAGGAGAGCACTCTCTCAGAGAGAGAGGCAGGTGGCTGCCCTGAGGATGCTGAAAGTGGAACATGAGAGGGAGCTGGCCCAGCTCGCTCAGGTCCCTGTTGGAGGCTGTGCACTTAACACACTCCTGTCTAACTCCATGGCTCCATGAGGAAAGGATTCCAAAGACAGGGCTAAGGGCGGTTAAACAATGTGTCCAGGTAGTAATCGCTGCAGCCTGGACTCATTCTAGCTGTCTCTAACGCCAGCACCCATCTTTAGTCTGAACAGACTGGGAGACCAAGTGCAATGAAAGAAGTCTTAAGGAAGAGTGGAGAGAAGTGGATACAGAAAAGGTGGCTGTGATGAGAGAACAGGGGAGCCACCTCAGAAGGCGAAGGTCCAGAGCACTTGCCTATAGCAGCTCATGTGGATGAGAGAGAGGGGTCTTTGGAGTTTGTCAGCAAGGACACTGGAATCACCAAGGATGAGTCAGGGGAAGAAAAACATATTCCAGGTGCTGCAATCATCAAGTGAGTCTGAGTGAGGCCTGGGAGAAAGTGGACAACAGCTATGATATATTAATGAGAATGATGTATTTGGCATAAAGCTGTCAAAAGGTCAGCAGTAGAGGGCAGTGGTGTTTGAAACGTCTAGAAATGCTGCAGAGAAAACTGACTTTTGCATGCTGATGAGGGACTAGGAAGGAGGCAGGAGGGCTGTACTGCAAGAGGTGAAGAGAAGAAGAGACACACAGAGATGGATTGACGCTTATGTAAACACACCCTGCGAACACAGGCATGCACACACACAATCCAGTCAGATCCCGGCTTTCATGTGGAATGTTCTTGGCTGAAGACATAACAGCTGCTGCTTTGGCCTCTCTCCCCTTATACCCCCCTTCCCCAGTAGTTTTTCCCAGGGCCTCTCCCCAGTCTCCCTTGCTCCCCCAAAGCACATAGAAGACTGCCCTGGTCGCTTGGGCCTTGCCCTGCCCACAGACTCTAGCCTTAGGCCTGACTTAAGTCTGGACAGAGGCTGTGTCTCACACACGGACTGTGCTTGGTTTCCTTTGTCTGGTACCCGCTGGCCTCCAGGACCCTCTGTCTTTGCCCCTGTGTTGCCCAGTCAACATCTCTTCTTTCTGTTCCTCTTGCTTTGTATGTCTATGTGAAATCTTGTTGTGAGAATGCCTGACTTTCCATTTCTGTGGTTTTTTTTAGGTGTCATCCCCAGGGGCCAGAGTGTTAAGAGTTGGGGTGAGAAATGGGTAGGGTTTAAAAAGGATATTTGGCTGTCAACACTGTATGGGTCCCAGGATAGGCCCCTGTAGCTAACATGTGGCTATTATGTAGGTGTAGTTCTAAAACCAAGTGTTTTTATGGATGAAACTTCTGTTTCTCCACTGTGATCTAGGCATGAGATTTTATTAATACTGTAGACCGAGGTAGCAGTAACTACTGTCACCTAGGCATTAGAGAGCAATAACTATCAGCCAGAAAGAGAGAGAGGTTAGCTTCTTCGGGGTTGAAATCATGCTGACATAATATAAACACAACCAGGTCAGCACCCCATGCGGCATAGTCTGCTCAGTGGAAACCATGAGAGCCAAATGGACACTTTTGAAGAACCCATGACCCAGCCCGACTTCCCAGCCACATTCACCCTGGCCTCTCCCTGCCCACCCTGGCTCCCTGTCCGGGTGCATCCTGGGAAACGATTCTGCTCCAATGTAGGAGTGCCCTCCCCTCACTTTGGGTGGTCAGTCCTTGTAACCAAGACCATACAGATGAAACACAGGCTGACGTAACTTCCCCATGTTACTTCAGAGCCCTCAGCTGCTACTCCACAGCCTCATTTTATGCCCCTGTGTCCTTCAGAATCACCTCTCCCAGCATCTGCCATCATGGTATTGAGAGCTATAAATCCAGTTTGCATGCTTCATGTTGGTACATGTCTGGGAGACTGACAGCAGTGGTCCTTGGTAAGAATAGATACAGGCTTTTGACAGTCCAGGAGATGGTTCAAGATTTCAGGGTGAGCAAGAGTCTGATTTAGAGTCTCCGGCATATGCATCGACAGGAAGGAAATATTGCTCTTTTCAAAGTTTAAGCCATTTTCACCTTGTTCACTTTCAGAACCATGTGGGCTGTGCCCTCTGATGTAACTGCTCCCTAGGTTGAAGGTGGATTCCTTTCCATTTTCATATGATTTATCTTCCTCCTGAGAGGCATGTGTATCCATGGCTGCATTAGGTCCGTCGTAGTTGCTGGTTGTAGGTCATGTGACTTTCCCCTTGTTTTCAAACCTGGTTGGAAAAAGTCTATCTAAGAGGAGACAAAGAGCAAGTCCAGGAGCCCATGGGTCGGGGAGGCCCCAGGAGAAACCCCGGGTGGCAAGGAGACCCCGACTGTGACCTCCGTCTGTCGTTTGTGTCTGTGCTGCACAGGTTAGCCGAGTAGCCCGGCCAGAGAGGAAGCGTGGGTGAGTACAGTGTTCCCTGCCCTCCCCCATGGCCCACTCCCTCCTCCCTCTCCTCCATCACAGTTCCCAAGCCAGAGCTGCCCCGACACACAAGATGCAAGTTGAAGTTTCCTTCACAAGCACTGCTGCACCTCCTCTCTTTGTGCAACTACTCCAGCACATCTGCTTGGCCCCATTTGCAGACCCTGGCCCATCCAGCACTCCTCTGAGCCTGGGCTTCAGGCAGGTGTCACCTGTGTTGGGATGCAGGTGGCAAAAGTCATTTCCCCGGGCTGCCTCTCTTTCCTTCTTGCTTCTGATTTCCCCGCAGCCTCTGTCATTTTTCTCCAGATGTCCAAACCACCACCAGTGCAGGGTCACACTAATAACTCCATAAAGTCGTTTCCCATGGTGCCTGGCCAAGCTGCACCTTCTCACTTCCTAAAAAAAAAAAGAAAAAAATTAATAAAAGTTCAGATTTCCTCACAGACAGATGCCCGTTGCCTTGAGAGTTAGCCTCTCATGTTTTTCCATCTTAGGACCTTAACTCTTATCTAGTTCCAGTTCCAAGGTATTGCAGCTTCTAGGTCTGCACTGAGAGCTAAAAGGAAGGAACAGAAATACTTGGACAACCAATCTGTTCAAGAGAAGAGTTCTTTCAAGGATAGATGCCTTTGGTGCAGCCTTGAGATTCCTCTTGATTTTTTTAGTCTTTGCTTCCCTCCCCTCACCTCATGTGTTTAAAAGTTAGGCCATCTTCCTCGGTTACAGATCTTCCAGACAGAAAAGCCAGGGCTGCAGCCCACGGTCCAGAAAAGGACCTGTCCCAGGCCCTCCTGAGCGTTCTTGTCCTGGAGCGGCTTCCAGGCCTTTCCCTGACAGCCCCGCTTTTCCCCATCTGCACCAGGCCCTGGGTTCTGTCCTGCTTGCCCTCCCGGACCTGCTTTCTCTGAGTCTCCCCTGGCTCAGGGATCGTGCAAGCCGAAGGCGGGCAGTGCCTGAGCTGTGGAAATTCTCTGGCCGCCCTGGAAATCACAGAGCCTCCCAGGCTGGGCAGGCTTGTCCTGAGCTCACTGCGCATGCGGGCAAGGCCCTTCCTGAAGCAGGCTGTGGCTGCTGCAGCTATGAGGCAGTCAGGAGCTGACTTGCCCTTGGGGAGCCTGCCAGGGCCCCTCTCCCCAGGGCACACAGGAACTGGGGGATGAGGAAAGGCGTGTCTACCAGCTGGCCCACCCCTCTTTGCACACAGGAGGAGACTAAGGCCCACCACCCAGGAGCTTGGTGCTCGCCCTGACTCCTCTGCCACTAGTGCTGTCCTCTGACCCTGGGAGGGGCATGTTGTGAGAAACTCTCAAAGGAGGGAGAGTTTCAGAAAGTTAAGGAAAAGCCTAAACGCTCAGGTGGACTCTGAGTTCTGCTCACTTTATGTGTGAGGCTGAGGCTTTCTCCCCTTCCATCCAGGGCTTCTCAGCACATCACCAACCTCTTTGCCCTTCCCTTCAGTCATAATTCTTCACCACATGAAACCACCACTTTCCAAGCCTTGCACTGCAAACACAGTTCTTTCTTTCCTGGAAACATTTCCTGACCCTGTGACCTAAGCAAGGATTCCAAAGACCCAAGATACCCCCAGAAAAAGAACACTCGCCTCCCTAAAAGGGGGGTGTGAGTCCGCTCCCTCTTCGAGTGTCCTGAGTTGACAAGGTAGGCAGCCGGCCAGCGCCATCCCCCTGCATCGTCCGGTCCCGGCAGATGTTAGACGCCTTTGCCTTGAGACCCTGCACCAGTGCCCGGGAGTCACCGTGCATCTGTCCTGCACAGGCACAGGGGACATGGAGCGAGCTGGCACCGACCGACTCGAAGAAGGCGAGGTGTTCTCCCAGATGCGCATTCCTGTCCATCTTCTGCTGCACACCTGGACCAGGCTTGCAGGCTGCCAGACGTTACCACCTGCCAGGGAGAGGGGAGCCCAGGCCGGTGGGAAGTGGGAGGGACCGCCGGTGCCGCCTCAGGCGCACCCCCCACCCCACCCTTGCACAGTCCTGCATGAACTAGCATCTTCATCACTCTCCTCCGGGCATGGTCTCATCTCTGCAACGGGAATTTACTGGAGGTTGAAAAGAGAAAAGAAACAGCACGAATCTCGGTGTGTGTGTGTGTGTGTGTGTGTGTGTGTAATTTACTGGAGGTTGAAAAGAGAAAAGAAACAGCACGAATCTCGGTGTGTGTGTGCGCGCGCGCGTGTGCGTGCTGATGGAGTTCTTGCTGGATTACTAGAGGTTGAAAAGAGAAACAGCACCAATCTCGTGTGTGTGTGCGCGCGCGCGCGCGCGCGCGCTGCTGGAGTTTTTGCTGGCATCTCGCCAGCACGCGGGCTGCTTCCTGGGATGGGGGCACGAGTTTCCTCCCGACCTCTGACCTTTAAAAACCAACAGGTTTTCTTCTCTCTGTCGTGCAAAGACGGCTTCAGGCTCTGCTTGATTCTACAGACATTCACACCCTGGCCACAGGGCTAAAAATAGCCTTCCTTTCTCTCTTGCTGCTTACACTTCCGCCGGGTTTGACGCCGCTGCGCTGCAGCCCGGGCGGTAAGCGGGAGCAGAGAGCGAGCGAGCTCTGCCCCTGCAGCCCCGACGAGTCCTCCTCCTCTTTCTCCACCTCGTTCTCTTTCTCCTCGTTCTTCACCTCCTCCGGCCGCTGCAGGAGAGCAGGGAGCAGGCGAGCGGGTGTCGCGGAGCTGGGGCGGCCAGGCGGGACGCGCTGACCGGTGACCGCCAGAGGGAGCGCCGTCCGGGGCGGGGGCCTCGCTCGCGCAGCCTCTCCCCTCTCCCGGTGCCATCCCGCTCCCGCACACAGGCTAATCAATCCCAATTCCGGGTGATTTTCATTTATCCCCCCCCAACTCCTCCCTGGGCTCCAGGATGTTATTTTTAGTAGCAGAACTGCTATAAATATTTATAAAGGGCAGTGACTGGAATGAAGGGAGAGGCCTCACTGCCGACTCTCGCCTCCCCCCACCCCCAACATGCACTCCCGCTGCAGACCCCGGCCCGCTGTCGGAGGGAGGATGGCTGCGCCGAGCCTGTCGTGGGCTCACCCACGGCCGCGATCAGTCACCTGGGAGCCTCGTGAGGTAGCAGTCGGGGTGAGGGAGCAGGGGTGGGGCGCTCTCCAGCACTCCCTTCGCACCCCCTTCTCCCTCCGTGACTCCCACTCCTGAAGGAGGTCGAGGCTCTCGTGGGAGCACCTTGCCCAGCAGCTAAGTGTGATAAGGCCAGACATGAGGGGCTGAAGCAGCTGGGAACACGCCAGATGTGCCAGAGCAGCAGGGAAAACGGGAGCCAGAGCTGGTGTGGAAATAAAGCACTCCTCTGGGAGCCTCGGGAGAAACCCCGGTGCCTGGGGGAGAGCCTGCGGCCGCCCGCTCCGTCCCCCAGCAGCTCCCATGCACCACGGAGCCCAGAGAGTGACCAGCAATGAGCTGAGGCCCCAGGGATGCCAAGGCAGCTCTCCTGAAAGAACAGCTGTGTCAAGGTGCTCTGATGGGGGTTGGGGGCGGGGGTCCCAGCCTGCCTGGAGGACCAGAGATATGAGGAGAGGAACCAAATGGAATGTCCTGGGGGACAGTCAGTGCCAACCAGTGGTGAGATTAGGTGTGGAAGGTCTAGGTAGGCCGGGGCCTCACAGTGGACACCAATGGGTGATTCAAGGCCACCTCCACAATCCTGACTTCCCACACCTAGTGCCCTGCCCGAGGACAGGCAAGATCCCACTTCCTGATTCATGTGGATTGCTTGCTTCTTAAAGAGTGCAAATACTCAAAGGAACAGATTTGAAGCACTAGTGGCTTCAGAACAGCCAAGGGCTTGGGCCAGCTGAGGTGCAGGTGTGAATAACAGTGTCTCCTGGGCCCCCGCAGGCCTGACCACCTTCCAGCTGTCTCTCACTCTCTGCTTGGCCTTTGCCAAAGAGTATAGTCAGAGTCTTCAAACACAGGAAAGGCTCCAAACTTCAAGCCTCCCACTTTACCAGCACCCAGAAGATGCTAAGCAGACAGGAGAGAGCCACAGGGACTACTCACATGTCTGGGTGGTCCATTTTCATATAAATTCTCAACAGTTGATTTATTTTCCAGCTGGAATATCTACCATTATATAAGGCCCCTGCTGTGCCTCCTGGCTGCTTGGCATCTGCTTTCGAATACAGACCCCTACCAGAAGCTTGAAGCTGGGTCCCTGTCCTTAACCCTGACCTGTAACAGGATACACCCTGTAGTGGGCACTTCCTTCCTAATTGCTTCATGACCATTTAGGAGCTGCTGCTGCTGCTAAGTCGCTTCAGTCGTGTCCGACTCTGTGCGATCCCAAAGACGGCAGCCCACAAGGCTCTGCCGTCCCTGGGATTCTCCAGGCAAGAACACTGGAGTGGGTTGCCATTTTCTTCTCCAATGCATGAAAGTGAAAAGCGAAAGTGAAGTCGCTCAGTCGTGTCCAACTCTCAGCGACCCCATGGACTGCCTCCCACCAGGCTCCTCCATCCATGGGATTTTCCAGGCAAGAGTACTGGAGTGGGGTGCCATTGCCTTCTCCGATTTAGGAGCTAGCCTACGTTAACCTGCTTCCCTGGTGACTCAGATGGAAAAGAATCTGCCTGCAATGCAGGAGACCCAGGTTTGATCCCTGGGTCGGGAAGATCCCCTGGAGAAAGGAAATGGCTACTCTCTCCACTATTCTTGCCTGGAGAACCCCAAGGACAGAGGAGCCTGGCGGGCTATAGTCCATGGAGTTGCAAAGAGTCAGACACGACTGAGTGACTAAGTACACACAAAAATAACCTTTTGAGAGAACTGGCATATTCTGTCGGCATTGTGGGCCCCCTGGGCTGGTGCTGATCTGTAGCTAGGAAGACCCCTGGAGAGGTCCCAGAGGCATCCTGGGTCTCAAGGAAGTCGAGATCCCACCAGGTTCAGGTTCATAAATCCCAGCCATGCTGAGGTTCCGTTTATTGTCACAGCCCTCTCTGCTGCTGGGTGTGCTTCTTCCACCAGCAGACTCCCCCTCTTCTGCATTGCTTACACCCTGCTCCTGTAGTCCATGACAGCTTCAGAAAGGTACAGTTGCTATGGTAATGCCCAGAGCCATCTGAATTCCTGCTGCACCTTCTGGAAGACAAGGATTTGTGAGGAGCTGTGTAGTAGATTCTAAACCTAGCCTTTCCTAACCACCGCTGTCGGGTCAGGTGACTGCTGGAGATGGAGCGGGGCGTGGGTAACCCACCTTCCTTGGGCAGACATTCCATCACTGCAAGCTGTGTGCAACTGGACAGGTCCTTCACGTGTGGATCAGAAAACCAAGTGAGTCTCTTACTGGGGGGTTTTAGGTGTAAGAGACAATGCCAGTGGCCCACAAACTTAGTATCCCCCACGGGCTTATTAAAATAGGGGGAGCTGGGTCCCACCCCCAGAGTACCTGGGGCAGAGCCAGGGAATCTGCATTTCTAACGAGCTCCTGAGTGATGGTGGTGGTGATGGTGTTGTAGGTCCAACCACAATGTGAGGACCACCATACTAGGAGGGGAGAAGCATATCACTGCCAGAAAGCATAGCCAGTCAGGTGGAGAAGGGACAGCATCAGTTGTCTATTGTAGAGAAAGAGAGACTTCCCTTCTGGGAGGGCTCTGCTGTCACATTTCTTGGCCAGGATACCAGAAGGACTGGTGATCCTAGGATGTTTCTTTTTGGTTCCCCACCACTCAATAAACAAAGACCTTCCCCTATGAGTGAGGGTGGGGCAGTGTCATAGGTGAAGCCTTGAACTTGGAGAAGACCAACCTCACAGATGCCTCATGACTGAGTGAGTCCTACATGGTCTATAGTCTCAGTGTCCAGGCGACCAGTGGCCTGCCTGGCTCAGGAGGGAGGGAGAAGAGGGGAAGAAAGGCTGTTGCTGGCACTGAGCCCCCACCATTGGAGTTTTTACACCAAGATGCCTTCCCCAGAATGTTGTTTGGTCGTCATGTCCGACTCTTCACAACCCCATGGACTGAAGCACACCAGGTTTCCCTGTCCTTCGCCATCTCCCAGAGTTTACTCAAGCTCATGTCCATTGCATCAGTGATGCTATGCAACCATCTCATCCTCTGTCATGCTCTTCTTCTGCTTTCAGTCTTTCCCAGCATCAGGGTCTTTTCCAGTGAGTCAGCTCTTTGCATCAAGTGGCCAAAATATTGGAGTTTCAGCATCAGTCCATCCAATGAGTATTCAGGGTTGATTTCCTTTAAGATTGACTGGTTTGATCTCCTTGCTGTCCAGGAACTCTCAAGAGTCTTCTCCAGCACCACAGTTCAAAAGCATCAATTCTTTGGTGCTCTGCCTTTGTTATGGTCCAGCTCTCACAACTGACATAACTACCAAAGCCTTGACTATATGAACCTTTGTCGGAAAAGTGATGTCTTTGTGTTTTAACACACTGTCTAGGTTTGTCATAACTTTCCTGGCAAGAAGCAGTCATCTTCTAATTCCCTTCCCTAGAATGTAAATACTGTATTCTCCACTAAATGATGTTCGGGCCCCAGCTGGGCTGCTTATCTTCAGCCTATGTGAAACTCCTATTCCCATAGGTATTGTTGTAAGAGGGAAAATGATGAGTAGAGAACCTGATGGGGCTTCCCAGGTGACGAATTGGGAAAGAATCTACCTGCCAATGCAGGAGATGCAGGGTTCAATCCCTTGGTTGGGAAGATCCCCTTGTATAGGAAATGGCAACCCGCTCCAGTTTTCTTGCATGGGATATCACATGAACAGAGGAGCCTGGTGGGCCACAGTCCATAGGGTTGCAGAGTCGGACACAACTGAGCAAGATCAGGAGAGAACCTGATTGACGTTGCAGGCCCTCTTCCCAGTTACAAATAGTACTAATAAGTGCCAAGGATTCTGACATCTTCTCTGCACACTTAGCCTTGCCTGGGAAATGAAGTCTCTAGGGGAGGGGCTTGGTGATTCTCCCACCGACCGTGTTGGCAAACAGGTGGAGGATACTCTGGCGTCATCTCCCCCGCCTCCTGCCTTATGGCAGGACAGTTTTGGTAGAGCCTGGTGTGAAAAAATGGACATCAAATCAGTTTCCCAATTTTAGAAAGCACTGTTGCTGCTGCTGCTGCTAAGTCACTTCATTTGTGTCCAACTCTGTGCGACCCCATGGACTGCAGCCTACCAGGTTCCTCCGTCCATGGGATTTTTCCAGGCAAGAGTACTGGAGTGGGTTGCCACTGCCTTCTGTTAATTTCCCTGAATATTCACTAGAAGGACTGATGCTGAAGCTCCAATATTTTTGGCCATTGGATGTAAAGAGCTGACTCATTGGAGAAAACTAATGCTGGAAAAGATTGAAGGCAGGAGAAAAAAGGGGACGACAGAGGATGAGTTGGTTGGATGGCATCACCAACTCAATGAACATGAGTTTGAGCAACCTCCAGGGGATGGTGAAGGATAGGGAAGCCTGGCATGCTGCAGTCCATGGGGTCACAAAGAGTCAAACATGACTGAGCGACTAACAACTGTTCATGTCCCAGCTCTGTGAAGGTTTGGGTGGGTGTGACTGCTTACATTTATAACATGTAGAATCCCTAAAGAAGACCATGAGGAAAACTGGGACTTAGGGGGTGGGCGTCCTTTGAAGAGGCAGAGTCCAGAGAGCCACGCTTGAATTTCTGAGACCACGCTCTAAGCAGAGCCTAGCACTGCTAAAGGTAGAGATGGAACATGTAGCCTAGCATGGGACGTCATTCATTCTAGAAGATACTTGATGAGCACTCTGTGCTGGGCACCAGATGCCCTCCTCAGGTCTTCAGGCCTTACTGAATGCAGGACCTTAGAGGTTAAGGTTGAAGCCTGGTCTGAGGTAACTAGGGTGAGTAGGGGAGTGAGCTTGGAGGGATTACATTGCCCTCTGAAGCCTGTCAGCTTCCGGATGGTGGGTGCTGCTTGAGGCCGCTGCCAGGAGGAAGGGAAATGGTCAGCTAGAAGTGTGCATCTCTGGACCTGTGATGGGGAGAGGAAATTGGAAAAAGACCCGGAAGCTAAGGGTCATGACTAATACGTATTTTATAGCACCAGGGGCCCAGGCATACTACCAACGAATAAGGAGTTCATTCACAATCAGTTATAACCTGAATCCTCTGCAGCCCCAGCAAGTGTCCTTAGGCACACTTCACCCCAGCTTTAGTGGAAGTGCACAGAAACCTCAGGACATGGGCACACACTCCTTTGCCCTTGCAACTTGACTTGCAAAGTTTAGGTGTCAAGTGCTACTGTTCTCTGAGAGTAGAGCCTTAGACTTGGGGCTGGGAGAGCATCTACACAGCAGGCCTCAAGATCACTTGCATATGTTGGGCTTTTCATTCAGGTCCCAGCTCAGGGGTAATGCCTTCAGCCCCATGCCTGATCCGAAGGCCTTAATCACTTTAGTCTCTTTCCCTCCCCACAGAGTTGACATCCTTGCCCACCAGGCACTCAGCCCCTCACTGAAGAATTGTCTGTGTCCTGAATCTAAAAACCTCTAGAAATCCTCCCTGGGAATCCCAGGCCAGGTGGTCCAGGCCCCTCCAGGCTCCTCCCTCCTCTACAGAGCCTGACCACCACTGGGGGACGATAGGCAGTGTGGCTACGGTTCACCTCATCAACCCCACAGAAATGGACTTCCCTGGTGACTCAGTGGTAAGGAATCTGCCTGTAAAGCAGGAGACGTGAGTTTGATCCCTGAGTCAGGAAGATCCCCTGGAGAAGGAAATGGCAACCCACTCCTGTATTCTTGCCTAGAAAATCCATGGACAGAGGAGCCTGGCGGGCTACGGTCAACAACTTAGCAAATAACGACAATCAACCACCTGAGGAACTCTGCCCTCCTGGGCCTCTCCTTAAGGGGTAGGTCTTCTGGAAGAAACATGCCCCAGGGCTAGGGAGGCCAGGATGGAAGGGCAGCTCTGGGAAAGGCAGCAGCTGGGCACAGATGCTGCTCGGGAGGGAGTCTGGTGGGGGGGTCAGCCAGCCAGCCTAAGGTTCCCCCTGGATCAGGGCCCCCAAATGGAAGTCAGGCTGAGGGTGAGGAAGGAGGACTCCAGGCTTGGGATCCTCCTAGGTCCCCCTCTTCCCTGACTGTGGGCACTGTTTGTCCTGCTTTCCTCATTGCCTTGGCAACCACCCTGGGGTCACCCTCTGTGGCCAGCCTGTCCTGGAAGCCCAGGGCCAGGCTATTGCCATCAGAGGAGGGGAAGGGAGAATGGGATGTACGGGCACAGCAGGGTGACCTGGGAGAGGAAAGTGCAAGAGGAAGACAGTCCAAGAGGATGGGGAGAGAGGCAGAGTCTGAGGTGAGGGGGATTGGCCAAGGAGAGGCTGGGAGGAGGTGGGGCGGCATGATTCACCTGCCGAGTCCTGGGCAGAGGCCAGCTCATTCCTTTGCCCTGCTGTTGCCACAGCCCACCAGGCCCCTCTGTCCTTGGAACTTTCCAGGCAAGAATACTGGAGTGGGTTGCCATTTCTTACTCCAGGGTATCTTCCCGACCCAGGGACTGAACCCACGTCTCTTCTGTCTCCTGCACTGGCAGGGCAGATTCTTTTCTCCTGCTCCACCTGGGAAGCCTCGCTAGCCCCCACATTTTGCCCTAATTATCCTTACTGGCTTTCCACCCCATCTTGGGCTGGGAAAGGGACTGCCCATGCCTTTCTTGGGACCTCTACCCCTAGGGCGGCCCCTGCCGTAGGGCAGGCCTTGGCCCTGGAAGGCAGAGGCCTTATCTCCCCACCCCTCCCTCCTCCTCACATCCCAGCCCTGACCCCAGCCACTGTTGCCTCAGGAGGGGGCTACGGAATTTCCCCAGGGGTTGTCTGGTTCAAGGAGTCGCTTATCTCCCCGCCTTCAGCCATCACTGAAGAGTGGAGGGAGTTAGACTGGGGTCGCTGGGAGGCCTCTAGAGCCAAACTTTACAAACCATGGGTTTAATGCCAGGGTGGAGCTGGGAGAGGCCCTTGTTTAACATTTCTGTTTGCCAAGGCTGACCCTGACCTGCCCGTGGCCCACCTCACCTAGCTGCTAACCGGTCTCTTCCTGCCCCCATTTTATGATGGAGATTGGGTCTTTCTTCCCCAGACAACTCCCTGGACAAGGTCACTGTNTTCCCTGACTGTGGGCACTGTTTGTCCTGCTTTCCTCATTGCCTTGGCAACCACCCTGGGGTCACCCTCTGTGGCCAGCCTGTCCTGGAAGCCCAGGGCCAGGCTCTTGCCATCAGAGGAGGGGAAGGGAGAATGGGATGTACGGGCACAGCAGGGTGACCTGGGAGAGGAAAGTGCAAGAGGAAGACAGTCCAAGAGGATGGGGAGAGAGGCAGAGTCTGAGGTGAGGGGGATTGGCCAAGGAGAGGCTGGGAGGAGGTGGGGCGGCATGATTCACCTGCCGAGTCCTGGGCAGAGGCCAGCTCATTCCTTTGCCCTGCTGTTGCCACAGCCCACCAGGCCCCTCTGTCCTTGGAACTTTCCAGGCAAGAATACTGGAGTGGGTTGCCATTTCTTACTCCAGGGTATCTTCCCGACCCAGGGACTGAACCCACGTCTCTTCTGTCTCCTGCACTGGCAGGGCAGATTCTTTTCTCCTGCTCCACCTGGGAAGCCTCGCTAGCCCCCACATTTTGCCCTAATTATCCTTACTGGCTTTCCACCCCATCTTGGGCTGGGAAAGGGACTGCCCATGCCTTTCTTGGGACCTCTACCCCTAGGGCGGCCCCTGCCGTAGGGCAGGCCTTGGCCCTGGAAGGCAGAGGCCTTATCTCCCCACCCCTCCCTCCTCCTCACATCCCAGCCCTGACCCCAGCCACTGTTGCCTCAGGAGGGGGCTACGGAATTTCCCCAGGGGTTGTCTGGTTCAAGGAGTCGCTTATCTCCCCGCCTTCAGCCATCACTGAAGAGTGGAGGGAGTTAGACTGGGGTCGCTGGGAGGCCTCTAGAGCCAAACTTTACAAACCATGGGTTTAATGCCAGGGTGGAGCTGGGAGAGGCCCTTGTTTAACATTTCTGTTTGCCAAGGCTGACCCTGACCTGCCCGTGGCCCACCTCACCTAGCTGCTAACCGGTCTCTTCCTGCCCCCATTTTATGATGGAGATTGGGTCTTTCTTCCCCAGACAACTCCCTGGACAAGGTCACTGTCTCAATGTGTTCTGTACACACAGAGCTAGCCTCACAAAGGCCTTTTGGCTCTGCACACACAGGCACAACCTGGAGGGACTCAGAGCCCGCCAGCCCCAGGCCCCATGTCTGGAGAGCACTGTCCAGGCCTGTGAAGAGGTTCAAACTAAGGAAATGGAATGCTTCCTTGAGACACTAACCAACAGAGCAACTTAAAGGGATCTAGGAGGGAATAAGTGAAGGAAAACACTAGGGAATAAGTGAAGGAAAACACCGGAACAGAAAATGACAGTTACGCACATAATCAGCTGTAGCTATTGTGTTAAATGCATGAATGTCCAGCTTACTGATGCTGCTGGGTGATGAACCAGGTGGGCTTCTTCAAGAGGGTTTTGCTCTAAAAGGAAGGGAAGGAGCATACAGTAAGTGCTTGCTGTGTGCCAGGTGTGTTCACACATGTGATCTTTAGTGTCCTCGCCCAACAAAGCTGCGATGTAAGTTCATCAGTTCAGAGGAGGATGGCTCTGAGAGGCCAAGCAATGTCCCAGATCACACAGCTGGGAAGTGACAAGTTCAGCCCTCTGCTTGACTGTGATGTAACCACACTTCCCATACTATCACACTGCTGACATGGCAGAATTTCAGCAAAATTTAAAGGAAAAGGAAGAATATTCCAAGTATGGGAGAGGAGGAGGAGGGAGATAGCTCCTGGAAGGGGCATGGTGAGTCAATTGCCTGAAGGAGAGCCTGACTTGCCTGCTTCAAAAGTCACAGTTGAGATATAATTGCCCAGATTTGCTGATATTTAAGACAAAAATTCTTAACCAAGATAGTATCTCTAATTCCTACTGCCACCTCCACCTCTGGGCATAACCCTTCCCCTAGGCTTCTCAGTTAGTTCAGTTCAGTCGCTCAGTCATGTCGGACTCTTTGTGACCCCATGAATTACAGCACGCCAGGCCTCCCTGTCCATCAGTAACTCCCGAAGTTCACTCAAACTCCTGTCCATCGAGTCACTGATGCCATCCCAGCCATCTCATCCTCTGTCAATGCAAATAGAACCTATACCTGCCATGGACAGTTGGGTTTGTTTTCCCCAAAAAACAGGCTCTGTGAGACGAAATCCAGCACAAAGAGAATGTTAGATGCCTTTCTGGGCACATTGACCTAACTGATGACTTTCCCTAAAAGGTACGGCAGCTCCACTATCCCTGTCCACAGATGAGACAGCTGGAACAAGAGAGGCATTCTGCCACAGACGGCTGGCAGGTGGCAGGGACTAGATCTCAGGCAGGCTGTCTCCAGAGGTATCTCCTAAGCCCCATGTTCTGCCTCACTGGCTAACAGACACTGATTGAGCCAGAGTTCTGGGCCTGGTGCTGGGCTGCGCACTTGCCACGTGTCATCTCATGCAGGCAGGGAAGGAAGAGGCGGAGTCTTGGCCTCCGGTTCAACTGGGTGGCCTTTCCCCAGGCCCACTCTACAGTTTGCAAGTAATGTTTAGGGCTCCTCCGTTTCCACCCTGATCTTGCAGGATAGGAATGGAAGGTCCCTGTCCACCTATCAGATTCAGCTCTGACCAGGCCTCACACTGAGGGGCTTACTGGGGGCTTCAACATGAGCCCTGAGTGGCAGAACCCCACCCTGCCCACCCCATCTATGGAGAGGGACCTCAACAGAAACTTGTGTGTTTTTTTTTGGCCAAACTGCATGGCATGGAGGATCTTAGTTCCCTGACCTGGGATCAAATCCACGCCCCCTGCACTGGAAGCATGGAACCTTGACCACTGGACTTCCAGGAAGTCCCACTGTGATGTTGCCACTGCTATTCACAGTCAGAGTAAGTCAGAGGGTTGAAGAGCATGAACAAATGGTCTTGACCCAGGAAACTGACGTCAAGGAAATTGAACCATTCAGGACCACATAGGGAGGTGATGGAGAAGTTCTTGGAGGAAGTGCTGGTCCTTCCAGGCCTTTTTTTAACAACAAAAAAAACAATTTTTAAAAAAATTCTAGTGAAGGACATTATCATTGTGTAACCTTCATTCTAGAAAGTAATTCAGAGAGATGATGTCAGAAACCATATTCCCAAGGCCAACCCTGTCATGTGGTAGCCTGTGAGCCATACCACCCCTGGAACTTTAAATATATCTACCAAAAGGTTTCTGTGAGTGCATTTCTCACTATGCAGGCTTCCTTCTGTTAACATGCACCAAGGGAACTTGGTCCCACTCTTTAGATCATCCTGGATGTTAGAATGGGGCGTTTAAGGATGCTTCTCCAAGAGAACATACCAATCATTCCACACCTAACTTTATATCCTGTTCTTAATGAGGTTTCTATCTAATCACCAGACTTTCCCAACCACAAGAGATAGAATCCCCTATGGAGGGCAAATGATATTCACCCTCCCAGAGGAAAGTCTGCCTGGAACCCTGTCATCCAGTGATTGACCTGAACTAACCTGGCAAAATAGAGTGGATTCCAACCCCTCCTACCCCACCTCGCCCCAACTTGGGCTTCCCTGGTGGCTCAGTGGTAAAGAATCTGCCTGTAATGCAGGAGATGTGGGTTCAATCCCTGGGTTGGGAAGATCCCCTAGAGAAGGAAATGGCAACCCATTCCAATATTCTTGCCTGGAGAATCCCATGGACAGAGGAGCCTGGCATGGACAGAGGAGCCAATGCAAGAGGCAGGGGTCCATGGGGCTGCAAAAGAGTCAGACACAACTTAGCGAATAATCAGCAACCCTCCTCTCTGCTTCTTTTAAGAATCTTCCAAGGTTAGAGGGGTAAATAGGTACATCTTACATTAAAATAGAGTTCCTAGGAATTCCCTGGCTATCCAGGGGTTAGGACTCTGCACTTCCATGGGTTCCATCCCTGGTTGGGGAACTAAGATCCTGCATGCCACACACGCTATGTGGCCAAAAAAGAAAAAAAAAAAGTTCCTAATTTGTCATCTACACTTGGTCATATATGTAAAATATGCCCTCAAAAGGCTACAGCTGAGGGGACTTCCCTGTCAGTCCAGGGGTTAAGACTCTGCACTTCCAATGCAAGAGTGCAAGTTCTATACCTGGTCAGGGAGCTAAGATCTCACGTGCTACGAGTAGCGGGGCCAAAAAATAAAAAATGAAGTCAGATTGTTTTTTAAAAAAAGGTTACATCCGAAGATGGGAGGGTATACATGGGGAAAAGGCAATCATACAGAATGATGCTTATTAATTACCAGACACCATACAGAGAAGTCTTCAGGGAATCAGAGAAGGAAGAAGAGTTCAACCATAGGTAAATAAAATGATACCCAAATATGAAATAACAGAAATAACATATTGTCTCTTATTACACGAACTCATTCGTTCACTGGCTCACACACGGCCTGTCCAAGACTGCTTTTAGATAGAGTTCTTGTACAGGGAGTTCTTTCACTGTTTCCTACACTTGTAAGATCTTATATGTGCCTAGTCTGCTCCGTTTGCATCTTTGTTTTAAAAAAAAACACATACTAAAAACTACTTTTGAAGCAAAACCTTCCTTCTGGGATACAACTTTTCCTTCGCTGGCCCTTGCTTTTGAAGTGGCGCGTACCCTCCTCTGGGCCAGCATGCCACTTCTGAGGTCTCTTTCAGGCAGGAGACCTATGGGGTGTCAGCGTGCCTCGCCTGTTTTCAGTTAAACCCCTCAAGTCGAAGTGGAGTCAACAGCTTTAGCAAGGTGATTTTCCAAAGGGGTGATCTTATTTTGAACCAACATGCCAAAACAAAACCAACTCAACCTGCAACACACACAAAGCAAATAAATACATCTGTTTGCAGATTTACCTGAAAAAAAATCACAAGGGCAAAGCAAGATGCAGAGGGCCCACAGGGCTTCCAGGGAGGGAGGGGGATCTCTTTCAGTTTCCCCCATGATGTGGTGGGGGTGGGAGGGGGTGGAGTGGTGAAGAAAGGGCAGCACGAACCTGTGTCCTGGCCTCAGGGTGCTCAAGACCAGACTCAAATCCAGGACATTGTACAGGAGACAGGGATCAAGACCATCCCCATGGAAAAGAAATGCAAAAAAGCAAAATGGCTGTCTGGGGAGGCCTTAGAAATAGCTGTGAAAAGAAGAGAAGCGAAAAGCAAAGGAGAAAAGGAAAGATATAAGCATCTGAATGCAGAGTTCCAAAGAATAGCAAGAAGAGATAAGAAGGCCTTCTTCAGAGATCAGTGCAAAGAAATAGAGGAAAAGAACAGAATGGGAAAGAATAGAGATCTCTTCAAAACAATTAGAGATACCAAGGGAACATTTCATGCTAAGAGGGGCTCGATAAAGGACAGAAATGGTATGGACCTAACAGAAACAGAAGATATTAAGAAGAGGTGACAAGAATACACAGAAGAACTGTACAAAAAATCTTCACGACCCAGATAATCACGATGGTGTGACCACTCACCTAGAGCCAGACATCTTGGAATGTGAAATCAAGTGGGCCTTAGAAAGCATCACTATGAAAAAGCTAGTGGAGGTGATGGAATTCCAGTTGAGCTATTTCAAATCCTGAAAGATGATGCTGTGAAAGTGCTGCACTCAATATGCCAGCAAATTTGGAACACTCAGCAGTGGCCACAGGACTGGAAAAGGTCAGTTTTCATTCTAATCCCAAAGAAAGGCAATGCCAAAGAATGCTCAAACTACCGCACAATTGCACTTATCTCACATGCTAGTAAAGTAATGCTCAAAATCCTCCAAGCCAGGCTTCAGCAATACGTGAACCGTGAACTTCCTGATGTTCAAGCTGGTTTTAGAAAAGGCAGAGGAACCAGAGATCAAATTGCCAACATCCGCTGGATCATGGAAAAAGCAAGAGAGTTCCAGAAAAACATTTATTTCTGCTTTCTTGACTATGCCAAAGCCTTTGACTGTGTGGATCACAAGAAACTGTGGAAAATTCTAAAAGAGATGG
>SJYQ01013547.1:0-44297 GCA_006410935.1 Redunca redunca
TGCCCTGGTCCTTTGGGAGGACGGGAACCACGAGGCAGACGTTTCCAGGTGCCCACGGGCCGGGAAAGCCACCTGCCTGGCCCTGTGCTCCTCCAAGAGCACTCAGCAGCTTCAGCAAAGGTGCCGGGGCAGGCTCGGGGCTTTGTTGCCCAACTTGGTGAGACGCCCATGCACACTTGAAGAGCGATGTGTGCCCTGCTGTCTGGGGAGGCGCACGGGAACGCCAAGCAGGCACGGGGGCGGTTCGAGGCAGCTCCTCCACGGCCAGCAGCCCCACCAGGCCGAGGACTGCGGCAGCCCTCAGGGTGTGGTGGGCCTGTCCACGCCTCTGTCAGCGGCTTTGCTTCAGGTTATTTTGAGGCATTTCGGATGGTCGTGTTCATACTGAACTGACCGCTTTGTCATCACATCAGGCCCCTCTGTGTCCTCGGCGACTCCCTTTGCTGTGGAGTCTTCTTTTTCTGGTGGTCATGGAGCCACACGGGCTTTCTTTCGATTGTTGCGATGATGCATCCTTTTTATCCTTTCACTTTTAACCTACCTCCCTTCAACTGTCAAACAACTTTCTTTTTTTAAACGGAAGAGAAAATTCTATCGTGGTTTCCCTTCCCTGGGGTTGACCTTCCCATTTTTCCTCCTTCATTCCTGCTATTCCAATTCTCTTACCATTTTCTCTGTTTTAAGAAGTTCCTTTGGCAATCTTTTTATAGCAGGTGTTCTAGTGAAAAGTCTTCCTAGTTTTTTTGACCTTAAGAACACTCTGCCTTCATTCTGAAGGGTGTCTTTGGTGGGAATAGAGTTGTTTGACAATTTCCTCTCCTTTCAGCACTTGGAAACGTGCCCCTTCCTTCTGGCCTCCATGTTCTGACGAGAGGCCCGCTGTTACTCAGGCTGTTTTCTCTCCTCAGCAATGAAGTTTCTCTCTGGCTATTTTCCATAGGTCTTTTTTTCCCTTTGGTCCTAAGAAGTCTAATCGTGCCATGTCTGGCGGTGGATCTGGGAAGCCTGGCCTTGCGGGTCTGTCCAGCCTCCGAGTCTGCGGCGTCTCTCCCCCGGCTCGGGGAGTCGCTCCTCCCCTCTTCTCATGTGCTCACTCAGCCCTCACGCTCTCCTCTCCTCCAGACTCACGGATCCTAGGCCTTCGGTTCTTGCCCCGTGGGCTCATGGGGTCGTTTGAGGTTCTTCTCTGTCCCCATCTCTTTTCTATCCATTGACCAGATTTGATTATTTCACTGATCTAGTTTCAAGCTAGCCAAGTCTTTCCTCTCATCTCTCTTTTTCACTGAGTCCATTCAGTTTCAGATACTGTATTTTTTGTTCTAGGGTTTCCTTTTATGTCTGTACTCTTTTTCTGAGACTTCCTACTTTTCCATTTAAGGATGTTCAGACTCACTGACGCGTTTTTATGGCGACTTTAAAATTCTTGTCAGGTAATTTCAACTCCATGTCATTTTGATGCTGGACTCTATTAGCTGTCTTTTCTCATGCACGTCGAAGTTCTTTTAGTTCTTCGTATGGTATATAATTTTGTGGTGTATCCTAGACGTTTTGAGTATTATGCTATGGCATTGGTTCCTATTTAAACATTTTATTTTAGCAAGTGGTCAACCCATTTATGGCTTTCCAGGCGGCACTAGTGGGAAAGAACCTAGAGCTGAAGAGACAGGGGTGCAGTCCCCGGGTCGGGAAGATCCCCTGGAGAAGGAAACGGCACCCACTCCACTATTCTTACCTGGAGGAGCCCACGGACAGAGGAGCCTGGAGGGCTACAGTCCACGGGGTCACAGAGAGTCGGACAGGACCGAGCGACTGAACGCGCACAATCCATTTCGATTCAGATGACACACCCTAATGTCATTTTCCTGAGGCTCTGTACCACTTTCCTGGCCTACCCTGCTCATGTGCTGCCCAGAGGCCAGTCTGAAACCCGGGTGTTTTCCACACCACGGTTGGGTTTGCAAAGGTTCTGCTGTGTTTGTTCTGGTCTGTGGCAAGCGCAGGCTGCTCAGAGGTGCCCAGGACACCCCATGCACAGACTTAAAGACTGCTTCCTCCTGCTCCTTGCTCTCTGTCACCGCCCTTCAAAGAGGACACAGCGTGTCCCTGGACTCTAGCCCTTCGCAGAGCTGGCGGGGCGCTGGCCCTCCAAGCAGTTAGAGAGTGACGTGTAACTTGCAGGGGGCCCTCCACGTCTGCGCGTCCACAGCCCCAGGTTCAGGAGCCGTGAGCCGTGCAGCAGCATGGCGGTTACTGCACTGAAGAAACCCTGCAGAGAACACAGGCTGACCTGCACAGCTCAACCCTGTGCTGCTGGGGGTCAGCTGTCTTTTAGAGCCAGTGGGCCAGCCGACAGGCGCGTGACGAGCAGCTCCCATCAAGGGAGTGACAGCGACTGGAGGAGCTGAGGGCAGGCGAGCGACATGGACAGCGCCTTCGTTCTCACGGGGAGCAGCCAGCAAGGAGACAGAGAGCGCCAAAGATGCTCCACATGCTGCGACAGAAGGCAGGTGCCAGGGCAGCGGTGTGGGGACATGCACGGAGTCTGTGGGGAGGCCAGGCAAGTCTCCTCTGCACTGCGCCAGCAGCAGGCAGGCGAAGCTACAGGAGGAGGGCAGAGGGAGGAGGCCCGTCCGCAGGGGTGCTCCCGCCACAGCACGTTCACCCTTCCGCAAGGGGCAAGGCTTCCGCGGGTTCGTTTTTCTCAGCAGACCTCAGAGAGATGCAACGCTGAGGTCTGGAGTGGAGAAATGACTGGTGAACAGCGATGAGAACCGCACCCAAAACTCTACATTCCGGAATCTTCCAACGCCGCTACAGGAGCTGATCGCTAAGATAAGTTGCTGTTCAGTCGCTCAGTTGTGTCCGACTCTTTGTGACCCCATATACTTCAGCATGCCAGGCTTCCCTGTCCTTCACTATCTTCTGCAGCTTGCTCAAACGCATGTCCACTGAGTTGGTGATGCTATCCAACCATCTTAACCTCTGTCGTCCCCTTCTCCTCCTGCCTTCAATCTTTCCCAGCATCAGGATCTTTTCCAATGAGTCAGCTCTTTGCATCAGGTGGCCAAAGTACTGGAGCTTCAGCTTTAGCATTAGTCCTTCCAATGAATATTCAGGACTGATCTCCGTTAGGATGGACTGGTTTGATCTCCTTGCAGCCCAAGGGAGTCTCAAGAGTCTTCTGCAGCACCACAGTGCAAAAGCATCAATTCTTTGGCATTCAGCCTTCTTTATGGTCCAACTTTCATATCTGTACATGACGAAGCTGTTCAAAATAGCAGCATTTTTCTGATTTGGATAATTTGAAAACTTCATTTCTCAGTAATCATGTAGCAATACATGAACCGTGAACTCCCTGATGTTCAAGCTGGTTTGAGAAAAGGCAGAGGAACCAGAGATCAAATTGCCAACATCCGCTGGATCATGGAAAGAGAGTTCCAGAAAAACATTTATTTCTGCTTTATTGACTATGCCAAAGCCTTTGACTGTGTGGATCACAATAAACTGTGGAAAATTCTGAAAGAGATGGGAATACCAGACCACCTGACCTGCNGGAGATCAGTCCTGGGTGTTCTTTGGAAGGAATGATGCTAAAGCTGAAACTCCAGTACTTTGGCCACCTCATGCGAAGAGTTGACTCATTGGAAAAGACTCTGATGCTAGGAGGGAGTGGGGGCAGGAGGAGAAGGGGACGACAGAGGATGAGATGGCTGGATGGCATCACAGACTCGATGGACGTGAGTCTGAGTGAACTCCGGGAGTTGGTGATGGACAGGGAGGCCTGGCGTGCTGCGATTCACGGGGTCACAAGCAGTCAGACACGACTGAGAGAATGAACTGAACTGGACTGATGTATAACTATTAATTTATTTTATAATAAATGTCATATCTTTGAAACAGGGAGTTTCAAGATACAACAATGGGACTTGGGCAGACACGACTTCCTTGAATCTGCTCCTGGTCTGGGAATGTTTGTGACCGTTACAACTTACAGTGATGAGGTAAAACTCACTTTTTGTCTTATTGAGATTATTTTCTAAAAAATCATGTGTCATGTATGCCCACAGACTTTTAAAATCTCTACACAAGTGCTCAACACCCAGCATTTCATTTTTAATGAGTGCGATCCTGACAAAACACCACACCAACACGTGGGAAGTGCCTACAGTCGAGCTGAGCAGCAGGGACTACTCAGAGTGGAGCTTGGACAGTACAGAGGGCGGCCCGCGCTCGCCGCCGCCGTTGGCTCTGCCCTCTTGCCGGGCAGAGGGGCCGCAGGCCGCGTGCGCCTCTGGCCTTAGGAGCAGGGACTACTCAGAGTGGAGCTCGGACAGTACAGAGGGCGGCCCTCGCTCACTGCCCTGAGGCTCTGCCGCTCTCGCCGGGCAGAGGGGCCCACAGTCGAGCTGAGCAGCAGGAACTACTCAGAGTGGAGCTTGGACAGTACAGAGGGCGGCCCCACGCTCGCCGCCCTTGGCTCTGCCCTCTTGCCAGGCAGAGGGGCCCACAGTTGAGCTGAGCAGCAGGGACTACTCAGAGTGGAGCTCGGACAGTACAGAGGGCGGCCCTCACTCACTGCCCTGAGGCTCTGCCGCTCTTGCCGTGCAGAGGGGCCCAGGCCGCGTGCGCCTCTGGCCTTGCAGGCGCTGCAGCCTCACCCAGGCACAAGGGCCACTCAGGCCACCCGCCCCTCCCCCCATCCGCCGGGCTCTCTGCAGGGACGTGGCAGCCTCTGCGCTTGTCTGGCCTCCTAGGGCGCTTCCTTGCTGGAAGTTGGCAGGGCAGAAAAGGCATCAAGGTCAAAAGGGAAGAACGTGGACCTTGAAGTCAGGGCCAAGTGTCATTGTAGATGGGCATCTACAGGCTGCCTCTTGAGTAGCTGCCTGACTGCTTTAAGCCCGTTTTCTCCTGGTCCGACGTCGTAGCAGACGTTCCCCACCAGGCCGGCTCAAGGCACAGTGCTGTGGCCTGCCCTCCAACAGTTCCCGCGGGACTGCGGAAGCCGCCCCCCTGGACTTGTCCTGGGAGTGTGCTCATGGGGTGGCAGGTTAGTGGCAGAGCAGGACCCGCAGGGCAGACAGACAAGAAGAGGCGGGCACTTGACATGGACGGGCCAGGCTCCAGTCCTCAGGAGAGCCGTGCTCAAGCCAGACCTGTGATGCCTCCACGCACGTGGAGACCGGGAGATTCAATCCAGCTGGACCGCTGGACACCTGACTCCTGCCAGCTGTAGCAGCCTTCTCCTGGTGCCCTGGGCACCCTGTGACAAGAGTTCCCCTGGGTCCATTCTCCCAGTTCTAGCACAGCTGCCTTCTCCCCGATACCCACCTCCTTCACTTCCTGCCCAGTTAAACCAAAACACAAGTCTCTGCCGTCCTTTTCTGTCACTTTTCATGCTGCTCAGATGCTCGGTCATATCCGACTCTGCAGCCACAGACTATAGCTCGCCAGGCTCCTCTGCCCACGGGGTTTTCCTGCCAACAATACTGGAGTGGGTTGCCATTCCCTTCACCCAAGGATCTCCCCAACCCAGGGATCGAACCGGAGTCTCCTGCCTGTCCTGCAATGGCAGGCGGGTTCTTTACCACTAGCGCCACCAATGTCTCCACACTTGGCATGGCCTAGGAGAGAAATGCCTGGAATGTGGGAGACCCAGTTTCGATCCCTGGGTCGGGAAGATCCTCTGGAGAAGGAAAATGGCAACCCCCTCCAGTACTGTTGCCTGGAGAATCCCATGGACGGAGGAGCCTGGTAGGCTACAGTCCATGGGGTCGCAAAGAGTCTGACACGACTGAGCGATTTCACTTCACAGGAGAGAAAACCCTCACTGCAAAGCCCTGGTGGTCAGGAAGGCTCTCTCCATCAGGCAGTATGAGGACCAGACACAGCTCCGGCTTTAGTATTTCTCACAGGCTGCTGCTGCTGCTGCTAAGTCACTTCAGTCATGTCCAGTTCTGTGCGACCCCATAGACGGCAGCCCACCAGGCTCCCCCGTCCTTGGGATTCTCTAGGCAAGAACACTGGAGTGGGTTGCCATTTCCTTCTCCAATGCATGAAAGTGAAAAGTGAAAGTGAAGTCACTCAGTCATGTCTGACTCCTAGTGACCCCATGGACTGCAGCCTTCCAGACTCCTCCGCCCATGGGATTTGCCAGGCAAGAGTACTGCAGTGGGTGCCATTGCCTTCTCCGTGCTAGCACCCCCTAAAAGATGATGCTATGGAAGTGCTGCACTCAATATGCCAGCAAATATGGAAAACTCAGCAGTGGCCACAGGACTGGAAAAGGTCAGTTTCCATTCCAATTCCAAAGAAAGGCAATGCCAAAGAATGCTCAAACTACCGCACAATTGAACTCATCTCACATGCTAGAAAAGTAATGCTCAAAATTCTCCAAGCCAGGCTTCAGCAATACGTGAACCCTGAACTTCCAGATGTTCAAGCTGGATTTAGAAAAGGCAGAGGAACCAGAGATCAAATTGCCAACATCCGTTGGATCATCGAAAAAGTAAGACAGTTCCAGAAAAACATCTATTTCTGCTTTATTGACTATGCAAAAGCCTTTGACTGTGTGGGTCACAACAAACTGGAAAATTCTTCAAGAGATGGGAATAGTAGACCACCTTACCTGCCTCCTGAGAAATCTGTATGCAGGTCAAGAAGCACCAGTTAGAACCGGACATGGAACAACAGACCGGTTCCAAATCAGGAAAAGAGTACATCAAGGCTATATATTGTCACCCTGCTTATTTAACTTCTATGCAGGGTACATCATGTGAAATGCTGGGCTGAATGAAGCAAAAGCTGGAATCAAGATTGGTGGGAGAAATATCAATAACCTCAGATACACAGATGACACCACCCTTATGGCAGAAATCGAAGAACAACTAAAGAGCCTCTTGATGAAAGTGAAAGAGGAGAGCAAAAAAGTTGGTTTAAAATTCAACATTCAGAAAACTAAGATCATGACATCTGGTCCCATCACTTCCTGGCAAATAGATGGGGAAACAATGGAAACAGTGACAGACCTTCTTTTCTTGGGCTCCAAAATCACTGCAGGTGGTGACTACAGCCGTGAAATTAAAAGATGCTGGCTCCTTGGAAGGAAAGCTATTGACCAACCTAGACAACATATTAAAAAGCAGAGACATTACTTGACTGACAAAGGTCCATCTAGTCAAAGCTTTGGTTTTTCCAGTAGTCATGTATGGATGTGAGAGTTGGACCATAAAGAAAGTTGAGCACTGAAGAACTGGTGCGTTTGAACTGTGGTGTTGGAGAAGACCCTTGAGAGTTCCCTGGACTGCAAGGAGATTCAACCAGTCCATTCTAAAGGAGATCAGCCCTGAATATTCATTGGAAGGACTGATGCTGAAGCTGAAACTCCAATACTCTGGCCACCTGATGTGACGAATTAACTCATTGGAAAAGACCCTGATGCTGGGAAAGATTGAAGGCAGGAGGAAAAGGGGACGACAGAGGATGAGATGGTTGGTTGGCATCACTGACTCAGTGGACGTGAGTTTGAGCAAGCTCCGTGAGATGGTGCAGGACACGGAGGCCTGGTGTGCTGCAGTCCATGGGGTTGCAGAGTCGGACATGCCTGAGTGACTGGACTGAGCTGAGCCCCCCTTAGAAGACCACGGGGTTGCAGAGTCGGGCATGCCTGAGTGCCTGAACTGAGCTGAGCCCCCCTTAGAAGGCCTCAACTGGCACCCCACAAGGAGTCCAATTGTTCCTACATGGGAGGGTGTGCTGGGCACAGGGTGCTCTCGGGTGCTCACCTGAGCGCGTGTCCACTGCTGCGGCACCGTGATTCTCAGGCTGGTAAGGTCATCCGGGCAGACAATGACAAGACACATGCATCACTCAGACTGCATTTTAGATTCCGTTTCCCATTACTCTCTATCCAGTATTTCTATTCCATTTTGTAGAAGGGAAACCTGAGGTCCTGAGGGTGAAACGACCTATACCAGATCACATCATCAGCAAGCGGAAGAACCGAGGTTTAAACTCAAGCATGTCTTTCCTCAACACGCCAAACTAACAGGGACTCAAAACACGCTTGCTGTCTTGAATATTCATTGGAAGCAGAACCCTGACAAGACACTGAGGCTCAGAAACTGAAGTTAACAGGTGATGAATCATCCCTGAATATTTTTTCAGGAAAGAGTGCTCTGTTATTCATAAAAAAATTAGAAAGTGATTGGAAAATCTGACTTTTGAGTGCAGTTTTATTTAACAAAATTTCCTATCAACAATCTGTTAAGTGAAACAAAGAACATGGCAAGATGCTTTAACTTTCTCCAAATCAAAATGGAAAGACTTTAAAAAGGAGAATCTTGGGTGCATTTTTCTATGTGCAACATACACCTGTTCTTGAAGTGATTTAACAGTCTTCTCAAGCAGCTTTAGGTTCACAGCAGAATTCTGCAGAAAGCACCGCATTCCCATGTGCCCTCCTCTCCCACCAGGAGCACCGCATGCTGCAGTGTTATAGCTGATGAGCTACATGGAGGCATCCTCTTCACCAAAGCCCAGAGTTCATGTTAGGTTTCATCCTTGGGGTCATACATCTACAGGTGTGACGAATGTGTCCATTATTGCCGTATCAACATGGAGCAGTTTCACTCCCACGCAAATCCTCTGGAACGGTCTCTTCATCCCCCACCTCCGGCCCCAACCTTTGGTGACCACTATACTGTCAGACTTTTATCTTTTGGGGCTCCAAAATCACTGCAGATGGTCACCGCAGCCATGAAATTAAAAGATGCTTACTCCTTGGAAGAAAAGTTATGACCAACCTAGATAGCATATTGAAAAGCAGAGACATTACTTTGCCAACAAAGGTCCATTTAGTCAAGGCTGTGGTTTTTCCAGTGGTCAGGTATGGATACGAGAGTTGGACTGTGAAGAAGGCTGAGTGCTGAAGAATTGATGCATTTGAACTGTGGTGTTGGGGAAGACCCTTGAGAGTTCCCTGGACTGCAAGGAGATTCAACCAGTCCATTCTAAAGGAGATCAGCCCTGGGTGTTCTTTGGAAGGAATGATGCTAAAGCTGAAACTCCAGTACTTTGGCCACCTCATGTGAAGAACTGACTCACTGGAAAAGACTCTGATGCTGGGAGGGATTGGGGACGACAGGAGAAGAAGGGGCGACAGAGGATGAAATTGCTGGATGGCATCACTGAGTCGATGGACGTGAGTGTGAGTGAACTCCGGGAGTTGGTGATGGACAGGGAGGCCTGGCGTGCTGCAATTCATGGGGTCGCAGAGTCGGACACGACTGAGCAACTGAACTTAACTGAACTGAATCTTTTAACTGTCTCCATAGTTATGCCTTTCTCAGAGTGTCATGTAGCTGGAGCCATACAGTAGGCAGACTTCCCAAGTTGGCACCCTTCACTCGGGATACGCACTTAAGCCGCCTCCATGTCTTCATGACTTGAGAGCCCGTTTCTTTTTGGTGCTGAATAATATTCCACTGTCAAGACGCAAACCGTGGTTGCCTGGTGCATTCACATGTAGCAGGACATCTTGATACCATCCTAATTTTGGCTACTATAAATAAAGCTGCCATAAACATTTGTGTGCAAGTTTTCATGTGGACATAAGTTTCCATCTTACTTTGGTAAATAAATAGCACAATGGCAGGTTTGTATGGTAAACGCATGTCTATGTTTCTAAGACACCACCAGACGCCGCCATTTTGCATTCCCACTAGCAATGAGGAGAGTCCCTGTGCTCTGCATTCCTGCCAGCGTTTAGTGTTGTGGGTTGTGTATTTTTGCCATTCCTATAGGTGTGAAGCATTTCATTGTTGTTTTTAAACGGCAAGTCCCTAATGACATATGACGCTTGTTTGATGGCAAATATTTGCCATCTGTATGTCTTCTTTGGTGTGTTGTCTATTCAGACATTTTCCCATGTTTCAACTAATTTGTTCATTTTCTTGCTGGTTTCAGAATTCTTTGTAGATTCTAGATAGCAGTACATTATCAGATATGTCTTTTACAAATAGTTTCTCCCAGCCTGTGACTCGTCTCTTCACTCTCTTGACAGAGACAGTGCTCTCTTTTGCAAAGCAGAACTCTTTAATTTTAATGAAACTCAATGTTTAAACACTAATGTTAAATGTTTAATGAAGTTTAATTTTAATGAATTCCAGCTTCTCAATTCTTTCATGTATCGTGCCTTTGGTGCTGTACCTGAAAAGTCATAACCAAACCCAAGGTCATCTAGACTTGCTCCTATGTTACCTTCTGAATAGTTTGGTCTTGCACTTTGCATTTAGATATGTGCTCCACTTTGAGTTAATTTTTGTGAAAGGTGTAAGGTCTGCATCTACATTCATTTCTTTGCCTGTGGACGTCCAATTGTTTCAGCACCATCTGTTGGAAAGACTGCCTTTTCCCACTGAATTGCCTTTGCTCCTTGTCAAAGATCAGCTACCGCTTTTGTGTTGGTCTGTTTCTGGGCTCCCTGTCCTGGTTCATTGGTCTTTCTGCTTTTCACCAACAACACCCCACTTGGTTATTGTAGCTTTACAGTAAGTCTTGAAATTGAGAGTGTCGAGCCCCTGACTTTATTCTTCTTCAATACCGTGTTGGCTATTTTGGATCTTTCGCCTCTCCATAGAAACTTTAGAATCAGCTTGTAGATATTCACAAAATTACTTGCTGACATTTTAACTGGGATTGTTGAATCTATGGATTAGGTTGGGAACAACTGAGATTTTCACATTAAGTCTTCCTGGCATGAACACATAATCTCTCCATGTGTTTTGCCTTCTTTGATATCTTTCATCAGTTTTTAAAATTTTCCTCAAATATCTTTCACATATTTTGTTTATATCCAAGTACTTCATTTGGGTGGATGCTAAAGTAAATGGTATTGTTTTTGATCTCACATTCTATTTGTTCATTGCAGGTACATAGAAACTGATTCACTTAACATATTAACGTTGTATCCTATAACCTTGCTATAATCATTTATTAGTTCTGTTTTTTATTATTTTGAATTTTCTACATAGACGATCCTGTCATCTGTGAACAAACACAGCTTCATTTCTTCCTTCCCAACTTATATATCATTTTTTCTTTTCTTCTCTTAATGAATTAGCTAGAAATTGAACCGTGATGTTGAAAAGGAATAGCGAGTGGGGAAATGCTAGTCTTCTTTCTGATCTTAGTGGGAAAACCTCTAGTTGTTCACTATTAAGTATGTTAGTTGTAAGGTTTTTGTAGATTTTTAAATCAAATTGACAAAGTTCCCCTATTCTTGGTTTGCTGAGTTTTTACCATGATGGATGATGGATTTTGTCAAATGCCTTTTCTGCCTCTATTGATATGATCACATCCTGTTCTTTAAGCTGGTGACATGATGAATTACATTAATTGATTTAAAAATACCGAACTAGCCTTGCATATCTGGAATAAATCTGACTTGGCCATGGTGTATAATTCTTTTTATACATTTATGGGTTCAGTTTGCTGATATTTTGTTGAGTATATTTGTGTCTAGGTCCATGAGCGATAATGGTCCGTATTTTGTGTCTTTCTCAGGCTTTGGTATTAGGCTAGTGTTGGCCTCAGAAAACGGTGCAAAAAGTATTCTACCTCTGTCTTCTGGAAGATTGCAGAGAATATGTCGGACTTCTCACTTAAATCTTTGGTGAAATTCACCAGTGAACCCATCCCGGCTTGGGGCTTCCTGCTCGGAAGTTATCATCAATTCAATCTCTTTACTAGGTGTAGGTTGTCTATTTCTGTGTGGCTGGTAACAAATTGCATCTTTCGAGGAACTGGTCTATTTCGTCTAGATTACCAAGTCTGTGGGCACAGCACAGGTCATAGCATTCCTCAACGACCCTACTGATGCCCATGAGACCTGCAGTAGCACTCTTCTTTCATTTCTGATATTATTAATTTGGGTCTCTTTTTTTCTTCGTTACCTGAGCTAGAGGTTTATTGATTGTGCTGATACCTTCAAAGAACTAGCTTTTGTTTTCTTGGGTTTCTCTACTTTATTTCCTGTTTTCATTGATTTCTGCATTAGCTTTTATTAGCATGGATCTTATTTCTCCTCTTATGCTTAGTTTGGATTTAGTTTGCTCTTCTTTTTTCTGGTTTCCTAGGCTTAGATGATAATACATTTTAGAACTTTCTTGTTAATACATGCATTCAATATTATAAATTCCCCTTTAATACTTCCATCACTGTGACTCCCAAATTTTGATTATGTTGTATTTTCATTTTAGTTCAAATATTGTTTGAGATTTTTAAAATACATAAAATTCACCTTAATAATTACTTAGTACATGGTTCAGTGATATTAAATATATTCATGTTGTATATCATCACCCTCATAACTCTTCAGTCTTGGAAGTGAACTCTACACCCATTAAACAATAACTCCATGCTTCTAACTACTCTAAGTATCTCATGATGTTGACCCACATAGTGTTTGTCTTCTTGTGATTCATTTATTTCATTTATCACAATGCGCTCAAGATCCATCCATGTGGTAGCACATGTAGGGATTTCCTTCCTTTTTAAGGCTGAATAGTATTCCATTGTATGCATATACCACATATGCCATATACTTTGCTTATTCATTCATCTGTCAATGGACATTTGAGTTGCTTCCACATTTTAGCTATTGTGAATAATGCTGCTGTGAACATGAGTGTACAGATACCTCTTTGAGACCTTGCTTTGAATTCTTTTGGGTATATATCCAGAAGCAGAGTTACTGGATCATACAGGAATTCTACTTTCGAGTTTTTGAGGAGCCACCATACTATCTTCCACAGTGGCTGCACCATTTTACATTCCCACCAACAATGCACAAGGGTTGCACTTTCTCCACATTCTTGCCAGTACTTATTGTCTTTTACAGCAGCCATTCTAATGTCTGTGAGGTAGGCTCATTGTAGTTTTGATTTGCATTCCCTTAAGGACCAGTGAAGTTGAGCTTTTTTTCTCATGTGCTTATTGGCTTTTTTTTTTTTTTTTAAGCATTTTCAATGTATCTACCCATTGCTTCTGTTCTTCAAAGTTCTGATGAGAAATCTGCTGGTAACTTTATTGAGAATCCTTTCTATATAATGACCTCAAAAGTCCCTGACGTTTGGAGGACAGGGTCTGTTATGCCTACCCTGGCTTCTAAAGGATGTGCGCAGGCTGCCCCAGGAAAACCTGCACAGCTGCCAGCCATGTGGCTGGGGCAGGGGTGGGGGGAGCGGGGAGTGGCTGCTACTGTCTGAGAACTGAAATCGACCAAAATCAACCAGTTTACCATCCAAGCCTTCCCCCTGGAAGTGGCAAGACTTCAACAGACTCCAGAGCTCCGACATAGCTCCATCAGACAGAGCCTCCCAGGATAGCTGTTGTCTTAACACAGATTCCTGTTGCCTCCTGGACCACCACCTTCCCAGAATCTTCGTGTTAATTCAAAATACTTTTTCTCTTGAGACGTCGTCCTTGACTCATGAGCTATTTAGAAGTGTGCTGTTTAATGTCTAAATACCTGGGGACTTTCCGGCTATCTTTTAGTTATTGATTTCTACTTTAATTCCATTATGGTCTAAGAGCACACATTGTATGGTTTCTATGATTTTGAATGTTAAGGTGTGCTTTGTGGCCCAGGATGTGGTCTGTCTTGGTGAGTGTTCCATGTGAGCTTGGAAAGAATGTGTATTCTGCTTTGCTGGAGAGGTGGCAAGAATACACGGAATAACTGTACAAAAAAGATCTTCACGACCCAGACAAGCATGATGACGTGATCCCTAATCTAGAGCCAGACATCTTGGAATGTGAAGTCAAGTGGGCCTTAGAAAGCATCACTACGAACAAAGCTAGTGGAGGTGATGGAATTCCAGTTGAGCTGTTTCAAATCCTGAAAGATGATGCTGTGAAAGTGCTGCACTCAATATGCCAGCAAGTTTGGAAAACTCAGCAGTGGCCACAGGACTGGAAAAGGTCAGTTTTCATTCCAATCCCAAAGAAAGGCAATGCAAAAGAATGCTCAAACTACCACACAATTGCATTCATCTCACATGCTAGTAAAGTAATGCTCAAAATTCTCCAAGCCAGGCTTCAGCAATACGTGAACTGTGAACTCCCTGATGTTCAAGCTGGTTTTAGAAAAGGCAGAGGAACCAGAGATCAAATTGCCAACATCCGCTGGATCATGGAAAAAGCAAGAGAGTTCCAGAAAAACATCTATTTCTGCTTTATTGACTATGCCAAAGCCTTTGACTGTGTGGATCACAATAAACTGTGGAAAATTCTGAAAGAGATGGGAATACCAGACCACCTGACCTGCCTCTTGAGAAATCTATATGCAGGTCAGGAAGCAACAGTTAGAACTGGACATGGAACAACAGATTGGGTTCCAAATAGAAAAAGGAGTACGTCAAGGCTGTATATTGTCACCCTGCTTATTTAACTTCTATGCAGAGTACATCATGAGAAACGCTGGACTGGAAGAAACACAAGCTGGAATCAAGATTGCCGAGAGAAATATCAATAACCTCAGATATGCAGATGACACCACCCTTATGGCAGAAAGTGAAGAGGAACTAAAAAGCCTCTTGATGAAAGTGAAAGAGGAGAGTAAAAAAGTTGGCTTAAAGCTCAACATTCAGAAAACAAAGATCATGGCATCCAGTCCCATCACTTCATGGGAAATAGATGGGGAAAAGGTAGAAACAGTGTCAGACTTTATTTTTGGGGGCTCCAAAATCGCTGCAGATGGTGATTGCAGCCACGAAATTAAAAGACACTTATTCCTTGGAAGAAAAGTTATGACCAACCTAGATAGTATATTCAAAAGCAGAGACATTACTTTGCCAACTAAGGTCCGTCTAGTCAAGGCTATGGTTTTTCCTGTGGTCACATATGGATGTGAGAGTTGGGACTGTGAAGAAGGCTGAGCACCGAAGAATTGATGCGTTTGAACTGTGGTGTTGGAGAAGACTCTTGAGAGTTCCTTGGACTGCAAGGAGATCCAACCAGTCCATTCTGAAGATCAACCCTGGGATTTCTTTGGAAGGAATGATGCTAAAGCCGAAACTCCAGTACTTTGGCCACCTCATGCGAAGAGTTGACTCATTGGAAAAGATTGTGATGCTAGGAGGGATTGGGGGCAGGAGGAGAAGGGGCCGACAGAGGATGAGATGGCTGGATGGCATCACAGACTCGATGGACGTGAGTCTGAGTGAACTCCAGGAGTTGGTGATGGACAGGAAGTCCTGCCGTGCTGCAATTCATGGGGTCGCAGTCGGACACGACTGAGCAACTGAACTGAACTGATGGATACTGGTTATCCAGTTGGTTGACGGTGCTGTTGAGCTCAACCGTGTCCTTATTCATCTTCTGCTGGACCTGTCCACCTCTGATGGGGGGATCAGTGTCTCTGCTTGTAACAGTGAACTCCTCCATTTATCCTTGCAGTTCTATCAGTTTTTGCTTCATATATTTTGACACTCTGTTATTAGATGCATACACATTAAGGTTTGTCTTCTTGGAGAGAGGACCTCTTTATTGTTACATAATGCTCTGTTACATATCATTCCTGGTAATTTTCCTTGTTTTGAAGTCTACTCTGTCTGAAGTTAACATAATGACTCCAGCTGTCTCTTGATTAAAGTCGGCTAAAAGTTAACATATACATTTTTCTCTGTCCCTTAACTTTTAATCTATATGTGTCTTTACATTTAAAATTGGGGTTCTTATAGACAATACGTAGATGGTTGTTTTTGTTTTTTTAATCCACTCTGACAATCTGTTTTAAATGGTGCATTTAGACCACTGACTTTCAAAGTGACTATTGATATAGCTGGGTTAATATCATCACATTTATTACTGTTTTCTGGTTGCTACCCTCATTATTTGTTCCTATTTTTGTTTTCCACTCTTTTTCTGTCTTTTGTGATTTTAATTATTTTATGATTCATTTTATCTCTTTTCTTGGTTATCAACTACACTTCTTTTAACTTTCTGTCAGTGCTTGCAATATACCTTTACAATCAATCCAAGTCCACTTCTGAATAACAACTTTTCACTTCACAGGTAGCACAAGTGCCTTATAATAACAAAGCAGTCCTAATCCCGATCTCCCATCCCTCGCATCTTTGCTGTTACTAATTTCAATAAAACTGTAAACATCAAATACATTGCTATGATTTTGAAAGAAGTATCTATTAACTCAGTTAACAATAAGAAAAATAAAAGTTTTAATTTTACCTTCACTTATTTCTTCTCTAATGCATTTACAACTTTCACGTAGATCCAAGTTTCTGACCAATATGATTATACTTATGTCTGAAGAGCCTTTAACATTCCTTGTGAGACAGGTCTACTGGTGATAAGTCCCCTCATCTTTTGTGTGAGAAAAGCTTTCTCTATTACTTTTGAAGGAGAGTTTTGCAGGATACAGAATTTCTAGATTGATGGGCTTCTCTCAACACCTTAAATGTTTGCTCTCCTGCTTGCATGGTTTCTGAGCACTTGTGCATGACTCTCGTCCCGCCTTTTCTGGCCCTTCCCAGGCTTCGCTTCTGGCGTCTGTGGCCTCCACAACTCTCTGCAGTGCGGCCCTGTCGGCGTTCCCCCTGCTGGGTGCTCTCTGCACTTCCCAGCTCTGCCTCTCAGCGTCTGATGCTGACTCGAAATCCTGCTAGTATTAAGTATTTGTCCTCTTACTTTCTCTCTTCACCTGCTGGCACTCCCGATGCAGGTATGTCACATCTTCAATTGTCATCCTATGATCCCTGGATATTGTTCCTTTTTACTCCCAGTCTTTTTCAGCTTTGTAGCTTTAAACGTTTCTGTGGACGTATCCTCAAGCTCAGAGTCTTTCCTCAGCCCTGTCCAGTCCACCGAGCCCATCAAAGGCACTCTTCATTTCTGTCAGTGCTTTTTATTTCTGGCACTTCTTTTTCATTCTTTCATAGAATTTCAATCCTTCTCCTCACATTTGTTCTTGCATGTTGTCTACTTTTTCCATTACAGACCACAGAATATTAGTCACAGATTTTCTAAATTCCTGACACGATCATTCCAATATCCCTACCATATCTGAATCTAGTTTTGAGACTTGTTCTGTCTCTTCAAACTGTTTTTCGCCTTTTTCGTATGCCTTGCTGTTTTTCTGTTGCTGTTGGAAGCTAGACATGACATGCTGGGTAAAGGAATCCAGTACTGGTCCCCACAAACTTTTGCTCTGGTACATTGTGACTGTCTGCATTTGCCTATGTCTCCAATTTTGAGGGAAGTAGCCTGCCCTGGGACCTCAATTCTCTGACAGATCTAAGAACTGACTTTCTTTTCATGCAGCTTTTTACTTGTTAAGACAGAGTAACAACTTCCAAGCTCCTTATGTACCAGACTGGAAGTCCTATACTGTTTTTAAAATATCAAACAATATAGAAATGTACTAAGCAGAAAAGTCAAAGTCCTCAACAAACACCTGCCTAATAGCTTGCAATCTTCAGAATGTTTGGAACCTTTAGAATCTTCTATGCACATGTACTTTTACAAATAATATTTCACAAAAATAGGACCCTATACGGCCTACCCCTAATATCATGGACACCTTTAGTACAGATATAGGTGTTGTAACAGTCTCTCTTACTAGCAATTTTTCATTTGTCTTCACCTAAACTTAATCAGTCCCTACTGAAATCTATTAGTAATTTCAGAAATGCAAACTTTAAAATAAATACCATTGCACCGAACAGCTTTACATATAACTTTGTCTACTTGAGCATTTCCATAGGACAGACTTCTATAGGTAGCTCTGCTGGGTCAATGGATAGATACACTTTAACTTTTCATACATACTACCAAACCATTCTCTGAAATGGCTGTTCAATGCACATTCTCAAAACAGTGTTCAGAGGTAGCATTTCCCAATACTATCCCCGCCCCAGGTACTTTTAAGTCTTTGCCAATCTGATAACAAAGAATATCTAACTGTGGTTTGTACTTTATTGATTGGCAGCAAGACTGAGTATTTTTCATGTTATCGGTAATTTGATTTCTTCTTTAAGAACTGCACAAATTTCACTAGATTACATAGGGATGGTTTATTTTTTTAATGGAACATACAGAGTAATGAACTTAAACTACGGAAATCCTTAATCCTAGGTATTACTGTCGAAGTTATATGGCCCACAAGGAACGTTCTATTTCACTTCACATTCACCTGGTGAGCACATCATTTGCTTACAATCTAACTCTACAAGGCTTGTGTCATTCGGAGGGAGTACGCTGGTAAGTAAATGCCCTGTGTCCTTGCAGATGAAGTGCCAGCATTACTCGGGCGTGACAATGACATGCAGAACCATTATGCCCAGGCTGCATTCAAGTCCTGCACCAGGTCTCAGCACAGCAACTAAAGAGGGAGCTGGAGAGCTTGGAAGGGGTTCAAAGCAGAGCCACGAAGTTGATTAAAGGGCTTGAAAAATGAGAACTGGGAGGGAAGGTTGAGAGAACTGTGATTATTCAGGCTTGAAAACAATTGAAGGCTGAAGGGTGAATTAATAGTGGAATTCCAATAAATGAAACTCTTACATGGTAGATGGTGATTGGATATTTTCTAAAGGTTCGAGGCATCAGAAATTTAGTTATATGTAGAGAACCTTTTCCTGAGAGTAATCAAACTGTCTCAGGGCCAAAGAAATGTGCCCGGAAATCTAGAGGTCATAGCTCAGGAAGCTGCAGTTGCTCTTTCAGGGCAGCAGGTGCCACTTAATGCATTCTTGTGACGATGAAAGACTCCCGAGTATAACCTGGAATGGAGCCGCGGCGAGGCCAAAAGAGAAAGGCGTGTTTACTCTCAGAAAGGTGGCGGGGGTTGGAGGGTGGAAAAAAGGAAGGACTGGTAGGACACAGTGAGGGAAAAGCAAGGAAAATGAGCGAGCCACATGAAAACATGCTTCTTCCCTTTTACTGTTTGTACAGCGGATCCACTTAGATATTCGAGTTGGAGAACATGACCTTGATGCAGCCATCACTCAAGCAAAGGACAAAGTTAATGAAGTCAGCTTCAAGCTTGAACATCTAATCGAGCAAATTGAGCAAATAGTCAAAGAACAGAACTATCAAAGGGTCAGTCTCCCTAATCAGCTTACACCCTCTCTTCCTGCCAGGAACATAATTCTTGACTAAGCCCCCGAACCAGGGAAAGAGTAAACTGCCTGTTTCCTGGGTTTCTCCAGGACTGTGTGGACGTGCAGGGTTGGTGGGGGTACTCTTCTGCTGTCTGCTGGACTGTGAGCTCCTCCAGGAAAGGGGCTGCGGCTCGCTCGCCTCAGGGCTGTGAGCTCACAGATGAATAAGTAAGGGCTTCCAACACACCCCGTGCATCTGCAGTTGAGGGTGCCCACTTTCTACAGCATTATTTTGTTCCTGTAACATTCTGTGTTTCCCAGGTCACTGTGCTCAGCGGACCCTGGCTGGATGTGGGCCTGAATCCGCCCCCACTCACTAACTTCTGTTGTCTCTAAGCTTCAGCTTCCTTATCTGGAAAATAAAATGAGCACAGTGCCCAGCTTAAAGTAAAGTAAGAACTGGAATGATAAAAAAAAGTATCAATTTTTTTGATGCTAACAAATAAAGCATATAAAGTAACAGATCAAATACTTGATATTTTACACCAAAATATGAAAGTATGTTTTATAAGATTGACGCCTCCTCATCTTTGGCTAAAAACACAACTTAGAAAAATCAGACACTGCTCTTTGGCATAAGATATTACCTGAGTGACATTGCTGCTACTGCTAAGTCACTTCAGTCGTGTCTGACTCTGCGTGATCCCATAGACGGCAGCCCACCAGGCTCCCCCGTCCCTGGGATTCTCCAGGCAAGAACACTGGAGCAGGTTGCCATGAGTGACATTAAGTACCTTGAATGTACACAGCACCTTCCCCTCAAATTCATGCATGAAGCACCTTAAGAAACCTAACCTTCATATTTCTCTTCTCTATAGGACCGTGAAGAAAAATTTCGAATGACCAGTGAAGATACAAACAGCAACGTCTTATGGTGGGCATTTACACAAACATTAATCTTTATCTCAGTTGGAATTTTCCAAATGAAGTCCCTTAAAGACTTCTTCATAGCTAAAAAACTTGTATAAAAATAAATAAAAAAATAAAGGCAAATAATTATCTTCTACCTTGCACAATGTTTGAGTTAATAAAATATATTCATAAGTGTCATTATTTTCTGATTTCAAAGACATCTAAGGTTGGAATTGATGTTGTAGCATTGTAACACTGATAGAATGTCCAGTAGTCATGTACGAATGTGAGAGTTGGACTACAAAGAAGGCTGAGAGCTGAAGAATTGATGCTTTCGAACTGTGGTGTTGGAGAAGACTCTTGAGAGTCCCTTGGACAGCAAGATCAAACCAGTCAATCCTAAAGGAAATCAACGCTGGATATTCAGTGGAAAGACTAATGCTGAAGCTGAAGCTCTACGACTTGGCCACCTGAAGCAAAGAGCTGACTCACTGGAAGCCTCTGATGCTGGAAAAGATTGAAGGCAGGAGAAGGGGACAACAGGGGATGAGATGGTTGGATGGCATCACCGACTCAATGGAGATGAGTTTGAACAAGCTCTGGGAGTGGGTGAAGATCAGGGAAGCCTGGGTGCTGCAGGCCATGGGGTCACAGAGTCCAGACATGACCGGCAGACTGGACAGCAGTGCTGACAGAATGTCACTTTAACAACACAGCTTCTGAGCTTGACAGAATAAACACACAATCCTGCTCTTAAATCTGGACTAGATCAGCCCTGTCCGGCAGAAATAAAATGTAAGCCATATACGTAAATGTAAATTTTTCTGGTTGCCACATTAAACAAGGTTTTTTAAAGAATAAAATTAACCCTAGTGACATGTACTTACCCAATACATCAAATACATTACCATTTCAACATGTAATCAATACAAAATTACTAATGAGATATTTGCTTTTCTTTCTTGATAAGAAGTCTTGGAAACTCAGGTGTATTTTGCAATCAAAGCACATCTGAACTTGGACCCAGTCCCATTTCAAGGTCCAGTGGCCACAGGACGCTCCCAGCTGCAGCCTGGGGTACGTATTTTCCCTAACGCACTCCAGTCAGAGTCATCCTGAACCTCTGAGTCTTACTGTTTCCCTGAGTGCCACTTTTCTCCTTTTGCACAGAGACTTCTTCTGAACTAAGTTTGGCTCCACAGGTCCTACCTGATCCCCCTCCACCTGGATCAGGGCGACGGAAACGGCTCTTCCACGGAGAGCATGGGGCATTCCATTAGGCGTGAAACAACATGAAGGCAGCTTCCCTTCGTTTTCTCTAGTTTCCTTTTTCCTTTGGACTGCACAGGATGTGGAATCTTGGTTCCCCGACTGGGCATGGAACCCACATCACCTGCACTGGAAGCCCAGAGTCGCAACCACTAGATGCTCAGGGAAGTCCTTCTCTAAATTCTAAATTAATTACAAGTTCTTTAGAAACTACAAAAATAGAAGTCCTTTCCACCAGCTCACCTATCTCTTTGTAAATGGGAAACAGTCTTCTCTAGGTCAAGACTTTTCATATGCCCCCGCCAGAGGCAAGCAAGGCCCTGGCTCCGCCTGGCCCACTTTCACCATGTGAGCGGGTCAGCTGGTCCTGGGCCTCAGTGACACCCCACCCTGATCCACCAAGCCCTCCTGGCACCCCGTCCTGGCCCACCGATCTCCTAGAACCCCACCCCAGGGTTTCCCGCCCATCCACCTCCTGTTCCTCTGACCCCACTGGTCCCCCGTGGCCCGGGGCCCCTTCCTCTCCCACCTCTAGCCCTCAAGGGCCCCTCCTCCCCCGCCACCACCAAGGAACAGGGGCCTCCTGGCCGGTCAGCCCAGCGCAGTGCGCTCAAGACGGGTACACGTCCTGTCTCCCTGTGGCCACCTCCACGCTTCGGCCGGGCACTGCCTCCTGGGAGGCCACGGACCCCGGGAGGGTCCCTGAGACTCGGCGCCGCCCGGGGGTCCACACGGGTCCGGGAGTACCAGGCGCTGCAGCGCTGGAGTGAGTGCAGCCGGGAAGCCTAAACGTTCCTCCTCCCGAGACCGCCCGCAGACGCGGCCAAGTGTAATCCTCCCCCGGCCCTTCCTGCCTCGGTACCTTCCGGGCGCCTTTTGGCGGGAGCGGCAAGCCCTGGCGCGCAGGCGCGGAGTCACGCCCTCGGGCCAGGCTCAGCTCCCGCGCGCCGGTCTCGCGTGACTCTTGGGCCGGTCTCGCGCGGCTCTCGCGCGGCTCTCGCGTGACTCTCGCGCGGCTCTCGCGCGGCGGCGGCTCGGCCCTGGGCCAGACATGGCCAGCTGGGTGTTCTGTAACCGCTGCTTCCAGCCGCCCCGGGCGACGTCGCGCTTCAGCCTGACCAACTGCGGCCACGTGTACTGTGACGTGTGCCTGCGCAAAGGTCAGGGCGGCGCGGCGGCGCCCTGAGGAGGCGCCCCGAGGCGCGCGGGAGGGCCTTGGGAGCCGGGCTTCCTGCGGCAGCGCTGGCGGCGCCGGCGGGCGGGGGGCGGGAGCAGCGCGGCCCGCAGCGGGGCCGGGGGTGTGAGGCCCGAAGCACGCGGAGGGCCACCCGGGCGGGCCGCGGGCCGCGAGGCGACCGACCACCCCCAGGGCCCGCGCGCCTGCGGCGCCGCCTGGACAGACACTCTCTGTTTCCGAGGTGTTTTTATTGACCTAGAGAGCTCAGGCAGGAGAAGAGCCCGAATGAAAACGTAGTGAGTTCTCACAGGGTGACTGGCCTGTGATCCCAGCTCACAGATGAAGACTCAGAACGTCACCCGCCCCCAGACCCTCTGGAGGAGATGGCGCCCATCTCCTTGGGCAGCCCTGAGCAGGGGGTCCAGCCGGTGCCAGGCTCACCCCACACTCCGTGTCTGGACCTCTGCCTTCAGGACCCTGGGTGCACGCTTGCCCGTTGCACCCCTTCCCCAGCGCGCGCGCTCCGGCCTGGCGTGTTTCCCAGCTCGCTGCTTCCCTCGGGCTCCTCCAGGCTCTGTCTGTCGCGGCGGTGCCACACGTGCGCTGGTGCTGGGCTCGCAGGTTCTGGGGTGGGGGGGTGGGGGCAGAGGCGCGTGCCCAGGTGGGCTGGCCGAGTCTGGATCCTGGCAGCTGGAGGACGCGGGACGGGGCCAGGCAGCACTCTGGGAGGAAGCGGAGCCCAGCACAGAGAGACGTGTCCGAGCAGGGCAGCCACCAGGGCTGGACAGAAGCAGGGCTCATGCTGGGCAGACTTGAGTCTGGGCGGTAGCTGGCCGGATTGGGGGTGAGGCTCCCCTGGCCATCCAGAGTGCCAGAGGAGACAGCAGGTTTGAGCTGAGGCTCAGGACCTCACGTGTGGAACAGAAGTGCCTGGGACAGGCGTGCAGGGAGACTCCAAAGGGTTGTGAGCGCACAAGGGTTTGGTGGTCCAGACAGTGGAATGCTGTGGGGAGGGGGCTGGAGGGGCTGGAGTGAGGGGAGGGCGGGAGGCAGGAGACACACAGGCGTGTTCTCACCTGCGGAAGGGCATTTCCTAAAGAAGCTGGGTGAGGGCAGGAGGAGGCTGGGGTGGGGAGAGACCGCCGAAATGTCAAACCAGGCCTCCTGGGGCAGTCAGGGCGCCGGCATTGGTGTGAGGATTACCTGCCTAAGTGCCCTGCGGAGAGGAGAGAGGGGCTGGCTGGGTGCTGGGGGGAGAGAGGGAGGGCTGGGGTGGACCTTAGGGGGTCTGTGGGAGGGCAGGAGCTCTCTCAGAGGCAGTGGGTGGGAGAGGAGTTGAGCCCTCCCGTGGAAGACTAGGCCTGGGATGGAGAAGGGGAGGCGTCCCCCCAAGACACAGGAAGGGGGCCGAGCCCATCAGCCCTGGTGTGGGCAGGGGGAGGGAGTCACGCCTAATGGGGCCTCTTTCTCAGGCGATGACTGTGGAGGGGACAGCCCTGGGATTGGGCCATTGATGCTGCCTAGGAGGACCTGGGCCAGTTGGGTGTGGACGCCTCGCCTCCGAGCTGCCTGGTGGAGCAACCGAGATCAGAGGCTGTGAGGACTGGGCAGGGCCAGAGAGGAGCTGGAAGCGAGGGGGCTGAGGAGGGACGCCTGTGGTGTCCAGGGCCAGGCTGTGGAGGACGGGCAGGAGGCAGTGGGTGGGAGGAGACCGAGCACGGGCGGGGCGGCGGGGTCCAGCGGTCCAGCCGCCTCGGCTCTCAGCTCCCAGTGCAGCCTGGCCCTCGCAGGAGCCCTGCTGCCAAGGCCGAGGGGGAGAGCAAAACCCTGGAACTGTCAGGTGGGGGTGGGGGGAGCTTTCATTTTGTAGTGTTTAAAATTTTCAGCTAAGCTATCCCCATTTTATTCCCATAAAATATGCTTGTGGTAAATAATCTGGGCTGATCTAAATTTAAGTGTTGTTGATCTGTGTGGCCACTGTTTGGAGCATATTTGGAAAATAAGAAAAAACGAATTGTTACTGTGTAATTCTTTTCAACTATGTGCATGCCCCCAGGCTTGTCCACGGTAAGTCCTATAATCTTGTATACTTTTACAAGAAGTACTGTAATTTAAGGTCTGCATTTATATGTGATTAAAGGTACTATTCACTATAATCAAGTTTGCTTTCTTTTGTAGGTAAAAGGGATGAGTGCTTGATTTGTAAAGTTGCTTGTCGTACAATTCTACTTTCAAAACATGTAAGTTGAAGTCTGTAGTATGTTAATGTTAATCAATGATTCTTTTTAAGTGTGACATTCAATTTTCACTCAGTTGTGGTGTCTACGACTTTTGTTGATTTGCTTGGTGTGCTAGGAGATCGTGCACACTTTCTGTATAGAGCCCACTAGTGGTTCTGAATGCCTCACGCAGCTGTCTCCTCACCAGAGCCTGAGCACTGCCGGGGACGGTCGTGGGGCGCCGGGGACAGGCATGGGGTGCCGGCTCCTGCGGCTCCTCATGGTGGTGGGGTTGGTCTCCCTGGGGTCCGTTCTAGTTAAGAGGGTCGAGGGAGTAAAGATCCCTTCAAGTTTAGGTCCCAAGATGTGTATTTGATCTGATGTTTAATCTGTAAAAGTTCTTTTTCTGATTACAAACAAAATTACCTCAAACCTCAAACATAACAGAAAACTATAGCAGAATGTGAAAGTCACCAACCCCTGCTTCCCAAGGACAACAGCCGGGAGTGTGGGCCCTGCCCTGGGTGTCGGTGGCCGGGGGCGTGGGCCCTGCCCTGGGTGTCGGTGGGGTCCTAGCGCGGTGGCGATCCTCAGTTGGCACTGTGTGTCCTACAGTGTACACAGCCACGGTCCCTGAAAACGGCTTCTGCTGTGATAGGAAAAAACCTTTCCGTTTTCTGTTTTTTGCTGCTTCAGTCTTAAAATGAACACTTTTTTTTAACCATAGTTCTGCATACTTGTAAGACTATTTCTGGAGCATAAATTCCTAAAAGTAGGGAAAAGAGAGGCCTGGTTGGGTGGGAGGGTAGGGTGGTGGCACAAAATGTCTCCCTGATCATCACAAACAAAAAAGAGAGAGAGACAGAGGGGCATTGAGAACCCAAGTCTGACTGATTCCAAAGCCAGCCAGGACTCTTAGCCACCACACTGTCTTCAAAATAGAAAGAGGGCATCACTTCGTTAAACCTCCTCCACTGAGCACTTCTCAAATGCATTTGCGACAGAGTCATTGTCAAGGAACACATATTAATACCCCACAGTCCACACTTGGAGGAACTCTTCTCCCGTATAAGCTTCTAGGGACTAACCAGCGTGTCTCGGCATGAGCCCAGCTCTGGGGTCAGCAGACCCAGAGCAGACTCTCTTCCTGGCTGTGGGCTCCTGGGAGAGTCTCTCCCATCTGCTCGGGCCCTCATTGCATTGTTGAAAAGATCGAGTGAAATGACACTCAGAATTTTTCTATTAATATTTCCTCCTCCGTGCGTAGGGCATGCAGTCGCCCCTTCTGTGCCAGTGGGGGTCCCCTTCCCTGTTTCCCCTCAGGGAAGCCGTGGGCCCTGGCAGGTCAGCACTGACACCCTCGCCTCCCCCAGGGCCTGGGAAGGTCTCCTTGTGGGGCCTGGTCCTCCGTGGGCGTCAGTCCGTCTTCATCATTGGGGTCCCTGCCACTGTGTGTAGGGCTCACCGGGGCCCTTGGAGGTGGGGGCAGGCTTCTGTCCTGTTTCCTTCGAAGTACGAGGCTTGGGGCGTTGGGTGGGGCGTCGGGTGCTGTCCGGGGTCTCCGGTGGAGATCCGAGTGGGGGGCTCACGTGTACTCTGAGCGCCTGCAGCAGGCCCCCTGCCCTGCCGGCGCCCTTCCCAGCCCCTGCTCTGAATAGAGTCTGGGGCCATTTCCCCTGTAGCTGCCCCCACCTGCAAAGCAGCTGCCCCTGTCTCCAATGAGGCGACCGTCCCCTCCCCGCCACAGGGTCCTCCAGCAGCTCCTGGGGCCCTGGCCCCCTGGCCCCTCGAGTGTTTCTTGGCTGCCTCTGCGGGCCTCTCTCCCCGAGTGCAGCACGACTGTCGCCCCAGCGTGTGTGGGCCTGTGTGTGTCCTTGTCTGCGCCCCTGTGTCCCTGGTGCTGACGGGGTGGGGAGGAGAGGCAGGCGTGCCTGCAGGCGGCGTGCCGGTGGGCAGGTGCTGTGCCGGTGGGCAGGTGCCGGTTCACGAACCCTCTTTTGTCACGTTTATGCCGAAGTAACTCAACACATACTTGTGAGAGTTAGAGATTGTGCCTGCTGCTCATCCTGCTTCTGATTCCACCATTTCCTTTGTACCCAGCTGCCCCAACCCCAGCCGCCCGAAACTCCTCAGCGCCACCCTTAGTCCCCTGGGAGGTGGTGCTGCCCTGCGCCCGCACCCCGCGTCCTCGGGGTCCCTGGAAGCCGCTGTGATGGTGTCCTGGCCGGTCTCGGCCCTGAAGCGCACGGCCCTCTGGACCCGGAGGCAGAGTCGGCAGAAGCAGCATTTTCTCTTTCAGACGGACTCGGACATCCAGGCGCTCTTCATGGGCGTAGACAGCCTGTGCAGAAAGTACGCCAAGGAGACCTCCCAGGTGAGTCCCCAGGCCCTGGAGGTGGGGTGGGAGTCCAGTCTGCGCCCGCCCCCACTGTGGGAAGGCTGGGCACCGCTCCTCTGTCTGAAGGCGTGAGACACAGCAGCTGCTCAGTCAGGACGCCCACACTGCCTCAGGGATTGAGGGCTGCGCCGCAGCTCTGGGTCTGGAAGGTGGGCCGGGGGCGTCCAGACACTGGGCAGGGGGCTGCCTCTTCACGCTGTGTCTCCTGACACCCTGTCCTGACTCCTGTGCCCGCGCGCCCTCTCCTGACCCTTCCTCGTGCCCGCGCGCCCTCTCCTGACCCTTCCTCGTGCCCGCGCGCCCTCTCCTGACCCTTCCTCGTGCCCGCGCGCCCTCTCCTGACCCTTCCTCGTGCCTGCGCACCCTCTCCTGACCCCTCAGTACAGACGCTCTTGGCCTGTGCTGCTCCCAGACCGTAGCCTGGCCCGAGGACACGTGTCCCCCACCGTCCCGGGCTCCGGGGGCGTGGCCGCGGTCAGCCCCTCCCCGGCTCCCTTCGAGGCCCGGGTGGGCCGCTGTCGGCGCTGTGCGAGTGTCAGCAAGGCTGGCTCCTGTCTCACGCCGCCTGGGCTCAAGCCCTCTTTGTTTTGTCTCTGTTGGTCGGGCCAGCACTGAGTCCAGAGGCTGCCCCACCCGGGGCAGGTGGTGGGTGGCTGTGCCCGAGCACACCCGAAGCCCCTGCCCTCAGTGGGGCTGCTCCCGCCTGCTGCGCAGGGGCCACCCCTCCCCGGCCTCTTGCCCGCGGTCAGCGCTGCCCGCGGCCCTGTCCCTGCCGCGCCCCCTCTTGACCTGATGGGCCTGAATCACGGAGCCCTGCACGCTTGTCCTCACCCAGGCGCCCCTCGGAAGCGGCCTGTCCACGGGCCTTGCTGGGCCCAGTGCCTCCGGTGGGCCCCGTGACTGTCTCCCAGACGCTGCTGAGCAGGAGCCCGGGGCCGCGGCCACAGGCGGTGGCGCCCCTCAGTTTGGGCCCTGCCCCAAGGCATGCACTCAAGAGGCCAGCTTCAGACATCGGTGTCTCTTGCCCTGAGCCTGGGACCCTCGGAGGAGTGAGCTGAGAGAGGTGACGGTCACCTTGTCTTGCTTCAGTGACAGGAAGGCCGCTTTAGACCTGTTCAGACCCCTCCCGGGGGCATGGCCCTCACCTCCAGTCCCGCCTGGGGGAGGTAGAGGGAGAGGCAGGAACAGTCCCAGGCTGATGAGTGAGGACCAAGTGCCTGCCTGCGAGGGCCCTGGCAGGGGCAGCGGAAGAAAGGGCCATCGGTGCGACCTGGAGCCTTCCTGGGCGGGCCTCGGGAGCCGTCAGGACTCCTGCAGTGGCAGCCCTGGGCACCCCCTCGCCATGGGCGGGCACTCCAGGCAGAGCTTGTGCCCACTGCCCCACCTCTGGGTGGAGACACACGTCCCTTGTCCCGTGGGGTGGGTCCCTGACGGTGAGGGCTCTGAACCCCTCTGATGAGGCAGCAGCCAGAACGGCAGGGGCTCTGGGAGGGTGTTTGCTCTCCACCTGTGGCTCCCCCCACTCTGAGGCGGTCAGCCTGTTTGCACAGAAGGACTTCTTCCCTCCATCTGGACCAGACCAGGGAGCCCTGGAGCATGCCTGCCGTCTGCACGCCTAGGGGCAGAGCCCTGGCGGCAGGAGTGACCGGGGGCGTGCGTATGATGGTGCCTCAGCCAGCTAGCTCAGTACTGTCTCCGCTGCCTCTCAGCTGTGCGCAGGTGACAGCAAGAGTTAGGCCTAAACAGTTCAGTGTTTCAGGAGGGTGGGTGTCATCTGAAAAGCCCAAGGTTGCAGAATAGCTCTCTCTGGGACCTTCCCTGGCGGCCCAGTGGCTAAGACTCTGTGATCCCAGTGCAAGGGCCCGGGTTCTATCCCGGAACTAGATCCCGCGTGCTGCCACTGCGGATTCTGCATCCTGCAAAGATGGAAGAACCCTGCGTGCCACAACCAAGACTCAGCACAGCCAGATAAAGACATGAATGGACAGTTCTCTCTGCCCACAGTGTCAGTCATTCTCTCCTGACGCCGGTTGGCGCCTCCAGGAACAGTCCAGGCTCTGCTCCATAGGCGTGGAGGTTGGGGCTCATAATTGGAGACCAAAGGTGGTGCTGGTTTCAGGCACTGCTGGCCTTGACCGGCTAGTAAAGTTCTGGGCTGTCAGAGCAGCGTGGCCCTGCCAGCCTGCCTGGTGGCATCCCTGCCCAGCAAGGTCCCGGTCGGGGGGCTCCTGTGACCCAGTGGCTGCTACCTGAGGGACAGCACATGGTGACTGGCCTGTGCGGGTCGTGTCCTGTCCTGTGTCCTGAGCACCACTGAAGCCACGTGGAAGGGAGGCAGAGCAGCTGCCACGCCCATGTGGTCTTCACGTGAAACCCGTGGTGCTCACCACCTCTGGGTGGAGCTCGCCCAGCCAGGGCTGCCCACTGAGCCTGGGGTCTTCGGCTTCCTGGGGTCTTCTGGCTGCTGGGCAGCAGGGAGCAGCGTCTGGGGAGGAGCTTGGCTTCGGGGAGCCCCCGGCCTCAGCCTCAGCAGCAGCTGACACACGTCGTCTTCTCAGATCTCAGAATTTCAAGAAAAGCACAGAAGAAGACTGTTAGCCTTCTACGGAGAAAAGGTAAGTCCAGTCAGTGGGCCACAGGGAGCGAGGTGGCCGTGTTACTCCTCCTGGCATGGGCCGCTGGGCGGTGTCTGCCTGCAGACACTCAGCTCGCTGCACGGTTCCTCTCTGAGGTCAGCCATGCAGCCACCTGGGGACCCAACCGTGGTTTCGCCTCCACCGTGGGCATCAGTACAGACTCACTCTCACCACGGCTTCTGTGATGCTTTTTGATAAATGTGAGCAGAAAGTTGTTCTGGCCGATCTTCACAAAAGGAGGTTTAGTGCACATTTGCTTATCCCCAAAGCATCCTCCTCACTTGGTTTTGAAACTCAAAAGAAGGAAAATAAAGCTTTAGTGAAAACAAATATGGCGCTTCAGCTGTGACTCGGGTTGAAGCCTCCTATTGGGCCGTGCGTGTGGAGAGGAGCAGGGGGGTGGGTGCTGGGGGGCGCTCTGCCCGAAGGCTGCTCCGCGGGGCAGGGTGGTGCCAGGCTGGGCTGTGCACTTCCCGAGAGGTTGCTGGAGCCGGTTTCCGACACACCTGGTGGCCTGCTGCTGCTGCTGAGTCACTTCAGTCGTGTCCGACCCTGCGCGACCTCAGAGACAGCAGCCCACCAAGCTCTGCCATCCCTGGGATTCTCCAGGCAAGAACACTGGAGTGGGTTACCATTTCCTTCTCCGGTGCGTGAAAGTGAAAAGTGAAAGTGAAGTGGACTTGGTGCAAATTCTCACAAAAAGTGCAAGGGCCGCGGCCACGTCACTTGCATTCTGATTCCTGGTTTAAGAACTTGAGAATTCTCTTGTTCTCTCTCAGCTCTCACCAGGCCTGTGTGGTAATGGGAAGTCTCTCCACTGTGTTTATTTATTTTTTTTTTTTATTGCCAAGTGGGTACACTGGTCCACTTAAAATGAATCATTTATTCTTTTTTTTTGTTTTTTTTTTTNTTTAGTTTACTTTACATTACTGTATTGGTTTTGCCAAACATTGACATGAATTCACCACGAGTGTACAAGCGTTCCCAAACATGAATCCCCTCCCACCTCCCACCCCATGCCATCCCTCTGGGTCCTCTCCTTGCACCAGTCCCAAGCATCCTGCATTCTGCATCTGACATCAACTGGCGATTCGTTTCTTGCTTGATAGTATACATGTTTCAATGCCATTCTCCCTTCTCATCCCACCCTCTCCCTCCCTCTCTCCCCCAGAGTCCAACAGTTCACTCTATAGATCTGAGTCTCTTTTGTTGTCTCGCATACAGGGTCATCATCCCCATCTTTCTAAATTCCATATATATGCGTTAGTATACTGTATTGGTGTTTTTCTTTCTGGCTTACTTCACTCTGTATAATCGGCTCCAGTTCCATCCATCTCCTTAGAACTGATTCAAATGTATTTTTTTTAATGGCTGAGTAATACTCCATTGTGTATATGTACCACAGCTTTCTTATCCATTCATCTGCTGATGGACATCCACTGTGTTTAGATTTCTCAGTTGGAGGAGTCCCTCAGGAAGTCGACCCTGCGGGCGGAGCAGCTGCAGAGGTGAGTCCTGTGGGCGTGGTGGGGAGGGGCCACGGGGCGGGTGGGAAGGCCTGGTGTCTCCAGATTCGAGTCTGCCTGTTTCCCTCTGTCTCCAGGTGGGGGGTTCTGGGCCAGGCCCCCCGCTGGCCACTCACTCCGCTGGCACTGGAGTGGCTTACATCCCCCTCCAGGAGGGACCTGTGCCCCCGCCCCGCAGCTGGCACCCTCGCCCCGACCATGCGTGCCCGGGCCTTCCCACCTGCCCCGGCGGCATCTCTGCTTCTGGCTCTGTCTCGGGGACCGTGGACGCTTGTCCACCCCACACACCAACACCCAGCTTGTTTCACGAGGTCACCTGGAAGCAGGCATGAGTGTCCTTTGGGAGCTGGGCCCAGCAGCCGGTCCTGCTCAGCAGGCTTCTAGGGAGCGCCCACTGTGTTCTCGGCGCTGCCTGCTGTGGTTTCTGGGGACGCGGGAGCCCCTCTGGGGTGGACCAGACCCATGCAGGTTCCCGAGGTGAGGGGGGCCAGGGAGTGTCATGGAGAAATGGGTCCTTTCTGTTTTCTTTAGTTCAGGTTAGAAGGAATTATCTGGATGTAAACGTTTGCAACTCAGTAATGCCTTTTCTCCATCTATTTAGGGTGAGGTCATCACAACAAACAGCTTTCAGCACAGTAAAAACTACAGCTTCAAGTAAGTGAAGTGATGCCTGGAACGGGGAGGGTGGTGGAGGTGCTGGGTGTGCCCGTGGCTCCAGCACTGGGTCTCTCGTCACAGCGCCTTCAGCAAAGCCGAGTGGACCTCTTCTGTTCCAGCCCCGTGGCTCGTCAGCCTCTGAGAGGTCTGCGTCCTCAGCCCCCGTCCCCAGCGCAGGCACTGGGCACAGGCACCCCGTCCTCGCCGCTCACTCCTATCCCCTAGCAGAGGGGTGGGCTGGGTGGCCACGCGACCGGGCTGGGCCCTTCCTTGACTGGGATGGGAGGGCTGGGCCGGTGGCAGCCTCTGGGACCTAGAGCCCCCGGTGGAGTGTTTTTCTTGGAAGGTTGCACTTGGGCCCACGGGCAGCAAGGCTGATGGGGGTGCCCTGGCCGTGCCCAGCAGGCCACACCCCCATCCCCAGCTCTTCAGGAAGTAGAGAGCAAGGCCCTCCTCTCAGCTGCCCTGTGCTCCTTTGGGAAGGCCTGGCCTGTCCCTGCCAGCCTGGAGCAGGTTAATTAGGGAGCTGGCGTGACCGAGTGCTGCACGCGTGAAACATATGGGCTGGACTGTAGGGCTGACAGAGGTAGTGGTCCCACCCCGGACGTCCGGCAGGAGGTGGAAGAGCCCAGGGAAGGTGCAGGTGGCGAGGAGGAACCAAGGGGACCTTCCTGGGACTGACGGGGGCTGGAGACGGGAGGCCCGTTCCAGCCACACGGCAGGTGCCTCCATGTCCGTGGACAAGTGTGTCTGCTTTATGGGCCTTGCTGGCCTGGGCGGGGCTGTGATCACCGCACTCTGGGAGTGCTGAGCAGCTGTAGGGAGGGGGCCCGCAGGGCCTCGTGCGTGCGCGTGTGTGCATACGTGTTTCTGTTACTTTGGTGCAGTCAGCCTGTGGCTGTTTCCCTGTAACAGGGCAGAGTCCATGGAAGTCGACCGCACGCCCTCTCCGAGGAGAAAGGTGAGCGCACTGACTTCGCACGTGTGGCCCCAGGCGCTTTGCACAGATGGTCTTTCCCGGCATGGATAGCTGTCCCATGGCACACGCGTGGAGGCGGCCGGTTGCCCGGCAGCTCCAAGGAGAGGCATGGTGGGGAGGCCGGAGTGCGGCCTGGGTGGGGGTGCCCCCTCTCTTGCTGGCCTGGCGGCCTCGTGACGTCTCAGTTCCTGCTGCTGCTGCGCTCACGCCCTCTCCAGCCTGGGCAGCGGCGGTGCCCACTGGACGCCCTGCGCCTGCAAAGTCTTCCTGTGTACCGCCATGGATCCTCCTATGAACACAGGGCCCGAGCCTGTGAGGAGAGATGACGCTCGGACTCTGCCCGACCGGAGCAGTCTTGTCCCCGTGCTGTGACTGACTTCTCAGAGTTGGCCTGTGCCGGACACGGGGCACCAAGTGTAGGACAGGCCAGAGGTGGGAGTGGGGAGCAGGGGGCCAGAGAGGGCCCAGGAGGGGGCCCAAACTGGAGGGGCTCTGAGCGCAGCGGCCGTGGCAAGGCTGCGAGGTGGGGCCTGCTCACAGCCAGCCACGCTGCAGCCTTGGTGGTGGGTGAGGGTCATGTGGAGCCAGCCCAGCCGTCCCGCAGGTGCAGGGAGGGGTCCTCCCCTCAGGCTCTGCGAGGTGTCAGCCTGTGCTGGGTGGGCAGCGGCTGGAGCCCAGAGGCGGGGAGCTGCTCCCGTGGGTGCACACCGGGTTGCTGGGCAGTGTGACCCCACTTGCAGTGTTGGGGGTCCCTCCGAGGCTGTCATCCTGCCAGCAGAGGTGAGGCTGGGGTGAGGCCGTTGGCAGAGGGGGTCCTGGACTGAGGCCGCCACAGCTGGCACCGCGTGACGGTGGAGCAAAGGAGCACTGTGGTGCCAGGCATGGGAGCAGGGTGAGGGCGCAGCGGGGGCATGGGGCTGGTGGCTGGCGGGCAGCAGCAGCAGTGCCAGGCCTAGGCTCCTGGCCCCCAGCAGGTGTGTACCCCGCACCAGGCCCCACCGCTCAGTGGGAGGGCTCAGGGCAGCAGGGTGCGCGGTGCGGAGCGGGCCTGCCCTCACCACCGCCTGCCAGTGTCTGTCAGCCTCTGGATTTCAAGGTGATGAGACGCTCCCAGAGTGAGGGTCACTCAGGATGCTCGAATCCCTAATGCCAGCCAAGGACTTCGCTCACTTTTCCTCCTGTGAGATCCTTAAAGTCGCCAGTGAAGCTTTCATCCACTCACCACCTGGGCCCCTGGGGCGGTAGGCACAAAGCTGCAAGCGGCCGTGTTCCTGCACACAACGTTGCCGTGTGTCAGGCAGATGCGACTGAGGATCTGTGTTCTTAGCAAACAGGGACAGTCTCTGCTCCTGAGCCAGTCTGGAGCGTCAGCGGTTGTTTTCTCTTTACGAGGCAGCCTGAGGTCGCCACTGGCCCACCGAGGATCTCCCTGCTCAGCCCACCTCGGGACGGACGCATGGGTAAGTGGAAACGCCTCGCCTCGCCTCGCCCAGACCGCACGTGCTGCAGGACCTACCCTGCCCCCAAAGCGGGCCACTCCTGCCCTGCTGCCCTGTCTCAGGGCACAGACGTCCCAGTGCCGCTGCGCCTCCTGGTGGCTGTCGGTGTGGCCGCGGGTGAGCGCCCGGCCCTTCCTGGGGTCAGGCTCAGGCTCACGCTGTCCTCCCTGAGTCCCTCCCTGGAAGATCCCTCAGTGTCGTTGTAGAAACACACACGCGTGAGCCGAGCGCTGACTCCTCTCCAGCCTCAGCGCCTTGGCTCTCTCTCGCCGCGGCTGCCGCATCTCTGCCCTTGGCGTCCTGTCCTCTCGCTGAGGCTGAGGTCCTGAGCATCACCCCTGAGGTGTAGGTGTTCTGCGCTGCCCCATCCGGGGTCTGTTGGTGCCGCCTTGGCACCCGAGCACCTGGTTGGCACTTGATTTCCTTCTGCCCAGCCTCAGAAGGAAACCGTGGGTGCAGGTCAGGCCTGCGCCTTCCTGTCTCCCTGCCCGTGCTCTCCTGGGGTCTCGGGCCGTCAGTTGCCCCCAGCACTTCCTCACCTCCTGCCCACCTCTGTCCTATGTGGCTGGCGTGTCCACCGGTCAGGGTTCCAGCCGCTTGTTCCGTGGACGCAGCACCTCTCAGCCCCAGTGAAGCCTCCTCTCCCCCGTCATCAAGCACTGCCTGCTTCCTGCTGACCCATTCCATTGGCCACGGAAGCGGCCTTCCTTCTGGGCACTGGGCATTGTGGGCCCCCACCTTGGCACTGCCCTGCAGGGGTCGGTCTCATATCAGTGTCTGCGGGCCCAAGGCACCAAGCCTGCTGCTCGGAGCACCTTCCCCTTAGGAGCCTGTGGTCTGGCGGATGGTGATCGCAGTTTCCCATGCTGCCACAGCAGGACCTCGTTGCTTCTCTGTTCTGTCAGTATCTTGTAAGATCCCATAATGGAAAAGAATAGATTAATGTATAACTGAAACACACAGTTACATGCTTACAACTAGACAACACTGCGAGTAAACTGTACTTCAGTTTTTAAAAAACAAAAAAGGAAAGGACCGTTTTAAATCTGGAGGAATGGAAGCAGTTACATTAAAAAGCATTTAGAAGGCAACAGAAGCCGACGGGCCGAGAGAGCGGCTGGCACGGGGGCGGGAGCAGGCCCACGCCGGCCCTCCGACCCCGCGCTGAGCGGCCGGCCTGCCGTAAAGGGGCGACCCCACCGCTGAGGTGCGCTCCAGCGGCAGCGCAGATGCTGTCAGGGCGGGAGGAGCGACCCCAAGAAGCAGGCCGGCAGCGGGGGCCTCGTGGGGACAGGACGCAGCGCTCACAAAGGCGTGCACACCAGACCGCGGCACAGGCGCCCGAAGCAAAGGCTGACAGGTGCCGGGAGGAGCCAAGTGCCTTCTGGGAGCACACGCTCCCGCTCAGAGGCAGAAACAAGCAGTGAAGTGGACACGCAGCGTTGGCCTTGGACAGTGTCTGGTGTGAGTGCCCGCCAGGGCAGAGGCCTCCGCCTGCTGTGCGCTCTCTGCGGGGGACCCGCCTCGTGCCCGGAGGTGCAGACAGGCTGAGACACAACTCGGGTGCCTCTGCGAGCAGCGGGCCAGGAGCCAGAGCGGCATCCTCAGCGCAGCAGGCGGCCGCGCACCCAGAGGGCAGGGGCCCTTCTGGACGGCTCAGGTCCATTTGTCAGACACGGTCGTTGGTGCAGACACCCCACACAGACGCCCGCAAGCGCGTCAGGCCAAAACCACAGAATTTTAAAAGCGATCATCCCTTCAGCACTTATTTGGACATTCACTGTTAGTGATTGATGGAGCTGCTAGACAAGTGATGCTGGAGCAACCGAGCGCTCACCGGATAAACACTGTGCCCCCGCAGGGGTGGGGGAGCTGGCGGAGGCTTTCCAGGGTCACGCTGGGCGTTCTGTGACGAGGGCCTTGCAGTGGGGTGTGAGGCAGGCCCTGACACTTGGGAAGAGCTGTTTACACAGAGGATATTTTGGGGCCAACGTGGAATTAAGTTGGGAATCGGCAACAGAAAAAATATCTAAGGATAAAATTTGAAAACACGATTATGACTACCTTATGGAGCCACCAGGTGGTGCAGAGGTTAAAGCGTCTGCCTGCATTGTGGCAGACCTGGGTTCAATCCCTGGGTCGGGAAGATCCCCTGGAGAAGGAAATGGCAACCCACTCCAGTATTCTTGTCTGGAGAATCCCATGGATGGAGGAGCTTGGTGGGCTACAGTCCACGGATCGTAAAGAGTCGGACACAACTGAACGACTTCACTTTCACTTTATTTAACTTCTGTGCAGAGTACATCGTGTGAACTGCTGGGCTGCGTGAAGCAAAAGCTGAAGTCAAGACGGCCGGGGGAAATAGCACAACCTTGGATAAGCCGCCCTAACGGCAGAGCCGTAACGGCTAAGCGAGAGCAGATTGAAGGGCCTGGGCCCGACAGAGTGCCTGATGAACTGTGGGTGGAGGCTCAGCTCGCACAGGAGACAGGAGTCAAGACCATCTCCAAGAGAAAGACGTGCAAAAAAACAGAATCGCTGGCTGAGGAGGCCTTACAAACAGCTTCGAACAGGAGTGAAAAGCAAAGGAGGAAAGGAAAGACATACCCATTTGAATGCAGAGTTCCAAAGAATAGCAAGGAGAGATGAGATAAGGAGATAAAGAGATAAGGAGAGATTGCTTCCTCATTTATCAATGCAAAGAAATAGAGGGAAACAATAGAATGGGAAAGACTAGAGATCTCTTCAAGAAAATTAGAGATACCAAGGGAATATTTCATGCAAAGGTGGGCTCAATAAAGGACAGGAATGGTAGGGACCTAACAGAAGCAGAAGATATTAAGAAGAGGTGGCAGGAATACACAGAAGAACTATACAAAAAAGATCTTTACGACCGAGATAATCACGATGGTGTGATCACTCACCTAGAGCCAGACATCCTGGAATGTGAAGTCAAGTGGGCCTTAGAAAGCATCACTACGAACAAGGCTCGTGGAGGTGATGGAATTCCAGTTGAGCTATTTCAGATCCTAAAAGATGATTGTGAAGATGCTGCCAATATGCCGGCCGATTTGGAAAACTCAGCAGTGGCCACAGGACTGGAAAAGTTCCGTTTCCGTTCCAATCCCAAAGAAAAGCAATGCGAAAGAATGCTCAAACTACCGCACAATTGAACTCATCTCACAGGCTAGAAAAGTAATGCTCAAAATTCTTCAAGCCAGGCTTCAGCAATACGTGAACCGTGAACTCCCTGATGTTCAAACTGGTTTTAGAAAAGGCAGAGGAACCAGAGATCAAATTGCCAAGATCTGTTGGATCATCGAAAAAGCAAGAGAGTTCCAGAAAAACATCTATTTCTGCCTTATTGATTATGCCAAAGCCTTTGACTTTGTGGATCACAGTAAACTGTGGAAAATTCTGAAAGAGATGGGAATACCAGACCACCTGACCTGCCTCTTGAGAAACGTGTATGCAGGTCAGGAAGCAACAATTAGAACTGGGCATGGAACAACAGACTGGTTCCAAATAGGAAAAGGAGTACGTCAAGGCTGTATACTGGCACTCTGCTTATTTAACTTCTATGCAGAGTACATCATGAGAAATGCTGGACTAGAAGAAACAAGCTGGAATCAAGATTGCTGGGAGAAATATCAGTAACCTAAGATATGCAGATGACACCACCCTTACGGCAGAAAGTGAAGAAGAACTAAAAAGCCTCTTGATGAAAATGATAGAGCAGAGTGGGACAGTTGGCTTAAAGGTCAACATTCAGAAAACTTAAGATCATGGCATCTGGTCCCATCACTTCATGGGAAACAGTGGAAACAGTGTCAGACTTTATTTTTGGGGGCTCCAAAATCACTGCAGATGGTGACTGCAGCCACAAAATTAAAAGACACTTGGAAGGAAATTTATGACCAACCTAGACAACATATTACTTTGCCGACTAAGGTCCGTCTAGTCAAGGCTGTGGTTTTTCCAGTGGTCATGTATGGATGTGAGAGTTGGACTGTGAAGAAAGCTGAGCGCCAAAGAATTGATGCTTTTGAACTGTGATGTAGGAGAAGACTCTTGAGAGTCCCTTGGACTGCAAGGAGATCAGCCCTGGGTGTTCTTTGAAAGGACTGATGCTGAAGCTGAAACTCCAATATTTTGGCCAGCTGATGTGAAGAACTGACTCATTTGAAAAGACCCTGATGCTGGGAACGATTGAGGGCAGGAGGAGAAGGGGATGACAGAAGATGAGATGGTTGGATGGCATCACCAACTCAATGGACATGGGTTTGGGTAGACTCTGGGAGTTAGTGATGGATAGGGAGGCCTGGCGTGGTGCAGTTCATTGGGTTGTAAAGCGTCAGACAGGACTGAGCAACTGAACTGAATGGCAGAAACTGAAGAGAAACTAAAGAGCCTACTGATGAGGGTGAACAAGGAGAGTGAAAAGCCTGGCTTAACTCAACATTCAAAAGACAAAGGTCATGGAATCTGGTCCCATTATTTCATGGCAAATAGATGGGGAGGCAATGGAAACACTGGCAGATTTTATTTTGTTGGGCTTGAAAATCACTGCAGGTGGTAAATATAACCGTGACATTAAAAGATGTTCCTTGGCCGGCACTCCGGGTGCGAGAGGTGGGTCGGACCACCCAGTCTGCGAGGTGCTGTGCCATCCCGGCACCAGCCTGAGGACCCCGAAACTACCGTCGTCGGGCAGTGTGGGTGCTGTGACCAGAGCGGGTTTTCCAGCAGGAGTGAATTTGGAGAAGGTAGTGGCTCTGCTTCAGAAACTGAATTCTGACCCTCAGTTTGTACTGGCCCAGGATGTCGGCGCCACTCGCAACCTGCTGGACATCTGTCTGGAGAGGGCCACGGTCAGGGTACTCAGCATGTGTTCCAGCACGCCGTGCACCAGGAAGGCAAGCCCGTCCAGAAGAGTTCAGGGCGATGCTGGATCTTCTCTTGTCTGAATGTTATGAGACTTCCATTCGTGAGAAAATTCAACATTGAAGAATCTGAGTTTAGTAAGTCTCACCTCTCTTTCTGGGACAAGGTTGAACGCTGTTGTCTCTTCTTCAATGCTTTGTGGGCACAGCTCAGGAAAAGAAGCCTGAGGGTGGTAGGCTGGTGCAGTGTTTGCTCATGAACCCTGTCAGTGATGGAGGACAACGGGATATGCTTGTCAGTATTGTTGAAAAATACGGTGTTTTCCCTAAGAAGTGCTTCCCTGAGACTTACACAACAGAGGCAACCAGAAGGATGAATGATATTCTGAATCACAAGATGAGAGAATTCTGCATAGGACTACGGAACGTGGTACACAGTGGGGCAACCAAAGAAGAAATCTCAGCCACACAGGACTCCATGATGGAGGATATATTCAGAGCGGTGTGCCTCTCTTGGGTAATCCACCAGAGATGTTCATCTGGGAGTATCGAGACAAAGATAAAAACTATCAAAAGACTGACCCTATAACACCCTTGAAGTTTTACAGGGAACATGTCAAGCCACTCCTCAATATGGAAGATAAGATTTGTTTAGTGAATGACCCTCAGCCTCAGCACAAGTACAACAGACTTTACAGTGCGGACTATTTAAGCAAGATGGTCGGAGGGAGAGAAATTCTATAACCGCCAGCCCATTGACTTTTGAAAAAGATGGTTGCTGCCTCCATCAAAGATGGAGAGGCTGTATGGTTTGACTATGATGTTGGGAAACACTTCAATGGCAAACTGGGCCTCAGTGACATGAGTGTCTGTGAGCATGAGTTGGTGTTCGGTGTCTCCGTGAAGAATATGAATAAAGCTGAGAGGCTGGCGTTTGGTGAGTCACTTATGGGCCACGCCATGGCCTTCACTGCTGTCTCAGAAAAGGATGGTCAGGAGGGTGCTTTCATAAAACGGAGAGTGGAAAACTCTTGGGGTGAAGACCGTGGCCACAAAGGTTGCCTGTGCGTGACGGGTGAGTGGTTCCCTGAGTGCGTGTATGGAGTGGTGGTGGACAAGAAGCATGTCCCCAAAGAGCAGGAACCCACTGTCCTGCAGCCTGGGACCCCGAGGGTGCTTCGGCCAAGCGATGTGGCCTCCAGCTTTTCCTCTTCCGGTGGGACCTGAAGTAGCTGCAAAGGACAGATCCAGGGACTGCAGCCGAAGAGGCATAGGTGACGGGGTTCCCACGGGACGCAGTCTCTTGGATTTCTACTCCAGGAACCTCTTTGGGAAAGTGTGCTTTATGCTGAAACAAAATATCCTTAAAAAGGGAAAGCTCAGGTCACACTGTCTGCACCTCATCTCCAGCAGCTCAGGATCTTTTACACTAATCAGATGCGACTGTCTGCCTTTACTGTCACGCCAGTTTGGTTCTGTGTCTGTGTTAATGAGGCAGGAGCGGATGAGCAGTGGAGGTGTGTGGAGAGAAGCAGGCCTAGTGCCCTTTGTTCCTAGAGTCGAGTCGGGGGAAGGCGCCCTGATACTTGAGCTCTCAAAACTGCATGCTGTCTGACAGTCTCACCGTTCCTCCGAGGTGGCAGTCACTGAATTCAGTTTTTGTCAAGGTAATTATGTGCCTTGAATAGCCCAGGAATGGGAGGTTGATCAAAATTGACACGATTCCTTCCAGTTGTTCTGAACTGTGGAGAACATGGCTCTACTTGAGTCATGGTTAAGTAGAGGGTTAGAGAAAGTGGGTGAGAGAACAACCAAAAACTTACCATGATCTGAATTATAATCATTAGAGGGAGCTCTCGCCAAATGGTTCAACTTCTGCCTCGGGAACTGGGAGTTGGGTGGGCACAAAAAGGGGATATCATCCATTATTTCTGACAACTAGATGGTGCTGAGAAGCTTTTGAATAAAACACTTTGCTTAAAAAAAAAAAAAAAAGATGTTCCTCGGAAAGAAAGGGAAAGTGAAAGTTGCTCAGTTGTGGCCGACTCTTTGCGACCCCATGAATCCATGGAATTCTCCAGGCCAGAGTACTGGAGTGGGTAGCCTTTCCCTTCTCCAGGGGATCTTCCCACACAGGAATCGAACCCGGGTCTCCCACATTGCAGGCGGATTCTTTACGAACTCTGGGAGATGGTGGAGGACAGGGAAGCCTGGCGTGCTGCAGTTCATGGGCTCACAGAGTTGGACGCGACTTGGTGACTGAGCGACAAGCACAGTGCATCTCCACGTGAACCCTCGACCCACTGATCAGATTCTACCTGCGGGATTTTGTAGGAGCTCATGGTTTGGGGGATTGCCCTCGAGACGTGATAGATCTGTCTACTTACTGGTTCCTAAGTGACCTGAAGAACTGTCATTTTCAGCGTATGAGCCTTAGCTTTTTTCATGAACTGGAACCTGAGGAATGAGTTATTTGACAGTGGAACTTTCCTCGTGGAATCTCGGATTGGGTGCAGTATGCAGGAGGCATCTTTTTGTCCTTTGCTTTCGCCCATTTGCGTCTCTGGACCTAAAGTGTGTGTCCCGTGGACACGCGTGGTTGGGTCTCGCTCTTGATCTCTGCCTCTGCGTCGAGCGTCCAGTCGCTGGGTCAGCACGGCTGTCAGCGGGCTTGGACTGGCGTCTGTGCTGTGCTCTGGCTGCCGTGTGGGGCTCCGTGTTTGTCCGAATCCCCTCGGCTGCCGCCTCTGGCATTCACCACTCTTAGTGTGCCGTTTGCTGTGGGCTGTGTCCCTCGAGGCTGTGGCTGTGTTTGGAGCTGGGGTTTTCTGGAGGTCAGCGCGGCCCTGAGGGTGGGACCTAATCCCGTTGGATCCGTGTCCTCCCCGGGAGACGGGAGACACACACTCGGGAAGAGGTCACGTGAGGACACAGCCCGAAGGCGCGTCTGCAGGCGGGAACCAGGATCCAACGGACCACAGGACTCAGATCTGCCTGGGCGCTGCCTGGGACGCCCGCCTCTGGACTTGGAAACAGAGATGGTCGTGGCTGAAGCCGAGCCTGCAGGGCGACGCGGAGCCAAGCCGACTGGGGGACGCCGTCCTGTGGTTCTCGTGCCTGGGGAGCTGTAGCCTCTTGCCACCCGACCAAGTTCTGATCAAGCGGTTTCCCCCAGTCCGAGAGGCTCTGATGACGTGGAGCCGCAGGTGATGAGAGCCCGCAGCCCGGCTCTCTTGCTCCCTTTAGAGATGCTCACTGTCTTAGAGGCAGGAGGCGTCAGGCCCGCTCCACAGGCGTCCGCACCCGCCTCCTTCCCCGCGGAGCCACGTGCCTGTGCCGTCACTCTCCCGACCCAAGCACAACTTCGCTGTGGGGCAGCTTGGCCACCGGTGAGCTCTCCTAGGTTTTGGCTTCCTGTGAACAGCGTTGTCTTCATTTGAGGACACGCTCCCTGGGCAGAGTCGTCCTGTTGTCTGGCCCCGAGTTTCTGACTAGGAGTCGCCATCAGCCCTGTGCTCATGTCCCGTGTCCCCGTGTGTGAGGAAATACTCTCTTTGCTGAGGACTCTCCGCCCTTTGCTCATTTTGGAGGGCTTTTCAAAATGGTGCAAGTCCTGAGGCCTCGCCCCAGTCTCCCGGGATGGCTGTGGCTGGACTGGGGGTCTGTGCTCTGGCTACAGCACCGTGCCCTTTCCTCCTGCTCGCAACCCCAGATGCAAAGCCACAGGTTCCCAGCCTCCCTCTCTCGGCCCAGGCGAGGGAGCCCTCCCCAGCCTGGCGGCAGTGGGTGTCGGGTGCGGGGCTGTCAGCTGCCGTGGCGGCGTCCTGGAACGGCCCAGTCTCCTCACGGGTTTCAGCTCCGCGGCAGCTGAAGTCAGTTCTTGGCAAACACTCCTGGAAGCATCGAAGCCGTGGGACTGTGGCTCGATCCCCTTCCCGGTTCCCATCCATGAGCCTGTGCGCAAGGCCAGCCGTTTGCCTGTCTCGGTCACCCAGCTGTCAGCACCCAGGGTCTTGTCCAGAGGACCCCCGTCCTGGTGTCATGGGCATGAGCACCCCACGTGCCCAGCAGTGAGATGTGCCCTTTTTAGGTGTCAACATGGTCTCCATCTGAATCTTCAAAAGGAAACCTTGCCAAACTCCCTCAGCACTCACCCTGCGTCCCTGAACTGAGCCTGGCCCTGACCTGGGGGCGTCCCCAGTGGGGCTGGCCTCCAGTCGGGCTGCAGCTCCGGCTCGGTGACCGCCCCTCGGTGCCGCCTGGCCCGCTGGGCGCTGGGGTCAGCACCCTCAGGACAGAGACCCGGAGTCCTTGCTTCTCAGGCAGGATCCAAAAGACCACCAGCTCTGGGCCTGGCGCCTGCCTTCCTGGGCTCAGACCGCTGCCCGGACAGCCTGTGAGCTGTTCACTTCCTAGGGCCTCGGGGTTCTTGGCGGTGTTAACAATAGTCGTCCGCACAGAGCCGTGCAAAGCACCGGTGAGAAACTGCTGCCGCCGGCCATCGGGGCTCGAGTGTGTGAGCCGAACACGGGGTTCTCTCTGGGAGGCCGGCAGGGTGGGAGCCGCGGGCAGCATGGACTCACAGTCCCCGGAGCAGGTTGCAGGGCTTCTTGGGAGGCGCGGGTGCAGGCCTGGGCCAGAGCCAGGGCGGGGCTGGCCCTGGAGGGGCGGCAGGGCACACAGGCTGGCGGGTGGCAAGACTGCCCCGCTTGTCTGGGCTGAGTGTTGCCGCAGACAGGAGCCAGCCCTGGCCTGGCTGCTCTCATGTCAGAGGCACGCACGGGTCACGGGCACAGTGGGCCCACCTCTGAGAGCCAACCCACCTGGAGCAGTGGGGGGGGGGGTGTCCCTCCAGGGTCAGTGAGACCCCAGGTTGTCGGACCCTGTAAAGCCCCAGAAACAGCAGGCGTGATGAACACAGCTGTTGAGATGGGTCACCCTGGCTCTCAGCCACTCTGGGGGTCCCGCACGGCCACCTGCAGTGGGCTGTGTCTTCACCGTGCACACGGCCCCAGGCAGGGAGA
>SJYQ01013552.1:0-43040 GCA_006410935.1 Redunca redunca
TCTCCAGCAAGTGTTGGTTATGCTTTGTCTTTTTCTTTATTTTTCACGTGCTCCTTCCCCCACACTTTTTTCTCCTCTCGGACCTGGAGAAGGAGCACACGGGAGCAGTGGAGAGTCCGAGTAAGAAACCAAGTGGGGTTGTGAGTGAGGAGGAGGACTGGAAGATGGAGCTTTTATGTTTCATCTGTCTCACGTGAAACATGCATGCTAAATTGCTTCAGTCGTGTCCGACTCTTTGTGACCCAGTGGACTGTAGCCTGCCAGGCTCCTCTGTCCATGGGATTCTCCAGGCAAGAATTCTGGAGTGGGTTGCCATTTCCTCTGAAGTGGAGACACCGTATTTTGTATGAAATGATAACCTTGATAAAACATGGTGTCTCCATTTCAGACAGAGCTCATCGAGCATCACAGGTCAACTGATCAAATTCTGTTCATCAGGCTTTGACCTTTATTACTCTTATTTCATGGTAGCTTCCAAATATGTTTTTACTTTTTACTAATTGTAGTCCTTCCCTCTAATAGAAGAAATTAAGTGAAACACATAGAAAATTAGTTTTAGCAAGAGCAGGTGTGGCACTTCACAGTGCTAACCCAAAATAAAAGTCACCCCAAACCAAGCTATCACCTTCACTTATCATTGGTAGATTTGCATAGCATTGTTTCCCAGATGGAAAACAGTTTCCCTCCTTCCAGACGTTTGCCTGTTAGGTACATGGTAAAGGAATGTTTTCCTAATCTTTAAACTCCTTAGTACTCTGTGCTCACTTTCTCTCTTCTGGAAAAGGAATCTCTGTAGTTTGACAGGGATATGATGAAAAATGAAGAACTGTTGCTTACCAGTATCCCGTTGATGAGTATACGTTCAGGAGCTATGTCTGCATGCCTTTTAGCTTTTTAAGGCAGTATTTCACCTTCCAGTGACTAGTGTTCAACATTTTGCTGCTCCAGAAACACCAACCACATGAATACCATACCTTATGTAATACTTTATGTAATATTGCAATACAACATGGAAATCTCAAACATACAGGTTTCTGAGTGAAAGCTCCTGCTGATTATCCCTAAACTGAAACAGTGCTTCACAAATACTGTTAGATTCACAGCACTCTTAAAGGCCTGGCCAGTTGATGTGGCTGGGGACTTCCCAAGGAGCTCGATTGGCTGGTCACAGATTGGCTTTAGGTGATTTCTGATACCAGGATTTGTGAGACAAAAACTAACAAATCAAATACTAATATCAAGCAGTGATGCTCAGAAAGGAGCTAAAAAGTGTAAGTGGTATAGAAGATGCTAGAAATTTAAAAAAAAAAAAAGATTTAAGGGCTGTTTGAGAATGAGGAAAAAAATCTAAGCCAAATCTCTATACACACTGTAATTTATGCATTCTACCATGACAACAATTTATGAAGCAAGAACACAAATTGTTGGTCCTGTACTAGCTTTATTAATATTTTTATTTTGTGCTTTAGTTTGAAAGTATTACAGTATTTACCATATAAATTTGAGAATTATCAGGATATTTTCTTTTTAAAATGTATGACTGTATGCTGCTGTCGGTTGAATAGTATCCACCAAAAGGTATGTTCAGGTCCTAAGCCCAGGCACCCTGTGAATGTGACCTTGTTTGGAAACAGGGTCTTTACAGGTGTAATTAAGTTCAGATGAGGTCATGTCGGGGTAGGCTGAGCTCTCATGCATTGGAGTTCTTGTAAGATGAGAGGAATTTGGATGCGGGCTCACGCAGGAAGGAATGTGGTTTGAAGAACTACAAACCCAGGACCACCAAGAGTGGCCAGCAGCCACCAGAAGCTAGGAAGAGACAAGGAGGGAGCCCTTCCCTGGAGTCCTCAGAGGGGCTCACTGGCAACTTGACTTTGGACTTCTAGCCTAAAACTGTGAAGACTACGAAGTAAGCGATCCAGTTTGTGGTATTTTGTTATAGCAGCCGTAGGAAACCAATACATAGTAGTCAAAATATGATTCAAGGAGAAATTTAGGCTTGATAAGGCAAAGTGGAGTAAGCAGAATATTCTAGGCACAGGACATACGTCTTCAAATTCACCTTGGTTCCAGTGAAGTATGAGATAATTTGCTGTTAGGGAGATCACTTAATTGTCATTACTGTATTTTGTTAGGGCATATAAAAAATGTCAACAGAGGAAGCATGTGACCTCAGAATAAAGGACATTTCCCTAAACTGGATGAATTTGTCATCTAAAATGTTTGTATTTTTGTCACCATGGAAAATTGGTGAACAAAGACCAGAATTTGGGGAACACGACCACCGTGGTTCTCAACTGCACGTGCCACAGCCCACTGGTGTGTTAAAGATGCAAATTCTGGTTTTGCATATTCACTTCTGCACCTGCCCACCTCCCTGGCCATGCAGGTGCTGTTGGTCTAAAGACCACAACTGCATTATCAGGGCACTATTCTGTGTGGTGCCTCCAGGCCATGGAATTTTGAAAACACTGGTCTTTGAGAAATCAAAAGTTTATGAGAATTTTTCATGGTCATTTGAACTGTGAGGCACTCCAGTCCTTGCCTGTTACTTGCCTTTCTCTGAAGTCTCCCAAATATTTCTAGCTACCTCAGTCCTTCGAGCTAAATACCTTTGTTTTCAACTTCCTACCTACTTCTTCCATGTGGATGGCCTAGGGGTAGCCTGGCCTGTGTCCCAAAGCCAACTGATTACTCATGGCTATTCTGCAGACTCTTGTTTTCCCCATTTGCCTAGGAGGTAATCTTTGCTCTGAATATATTTTGGAATAAGAAGGAAGCTGAAGTCTCTTTGTTTTTTTCCTTTTCTCTTAAACCATCCTCTAGAAGTTGCTCAGACTGATGTAATAGATTTTTTTTTCCCACTTCTAATAACCGTTAGAATACTCGTGAGTGAAAATAGTTTGAGGGAAAACCTTTGATTCCTATGCATGCTCTAACACTTGTCTTTGGATGTCTCTGCTTTCCCTGCCAGTCTCATCTTGTAATGGACTGAGTTCTGTGTGTTTGATGAATACTTTTGCTTCTCTTTAGCTGTGAATCAAAACCTGAAGTGATGTGCAGGGTACTGTCATTTAAGAGATGGATCAAGAAAGACAGATGTAGAGGATAGTGGACTTCAGCACGGCACACAAGTCAAAGGACTCTCTCTACAAATTGTCTCCCTTGGTAATCCCCACTGAGCTTTCTAAACAAAAATGAGTTTGCATTGAGAGAAATTTGTCCAATAAACAAATCCCTGATAATGACAGATGTGATACCTGGAGGAACCACACTTGGTTGCTCTGCCACAGCCAGATGCAACCCTGCGGTCAGAAGGGTACCTACTTATGTGATGACACTTAGTGACCTTGGCCTTATAACTCTTTCTGTTTCTCTTATGTGCTAGGTTTTGGGATTTAAGAAGTCTTTAAAAGTGGCTAATATTTAGATATGGAGGGAAGGACACCATTTATAATGTACTAATAACTTATGATGAGAGTTTTATTAATTAACTTTATTTATTTGGCTTTGTTGGGTCTTCGTTGGGGCACACAGGCTTCGTTGCTCCTTGGCATGTGAGATCTTCCTGGACCAAGGATCAAACCAGTGTCCCCTGCATTGGCAGGTGGATTCTTCCCCACTTGACTCCAGGGAAGTTGAGGGAGGATGTATTTTAGAGGGAGGTTTATCATTTTTAAATATGAATTTTTAATCTTCCAGAAAAGAGACTGAGGACTTAAAAACACAGCCTCTCTCCCTTCTTTGTTGTAATATACAATATTACTATGTGCGATCTGCTCACTTCATTACAGTAGTTTCTCTGGTTCACTTGCTTACATGGGTTATGACAGCCGTCCTCATAAAATAAACACTCATTGCTGCCTGTGGGGACTTAGCAGATCTGTTTTGCAATTCCGTCAACTCTCAATGGTGACAAAGCTTGTCTCTTTTGAGACCAGACCACAGACTCTTTGAAGGCAGGGGATTGCTTGCGTAACTGTCTGTCCCTCATGCTGTGACCAGTCCCTGGACAGCCTGCAGGGAAGGCTGAATGAGCCTTTGCTTTGATTCCACTAGTTGATGGTCTATTTCCCTCTCCGCTACAGAACATGAAACAGAAGGCAAGGGTGAACAGAAAAGCACATTCGAAGATTAGTTTAATTTTTTTCTTTATGGTAGAAAGGAAAGAGAAGTCGCTCAGTCGCGTCCGACTCTTTGCAGCCCCATGGACTGTGGCCTACCAGGCTCCTCTGTCCATGGGATTTTCCAGGCAAGAGTACTGGAGTAGGGTGCCATTTCCTTCTCCAGGGGATCTTCCCAACCCAGGGATTGAACCCTGGTCTCCCTCATTGTAGACAGATGCTTTACCGTCTGAGCCATCAGGGAAGTACTTTTATGGTAGAAGGCTACCAGTTTTTTATATTGTATGTGATATAAATGCAACTCGAATTAAGACATCCCCTAAAGAGGTTACCCAGGCATTCTTTTGGTAAACGGACTTCCCTCCACCAGTCACATCTGAAATCAGCTCCCAGTGCTTAGAGCTGAGGGTGCTTCTTGGGTGGCAGCACGTGGCCCTGCTCAGTTGAGCGTGGAGAGAACAGGACAGCTGGAGGGCAGCTGGCAGCCTGGAGCTACAGAGCCCAGAGGTAGGCCTTGCTGTGGCCTTCAGGCGCGACAGGGAGCCTGGTGCCTTGCCCTGGTGCCTGGGGTGCCCCGGCAGACCTCGCCCCACCGAATGACCTGAATCTGTGCTCACCAAATATTAAAACACCCGGAAGCTGGTAGTTATTAAATATGTATTTGTTAAATGTATTCCCCTGGTTTTATATCCATGTTTACTTAACCACCTTCTGTTTATAAACTGACTCTCTAAAACTTTTTGACAAACAACTTGCCTTTATTTCTTTAAATGATTTTTTCCTTTCAAATATACCTCAATCTGATTTAACATTCTATTCCTTAAAGGATCCTAACTTGTTTCCTGGTTAAAGATAGTTGCTTTTTGTTTAGTTCTCTTCATTTCTATCTACTTCACCAGCCACCAGCTTCCTTTTCTGGGTCATTTTCTACTTCAGGAGAATAATTTCTTTTTTTAAAAAAATACTATTACATCAAGTAGAAATCACCTACGAACTTGTGGTTTTGATGTTGGGTTGCTGGCTAGGCTTACCTGCTGAGGAACCTGGGTGCACACCTCAGACCTGCAGTGGGTGAAGAACATGTCGTCTGATGTTCTGTGCCTTCCCAGCTCCTCCCCGTTGCTGTTCCCCAGGTCCTTGTGGCTGTTCATTCACCCCCCCCACCAAGGTCCCCTATCCTGAGGTCCTGCTTTCCACCCCAGCTCCTTGCCCACCCTGGGCAGCCGCAGGGTCCCCACGTAGGAGTCACTCAACAGCTTTGGCTTCTCGATTTCTTGATGTCATCGCCAGAGTCCCCTTCCAAGCTTCTCTTCTGCCCCTACTTCCAGGCTTTTACCTCTTACATCCCCAGCTGCCCACTGGCCGGTGTCCTGCACCCCTCCAGCCCCTTCTGTTCAGGAGGTGAGCTGTGCCGCCCGCAGCCCTGCCTTCCCCTGTCTGCTCCTCAGCTGCCCGCACCCTGGGACCCCGGCCTGGCTCTCCACCGCCTGCCCTGCCTGCTGCCCTGTGGACAGAGCTCTTCTCCCATTGAGGTCCTGTAGATGGGTGGCCTTTGCCTCTGGCTGGTGCCTGGCCACCCTCCCCCTCTCCTGGCCCTCTTGCTTTTCCTCTGCATCGGTCGTTTGACACTTTCCCTGTGATCTCCTTAAGCCCCAAGCTCCCCTGCGCTAGATGACTGGAGGGGAAAGGGGCCGCACTGAGGAGCCTCCCTGCCCTCCTGCCCTTTCTCCACCTGTGTCTGTCTACCTCCACGCCTCACCTCAACCCCGTTCCTGCTGCCTGTGTCCCTGGCTGAGACTCAGCCCTGCCTTCTGCTCAGACCTCACCTCCCAAGTCTCAGGGACGGGCGTCACTGGTCATCCGCTGTTGTGGTCACTTCTTGTCTGCTGGCGTCCACACTGCCCCCTCCTCTCCCTGTCCCGGCTTTACTTTCCATCCTACCTAAGCTTCTGGTCAGAGCTGCTCGTGACGTTTATCTGCATCTTCTCTCTTCCCCGGTTCTCCTGCGGCCCCTCGCGGCCCCCACCGCAGGTGACCTGGCTCCCCTTGGGGTCGGACCCTGGGCGTTTCACAGCCGACCCTCCTGAGCTCCCCTTCACGTTCGGCCCTCACAGGCCCCGCCTCCCCAGAGCTGCTCCAGGGTCACAGGTGTAGGCTGTGAATCTGCATCTGCAACAGGGATGCGTCCTCCGGATCTTCAGGCTTTCTTCTCTCAGTTGTTGGTGTCAGAGGCCAGAAACCATTCTCAGATGACCCCACTGTCCCAGGAAGTGAAGTACATGGAGCGAATCCTGCAGTCAAGGCCATCTTCCACCTGTGCTTCCTTTCAGATCTTTGGGAACCTTAAAAGCAGAACCAGTGCTTGTGGGAGAAGCTAGGAAGGCAGAGGGCATCTGGTCTACCCAGCATGACTGTCTCTGAAGGCCGGGGGCCAGCTGCTGGATGCGCGGTGCTCTTAGCCCCCCTTCTTGGCCCAGCGCCCAGTTCCCCGTCACTGGCTGTCATTGTCCCTGTGGCCACAGCCATGCTGTAGCATGTGCTGCCAACCTCCCGTGCTCCAGGAAATTGGAGGTTGCTTGAAATGAGTGTAAAAATGAGTCGGGACATTCCAAATGAGATTTCACCCTGGAGTTAATCCCCTGGCTTTGTGTTAGCTGTTTCAGTGGAGGCCGTTTTTTTCCTGATGTGAATTCGTCTGTGTTCCTCAATGACTGACTTTTGCCCAAGACTGATTTCTAATTACTCAATACCTTTCTTGTTATTCCATTCAACATTTATCATGCAAAATTAAAAATACGCGGACTTGCCTGGCAGTTCAGTGGTTAGAACTCTGAGCTTCGACTGCAGGGAGCTAATATATCCTGCATGCCATGCAGTACGCCCTCCCCCCAAAAAAGTGCATTAGTAGCATGTATCTGTTTTAGATCTTCTGTTTTAGAATATGGTCTTTCCCCCACCCTACAGCTTAACTCATTCTGAGGAGATCCTCATCAAGTGAATGTAATGATCATAAGTTGTATGCAGAAAATTTCTTTGTAATTTTGAGCAAAGTAACATCCACTGTAATAAAGCAACATCAATCCCACTCAAGTGGACAAAACTATTTAGTTCACACTTAGTTATCATATACAACCTAACAATGTATCTTACACCCCTCCATTAATTACTCTGTAACATGGCTAGTTCTCTGCTCCTGGTAAGCCTTTTTCTAGCTGTTAGGCACTGTGCACTTGACATGTAAAACATATGTGACATGCAATGTGTATGTCATCCAACTTCAAGCAAAGAAAGAGAAAAAAATCCCACAGATCGTAAAAACAAATTAATCGGTAAAACCAGCACATTTTCTACTAAATCTATGGCTCTGTGCCTGGTGTGTTAAGAGATTTGCTGCTGTGATAAGCCATCCAGCCTCATGCTCCAAGGGGAGACCGTTTGTACAGGAAGGCTCTCATCGCTGAGAGAGGCTGTGAAATTCGCATCCCGTTGTCCACAGGAGGAACTTAGTAGAAACTCTTCCTAAGTTGGATTTTTGTCACCTACAGGAATGAGTGGTTGCCCATCGTGGTCCTTGGTTGTTTTTGCATCATCCAAACACCTGTATCTCCAGCCTGGAAACAACAGGGCACGTAACCTCGCCTCTCACCCGCTCCCCTCCCTCTAGGTAGGACTTCTGGGAAGCCCGTCCTGCAGCAGTCCTTTCTGTTTGGGATGTGCAGAGTAAACTTACAGAGTCATTGTCCTTTCGAGATCTTTATAGATTCATAGCCAGGTTTAAGAAAAATAGAAAGTTTCCCCATCCCCCTTGCAAAACTGTCTAAGGTCACCAGAATGTTGATGTTGCCATAACTGCTGATACGGATCACTTCTATCAGCAGAAGTATCTCTCCTGTGCCCCTGAATACTCTCTCTCCCTGTCCCCTGGCAGCTACTACTGTTTTCATCTGTTTCAGGACTGTCCTGTAAATAGAGTCGTGCAGTGTAGAATCCTTGGGGCTGGCGTCTTCTCGCAGCGTTATTCTCTGGAGATCCATCCCGCCTATCGCAGTGTCGGTGGTTCACTCCTTTTATTGCTGAGCAGCGTTTCCTGATCTGCGTGTATAATCTGTGTAACCAGTCACCTGTTGAAGAACATCTGGGCTCTTTTCAGTTTTCGGCTGTTACGAATAAAGCTACTATAGACATTCACGTGCAGGGTTTTGTGTGAACATAAGTCTTCATTTTTCTGGGTAAATGCCCGGAAGTTCAGTTGCTGAGTCATCTGGCGGTTGCGTGTTTAGTTTTTTTGAGAACCTGCCAAGCTGTTTTCTAGATTCACTGTTCCATCTTGTACTTCCTCCAGCAATGTTTGAGTGATCTCGTTTCTGTGCATCCCGGTCAGCTTTTGCTGTTGTCGTTACTTTTTATTTGAGCCTTTCCTGATAGATGTGTGGTGACGCGTCATGACGGCTTTATTTACATTTCCCTAATTATTGGTTACTGATCTTAAGCATCTCTTCACATTCTTATTTGTCACTTGTATATTCTTTTAAGTGAAATCCCTGCTCATGGTGTATGCCCATTTTCTAACTAACTTTTTAATTAGTTAGAAAATTGAATTAGAATATTGAATTACAGTTCATTTACAATGTTGTGTTAGTTTCAGGCATCTAGCAAAATGATTCATTTACATACTTTTTGCGGATTATTTTCCCTTCTGGGCTATTATAAGATATGGAATATAATTCCCTGTGCCATATGGTAAATCGTTGTTGCTTATCTATTTTCTGTATAGAAGTTTGTGTCTGTTAATCCCATACTCTTAATTGATCCCTTCCCCCCACCTTTCCCCTTTGGTACTTATAAGTTTGTTTTTTATGTTTGTGAGTCTACTTCTGTTTTGTAAATAGATTCATTTGTATTATTTTTTTAGCTTCCACACAAGTGATATCACATAATATCTGTCTTTAACTTCACTAAGTATAGTATTCTCTATGTTGCTGTACAGGGCAATATTTCATTCTTTTTATGGCTGACGAATATTCTACTGTACATACATACCACATCTTTTTTTTTTTCTTTTTAATGTCATCTTGGGTCAGTGATGCACCACTTCTGTGGACCTTTATTTTATTTTTTAGCTATATCACGAGGCATGTGGGGTCTTAGTTTCCAAACCACAGATGGACCCACACCCCCTGCACTGGGAGCACAAAGTCCTAACCACTGGGCCACCAGGGCCCTGCACCACGTCTTCTGAGTCCAGTTGCCTGTTGATGGACACTTGGGTTGCTTCCATGTCGTGGCTATTGTACTTGATGTTCCATGAATATTGGGGTGTATCTTTTCAAATTAGAGCTTTTTTGTCTTTCTGGATATACACTCAGGAGTGGTATAGCTGGATGATATGGCAGCTTATTCTTAGTTTTTTAAGGGACTCTTCTCCGTAGTGACTGCACCAATTTACATTCCCACCAGCAGTATAGGAGGGTTACCTCAACCCTCTCCAGCATTTGTTCTCTGTAGATTTTTTGATGGTGGCCATTCTGACCAGACTGAGGTGGTACTTCACTGTGGTTCTGATTTGCGTTTTCCTGATGATCAGTGACGCTGAGCATCTTTGCATGTGCCTGTTGGCCACCTGTTAGTCTTTGGAGAAATGCTTACTTAGGCCTTCTGCCCGTTTTTCAGTTGGATTGCTCATTTTCTTTATGTTGACTTGCATGAGCTCTTTGTGTAGTCTAAAGTCAGTCCCTTGTTGGTCTCATTATTTGCAAATACTTTCTCATTATTTGCAAATATTTGCAGTCCATAGGTTGGTTTTTCATTCTGTTAATGGTTTCTTTTACTGTACCAAAGCTTTTTAGCTGATTAGGTCCCATTTATGTTTGCTTTTATTTCTTATTTCTAAGAAAATATTGCAACCATTTATGTCTGAGTTGGTGTTGATTCTTTTTTGAATGTTTATAGGATTCTCTAGTAAAACCATCCTGGCCTGAACGTTCTTTTTGTTTTAAAATTACAAGTTCAGTTTCTTTAATAGTTATATCACTATTTAAATTATTTATTTTACGTTGGTGAGTTGTAGTACTTTTTGTTTTCAAAGAATCGGTCTAGTTCATGTGTTACTGTTGCTGACAAATTAAAGTGTGCGCTGTGACTCCTTTGTTACCCTGCTGGGTCTAGTGCTGTGTCCTGAAGTTGGCCATTTGTGCCCTCTCTTTGTTGCTGCTGTTGTTGTCAGCCTTTGTTACATAAATGAGTTAAAATAGCCCTGCATGTTGGTCCCTCTGCGGTCTTCTTCTTCATAACCAGCGGAGACGTTAGTTCGAAGCCTGCCGGCACCAAACTCTGTTCTTAATGAAAGGGTAACAGGCAAGAAGGCCAGGGGTCTCCAAATAGAGGAAATGGGCTGCAAGTGTTAGACATTTTTTAAATTTCTCTTTTAAGCGGCAGGAGGAAGCAAACTACAAGTGTCAGATTTTTTTCCTTCTCTATACAAAACTAAAGGAGGCTTCTTTTAAAGTTCTGTGTTGCCATGAGGATACCTGGTGTATTTACCCTCGATTCTGTCTTCAGGTTCTGCTTAAGAACTTGAAGTTTCCGCTTAAGACTCAGAACCAATAAGGGCTCAACAAACCAGTATGTTTTACTCATACACTGTTCTCTTAATCTATGTTAATGAAACTCTATATTTAGCTGGAAACCTGCCTTTCTTCAAGATTCATGTCAACCCTTTTATGGCCCAGGATGACTCACCTGGTGCAGTGTTGTCTCAAAACGCATCTTGTAGGTGAGTTTTGAGACATCTCCTCTCTAATTAGCAGCTTGCTGATAGGTATATAACGTACTGCTAAAGGCTAGAAGGGGCACTCTTTCTGCCCACTTCTGATGTCTATGTCAGAAGTTTTCTCTAACTCTTTTATACTTTAATAAACTTTTATTACACAGAAGTGCTGAGTGATCAAGGCCCGGGATTGATTCCTCTCCTCTAGAGGCCAAGAATCCCAGCGTCTTTCATGGCTCAGCAACAACCTTTTACTTATACACTCAGTTACTTTAAATTTAGCCCCAATATGCATGTTTTTAGCCATTCAGAGGCTGCTTGCTTTGAATACCCTATGAAGCCACACACTCAAAAAAAAAAAAAAATCTACTCATCTACTCATCTTTGCTTAAACAAACTGTGGCTGAGACAGAGCTCCCGCAGGTGCTGCCAGCCCGGCTGCTGAGCAACATGACGTGGACACTGAGTTCCCTGGGGTGCGATGCTGGATGTCTGGGAGTCTCTAGGCCCTGTTCCCCCTTTGGAGACAGTAGGAAGGCCTCCTGTGGTGAGGGGTTTCCCTCCCATGCACCCTGTCAAAGCACTACCAAAACAAAGGTGGTGTGTGCTGAGACCATCTCAAGGACTTTCTTTTTCCTTGATCAACTTCCAGACCTTGAACTCATCAGTCACACTAGACGTTTGTCAATTTTATTGCCCTTTTCATGGAACCAGCTTTAGTTTATGGATTTTCTTTGTCTTTCATTTCCCTGTTTTCTGCTGTTTATTTCCTTCCTCTGTTTCCTTTACATTTATTTTGCTCTTCTCTTTCCAGGTTCTTCAGGATGGGTGCTTAGATAATTGATTGAGACTTTTCCTCTTTTCTAATATATGCATTCCGCCACCGCCGCTGCCGCCAAGTCGCTTCAGTCCAACTCTGTGCGACCCCATGGGTTCAGTGTTCTGAATTTTCCTTTCAGCACTGATTTAGTTGTAATCCACAACTCTTGATGAGTTGTAGTTTCATTTCCCCCCTTTTGGTTCAGTGCATTTTTCAATTTCCCAGGAGACTTCCTCTTTAAATCACGGTTTATGGAGATGTAGATTGATTAGTATCCAAGTATTTGGAGATTTTCTTTGTTGTTCAGTCACTCAGTCATATCCAACTCTTTGTGACCCCGTGGACTGCAGCGCGCTAGGCTTTCCTGTCATTTACCATCTCCTGTAGCTTGCTCAAACTCATGTCCTTTGAGTCGGTGATGCCATCCAACCATCTCCTCCTCTGTCATCCCCTTCTCCTCCTGCCTTCAAACTTTCCCAGCATCAGGGTCTTTTCTAATGAGTTGTCTCTTCGAATCAGGTGGCCAAAGTATCGGAGCTTCAGCTTCAGCATCAGTCCTTCCAATGAATAGAGATTTTCTTATTGTATATATATTATGAATTTCTATTTTGATTCCTTGTGTTTGGAGAACACATTCTACATGATCTTAGTTCTTTTAAATTTGCTGAGATTTGTCTTATGGTCCAAGGTATGGTCTATCTTGATACAGGGGCCCTCGAAAAGAATGTGCCCTGCTCCATCCTAGTGGCTCTCTGTGCCGAATCTTCTCTGACTTTGCTATTTTCCGTCTAGTTTTTCTGTCAGTATTGAGAGAAAGGTGCTGATGTCTCTGGCATAATTTTGGGCTTGTCCGTTTCTCTCTTTAGTTTTGTCAGGTGTTGGTCTGCTGTGTTCTGTAGCTCTGTTTTATGGTGCACTCATTGAAGCTTCCTGTGCCTTGTTGGTGGATTTTCCCTTTTATTGTTGCAGTGACCGTTGCTGTCCTTGGTCGTTTTCTTTGCCCTGAAGACGGTTGTATCTGATAATGAGAATGATTTACTCTGATTAGTATTTGCATGATAGACCTTCTTTCATCCTTTTACTTTCAGTCTGCCTGAACATCAGAATTTAAGTGAGTTTTTTGTAGGCAGCTTATAGTTGAGCTTTTTTTCATCTTTTCTGTCGATCTTTGTGTTTTAATTGGTATATTTATGTAGTTTATATTTAATCTAATTATTGGTCTATTAGAATTTTTTTGCCATTTTATATTTTTGATTTCTGCTCTATTTTTCATTTTTCTCTTTTGTTTTTCTAGTCTTACTGGAACATTTCTAGTCTTTCTGTGAACATTTTTTAGAATTCTTTTTGAATTACCTATAGTGTTTTTGAGTATGTCTCTTTGCATGGCTTTTTTAGTGGTTGTGCCAGGTGTTACATCATAGGTACATACTGCAGGCTGCTTGTGTCATTGTTTTACTAGTTCAAGCGAAGTGTAAAACTTCACCTTCTCTGATGGACATGCCTTGTTTCATTGTGCTTCACAGAGACTTTTTTTTTAACAAATTGAAGGCTTGTGGCAGTGCTCCATTGAGCAAGTCTATTGGCATCATTTTTCCAATAACATTTGCATACTTCTTGTTTCTGGGACATGTTTTGGTAATTCTCAAAATATTTTAGAGTTGTACATTATTACTATACTTGTTACAATGACCACTGATCTCTGATGTTACTATGGCAACAGATTATGACACCATTATGACTTGCTGAAAGCTCAGTTGATGGTTAAGGTTTTTTAACCAATAAAATACTTTTAATTAAAGTGTATGCATTTTTTAGACATAATGCTGTTGCACCCTGACTAGACTGAAAGATAGGATAAACATAACTTTATAAGTACTGGGAAACCAACATATTTGTGTCACTCATTTTATTGTGAGTTTTGCTTTGTTGCAGTGAACTGGGACTGAACCACAGTATGTCTGAGCTGGACTTGTGCATTCCTTTACCTTCCCTCACTTATAATGGTCTTAAATATTTCCTCTTGTTTAGAGTTACATCAAATAGTGTTAACCATTTTTGCTTAAACAGCAAAATATGTTTACCGATATTTTTATTTACCATGTTCTTCTTTGTATAATTTCACTTTCACTTTCCTTTGTATAACGTTCCGTGATTATAATTCCTTTTATCACTTCCTTTCAGGCTTTATTTTTTTTTTGGCGTGGCTTTTGAAATCGTAGTTCCCCCACCAGGGATTGAACCCTGGGCTCATCGGTGAAAGCACTGAGTTCTAACCGCTGCACTGCCAGGGAATTCCTTTCCTTTCAGTCTGTAGGACTTCCCTTAGCCATTCTTTTAGGGTAGATCTGTTGGTGACAAATTCTGTTAGCTCTTTTTTTCCTCTAGAAATGTCTCAGTCCTTCACTCTAGAAGGATATTTTTAGGGTATAAGATTCTGAATGGAGCGCTCTTTACTTTCAGCCCTTGAAAAATAGTGTGCCCCTTCAGGCCCCAATGGTTTCTGATGAGACGTGCTGTTGCCAGTATTGTTTTTTCCCTTTAGGTAATGTATCAGTTTTCTCTGGCTGCGTTCAAGACTTTTTTGTTTATTTGTTTTAAGAGGTTTAAGTATGATGTGCCTTGACATGAATGTATTTAGATTCTTGTTGGGAAGAATCTGGCTTCCCTGATAGCTCAGTTGGTAAAGAATTCGCCTGCAATGTGGGAGACCTGGGTTCAATCCCTGGGTTGGGAAGATCCCCAGAGAAGGGAAAGGCTTGCCCACTCCAGTTTTCTGGCCTGGAGAATTCCATGGACTATACAGGTCACAAAGAGTCAGACACAACTGAGCGTCTTTCACTTTCACTTTGGAATAATCTAGCTTTTTGAATTACTGTCTTGCTAAATTTAGAAAGTTTTCAGCCATTATTTCTTTTGAGTACTTTTTCAATCCTATCCTGTTTTCTCTCCTTCTGAGACTCCAGTGACATGAAAGTTAGATTTCTTTTTTTTTTTTTTGGTAGTCTGAACGGTCCATGAGACCTGTATCAATACATTTTCAGTCTATTTTCTCTTTGTTGTTCAGATTGGATATTTTCTATCACTTTGATGCTCAGTTCACTGTTTCCTCTGCCCCATTTTGTTTTGAGCCCATCCACGGAGCCCCGTACTTCAGTTATTGCATGTTTTAATTTGAAAACATCCATTTGGTTCTTATATGTGTTTTCTTTTTCTTTGATGATACTTTCTTTTTGGTGAAGATTTCTGCTTTTCATGTGTTTCAAGCATGTTCTTATTGCTTGTTGAAGCATTCATGATGGCTGCTTTAAAATCTTTGTCAGAGTTTTCACATGTTTCTATCATCTTGGCATTGGAATCTGTTGATATTCTTCCTTTGTTTGAGGTCTTCCTGTTCTTGCTATGATGAGGGATTTTTACTCGAAACATGGGTGTTTGTCTTACGTTATGAGGCCTCAGATCTTGATTTAAATCTTGTTTAGCTCATTTCTGCTCTAGGTGCTGCCTTGTTACTGCCAGGTAGAGGCGGAGGTCCAGGTTGCCGTCTGAGTGTCTGGACATCCGGGTGGAGGGGCCGCTGCTTGTGCTGCTGAGTTGGGATGAGAGCTCTTGTGACCTGTGCCCTCTGCCCCCTATCACCGCCGTGTCTCCCCTGGCATGCAGCGGGGGCAAGGAAAGCTCAGAGCTGGCTGGCAGGAATGAGGGCCCCACCCCTGCCCCTGGTCTCTGTGACAGCGCCCTACTGGTGTTGGGGGAACCTCATTAGAACCTCCAAAGGGTGGCGGTCCGGGTTCCCATCCATCCTTTGCTGGCGTGAGTAGGGTGAGACCTGGGGTGAGTTTCTCCTGTGGTGTTTGTCTGGAGTAGAGCAGTTTGTGTAAGCTTTCTGTCTTGCTAGGCTGGCCTTTCCTGGCCCTGTGAGTAGAGAGACCAGGCTTTTGCTGTGGCTTTTTAAAGTCTGCCTCCATTGGCTGTTAGCTTGTTCAGCTCCCTGCCTGGGAGACAGGAGGGAAAAGGAAAAAAACCACGGAAAAAGCAGCATCATTTCTCAGGCCCCTAGGTCTCTGGCCCGTTTCTCACCTTCGCTACACTTTTCCAAGTCTCCTTGAGTTTCTTTTATGTGTGATGCCTAGGATCCTAGGTTGTACAAGCAGGAGGAATGAGGAAAAGTGCTTCACTCTGCTCCCTCTCTTTGGAAGCAGAAGTCCGTCTTGGTGTTGAGGGTAACCATCGCATATTGAATTCTGCGTTACACAGGGCACTGTTCCTGGGCTTCTGTCCCAGCACTGAAGATGGTGACCTTTGGTTAACCCCAAAGGAACCTAGTTTCTTCCTAGGGAGTTTTTCCTTTCTTATTGATTGTTGTTACAGTTTAACATTGACCTTCTCTATCGCATTCTCTCTCTCGCTCGCTCTCTTTATTCCAAAATACATATTAGACCTATGTTGGACCCTTTGTTTCAGTTCTGCATTTTTCTTAAACTCTCATATTTTCTCTCTCTTCAGTTCTCTATTTTGCCTCATGGTAATTTTCTTCGGTCTCTATTCCAGTTCACTAATTTTCTCCTTAGTTTTGTTTATTCTGCTCTTTAATTTATCCATTGACTGTTTCTAATGACTGCAGCTTTTATTTCTAGACACATTCTAGAAATTGAGCTGTTCTTTCATATCATTTTATTCTTTGCTTATGGATTCAATTCCTTTTTATGATATTAATCATCAGATTCGTATTCTTTTTTTTTTTTTTACCATGAGGTGTGTTGGATCTTAGCCCCCCAGTCAGATCAAACCTGCATTCCCTGCATTGGAAGGCAAAGTCTTCCAATGGACCACCAGGGAAGTCCCTTATCAGGTTCTTTTTAAAATCAAATTCTTTTTTCTTTTTTGCTTTATATTTTTATTTATAAAACACTTTTATTTATATCCTTTTCTTCACTACACCCCACCCCACATATATACCCACTGTGGTTAATAATACAAAACTCTGACTCTTAGAAAGCAATGTTGGCAACTTTAGGTTTTGATCTTAACATTTTTTTAATTTTTATTTTTACTTTATTTTGCTTTACAATACTCTATTCGTTTTGCCATACATTGACATGAATCAGCCACGGGTGTACATGAGTTCCCAATCCTGAACCCGCCTCCCACCTCCCACCCCATATCACCTCTCTGGATCTTCCCCATGCACCAGCCCCAAGCATCCTGTATCCTGTATCAAACATAGACTGGCGATTCATTTCTTACCTGATAGTATACATGTTTCAATCCCATTCTCCCAAATCATCCCACCCTCTCCCTCTCCCACAGAGTCCAAAAGTCCATTCTAAACATCTGTGTCTCTTTTGCTGTCTTGCATAGAGGGTTATCATTACCATGTTTCTAAATTCCATATATATGTGTTAGTATACTGTATTGGTGTTTTTCTTTCTGGCTTACTTCACTCTGTAGAATCGGCTCCAGTTTCATCCACCTCATTAGAACTGATTCAAATGTATTCTTTTTAATGGCTGAGTAATACTCCATTGTGTATATGTACCACAGCTTTCTTATCCATTCATCTGCTGATGGACATTTAGGTTGTTTCCATGTCCTGGCTATTATAAACAGTGCTGCAATGAACACTGGGGTACACATGTCTCTTTCAGTTCTGGTTTCCTCAGTGTGTATGCCCAGCAGTGGGATTGCTGGGTCATAAGGCAATTCTATTTGCAATTTTTTAAGGAATCTCCACACTGTTCTCCATAGTGGCTGTACTAGTTTGCATTCCCACCAACAATGTAAAAGGGTTCCCTTTTCTCCACACCCTCTCCAGCATTTATTGCTTGCAGACTTCTGGATCGCAGCCATTCTGACTGGTGTGAAGTGGTACCTCATTGTGGTTTTGATTTGCATTTCTCTGATAATGAGTGATGTTGAGCATCTTTTCATGTGTTTGTTAGCCATCCGTATGTCTTCTTTGGAGAAATGTCTATTTAGGTCTTTGGCCCATTTTTTGATTGGGTCATTTATTTTTCTGGAATTGAGCTGCATAAGTTGCTTGTATATTTTTGAGATTAGTTGTTTGTCAGTTGCTTCATTTGCTATTATTTTCTCCCATTCAGAAGGCTGTCTTTTCACTTTGCTTATATTTTCCTTTGTTGTGCAGAAGCTTTTAATTTTGATTAGATCCCATTTGTTTATTTTTGCTTTAATTTCCAGAATTCTGGGGGGTGGATCATAGAGGATCCTGCTGTGATTTATGTCAGAGAGTGTTTTGCCTATGTTCTCCTCTAGGAGTTTTATAGTTTCTGGTCTTACGTTTAGATCTTTAATCCATTTTGAGTTTATTTTTGTGTATGGTGTTAGAAAGTGATCTAGTTTCATTCTTTTAGAAGTGGTTGACCAGTTTTCCCAGTACCACTTGTTAAAGAGATTGTCTTTAATCCATTGTATATTCTTGCCTCCTTTGTCGAAGATAAGGTGTCCATAGGTGTGTGGATTTATCTCTGGGCTTTCTATTTTGTTCCATTGATCTATATTTCTGTCTTTGTGCCAGTACCATACTGTCTTGTTGACTGTGGCTTTGTAGTAGAGACTGAAGTCAGGCAAGTTGATTCCTCCAGTTCCATTCTTCTTTCTCAAGATTGCTTTGGCTATTCGAGGTTTTTTGTATTTCCATACAAATTGTGAAATTATTTATTCTAGCTCTGTGAAAAATACTGCTGGTAGTTTGATAGGGATTGCATTGAATCTGTAGATTGCTTTGGGTAATATACTCATTTTCACTATATTGAAATCAGATTCTTAAGAGTGTAATATCTTTGGACTGCTGACTCAGTCATGATGGATTGTTTCCTGGAGTGTTTTGCTGTTTAAATTGTGAGTCATCTTCAGAGAAGCTGTAAGTCTGGGCCTCCTGAGTATCCTGGTTGAGGATGTGTCCTTCCAGTGTGCTAAGTCCCTTCAGTTGTGTCCAAACTCTTGGTGATCCCGTGGACTGTAGCCCTCCAGGCTCCTCTGTCCATGGGATTCTCCAGACAAGAGTACTGGAGCGGGTTGCCGTGCCCTGATCCAGGGTATTTTCCAAACCCAGGGATTGAACCAGAGTCTCCTACGTCTCCTCCATCAGCAGGCGGGTTCTTTGCCACTAGCACCACCTGGGAGCCAGTGTGATTCCAGAGTGATCTGCCTTGCTTCTTCCAGGCATCCTGGTGACATCACTGTCTAGGGCCATTTTTACTGTTTTAAGTTTCTTGACTTGGAGTTTGACCGTACACGTGTTTTTTGGTTTGAATATCAAACTCCTGTGGAGCCAGCCAATAATAAATCTTCAAAGGGGAATGGTTTTTTTTGTTTGTTTGTTTTTTGTTTTTTTGCTGAGAGGCCAGACAGAGTCAGAGAAGGCTCCTTGTCCCCCTGAGCTGGTGAGAGGATTTCCCAGCCTGTCCTTCACTTCAGGCCAAGCCTTGAAGAAAGTTCAGGTGGACCTCTGTACTCCGTCCTTCACATGGGTACACTCTTCAGCTCTGCCCCACATGTCTTAAGACCCAAAACTGACAGCCCTCCAGGGCCCCTACTGCTTTTTCCAGTCCTTTTTCCTGAAAGGTCAGCTGTATAGTTTTTTTAAAGGTGGTATGTTTTATCCAGCATTTCTAGATGTTTGACTCCAAAAGCGTTTTCAAACAAAAAGGTTTTCTAAGTTAAAAAAACTTACCTCTTTGAGCTACAAGATTCAGAGTGTGAAGAGTTTTTTGGAGGAATTAAATATTTTCATATATGGAAATTGCGCATCTTACTTGTCTATGTCCAGCAAGGTGAAATCAGTTGACACTGTTACCCTTTTACCTGTTGAGACTGTGGTGTAATCTGGAAAACAGTTACCGTGTATGTGTGTGTGTGTGTGTGTGTGTGTGTCTGTGTGCATGCGCGTGCACACGCGTGAGTGTGCTTAGTTGCTCAGTCATGTCTGACTCTTTGCGACCCCATGGACTGTAGCCCACCAGGCTCCTATGTCCAAATGAAGTCCATTTAAGCAAAACTTCCAAAGCAGAAAATAATAAGGGAACAAGCTTTAAGTCAAAGTCTGTGCTTAGACGTAGGAGTTTTGTTTCAGGATTAGATGGATTAGTGAAACTCCTTTTGCTGTGTACATATGAAGCATAAGAAACACTCCCATTTGTGTGTTCAAATTATTTTCTCTCTCAACGCTTACTTTTGCCTACACGGTGGCAGCATTTTTACCTGATTCTCATCTTCCTGTGTTTACAACTTATACAACAATGTATTGGGCTTTATTTCTCAAAGAGGATATTGAACAAAATTGAGAAATTTTAGTATTGTCATTTTAACTTGGAAATTTTAATTTCTTGGGCTGTAAAAACTGTTCAGTGCAAATGATCAGACCTGGCATGTTTTATTTTGTGTGTGTGATAAAATGCACACGTAACATGAGATTTGCCATTTTAAGGTCACTGGCTCTAAGTACGCTCACACTTGTCGTGCAGCCACCACCACCATTCATCCTCAGAACTTCATCTTTCCAGACCGATGCTTGTAATCATCAAACGCTGAAGGCATTCCCTCTCCCCCAGCACCCCTGTGTCTCTGTGAGTTTGAGCACTCTGGGCACCTCATGTGAATAGAATCTTCTGGTATGTCTTCTTTTGTGTCTGGCTTATTTCACTTAGCACAGTGTGAAAATTCATCCATACTGTAGCATGTATCAGAATTTCCTTCCTTTTCAAGGCTGAATAATATTCCAAAGTATATATGTACCATGTTTTGTTTATTATTTATCCGTCAATGGATAGTTGGGTTGCTTCTGTCTTTTGGCTACTGTGAATAGTGCTGTATGAACGTGAGTGTGGCGTGCTTTTTAAACAGTCAGTGAGATGCATATAACTGTATTTGTAAGTGCTAACAATCCTAATAGCACTGTCTTATAAGTTTAAGTGCCCGTAAATATGAGAGGTGGAATAGGCTTAATCTCTCTGAGTGATAATGAGTGTAGTTCTTAGAAACAGGGCTGGGCCAAGCCTAAGCAAAGAAATGGACTTCTTGGGCTTAGCTAGGGGAGAGAAGGAGCCAGGGCAGGGAATGTGTGGTCAGGTCCAAAACGGGAGTGTGGAGGTGACAGCATCAGAGGTGCAGCCAAGGGAACCAGGAGCATAGAGCAGGGCCTTCAGAGCCACAGGAGAGCCTTGCAGCCTGGAGGTTGGCAGAGGTGGGTGCAGCAGGGCCTTCAGAGCCACAGGCGAGCCTTGCAGCCTGGGGGTCGGCAGAGGTGCGTGGCGGTCAAAGCGTGAGGGTGGGAGCTGTGCTCGCAAGGCTAGAGCAGAACTAGACTCCTTTGCTATCAGAAAAAGCAGCATAAATCACCAGGGCAATGTCAGGATACTGGTGTCCCTCATTCTGACTCACAGGTTCCATGCTAGAAAGCCTCTTTTTACAGTTTATGCAAAATAAGGTCCCAAATTAAATATATCCCTCTGTGTAAAGAAGTGAAGAGCTGTCCCTGTATTGAATGAGACAAATTTCACATGTGGAATACCGACCAAATTGGGCAATACTGACCAGAAGCCGGCCTTCCCATGAGCCCTAGGTGCGGGAACAGAGGCCAGGCCTCAGAAGCAAGTGCAGGGATAAGTTGCACCAGTTTTTTAAAAGAAGAAAGGAGTGAACTTATCAAAGCCCATGAGTCTACCAAGTTTTTTTTCTGTATAGAAAGCATTTGAAGTTTCTAAGTAATTTTTACTTGTCACTGGATATGCATATTTATTTGAATAGCAAAGAGGGAGATTTTAGTCACTTTTGTCATTATAGTTATTACATTTCAAACTTTCAGAAAAGAAATTATCCACAGAGAAGTTAGGAAAGGCACTGGGTTAGCATGTAAGCCAGATATTGAAAAGGTGGAAAGGTAAGTCAATGTGTTTATTGCCATTTTCTCAAAATATTCAGTTACCTCTTTTTTCTGTGATGTTAACAATTACAATCTCATTAAATTTTATGACCGTAGTCTAAGTTCATAGCGCCTGTTTTAATGTTATTGTTCACAGTCTCTTTTTGTGTTTCAGATTTTTTGTTTAAGTTCTTGGTCATTGGAAATGCAGGAACTGGCAAGTCTTGCTTGCTCCATCAGTTTATTGAAAAAAAATGTAAGTGACGTCACGTGGTCCGTGCTCCTCTTCTGTCACCTTCTGAGAGTGTGCGCCGATACAGATTCGTTTATGGCGAAACTTCTGAATATGTTTTCAGGAAGAAAGTTATAGTTTATAAATATTTTTCAATGACAGTAAAGGTTTAGGTTATTAAATGTTTCGTAATCTGATTTTTTATTTAGCACTTCAGTTTCATAGTGGGTCATTATTGTTCATTATGTAGTAAATTGTCCTGTACATTTTCCAGATACTAAAATACCTTATAATGCTGTGGAATTCCATTTCCTGACAGGGAGTGGCCCGATAACCCTAGCTGTACATTTTGGATAAAGTCGTGTTTGGCCCCGGCGGCCTTATCTTGTCATTAAGTCAGTTGTCATCAATACTGTTTTACAGGAAAAGAAACAGGTAGTGATTATACATGGAAGACTCATACCCAGGCCTTTTGCCCACAGAAATATCTTTTGTCATTGACTAGCCCCATGTTGTAAGGGAGGTTACATTTTGTATTCCAAACATGGTAGGTTTGAAAGGCCCTTAAAATGTACCATTCTTTTATAATTATCAAAAGAGTTGTGGAGAATGACCTGTCTATATTACTATAGTCAGGTGAAGGCACAAAGACAGAATTAATTTCATTTAAGGAAGTTCATCCTAAGTAAGGGTGTGTGAGATATGTTAGAGGTGGGTAAAATGCAGGCAGAGGGTGTCCTGGGAAAGAGCTTGAAGAGTAAGATTCTAGAATGTTCTGCTGCATCCATTTCCATCAGCCAGGAGCTCACTGGAGTCGCTGTGTGGTGACAGAGACCCAGTGTGGCCTAGTCACGGAGCCAGGGCCCAGTGCATCAACAAGCACTCATCTGCTGGGTGGGCCCAGGGTTCCGAACCAGTCACGCAGACGTTGTGTTGTTCCGTCTCAGCAGAGGGGACACTGGCCAGCCTGGCCTGAGCAGGCACTCTCCCCACACGTGCTCCCTTCGCTTCTCACGACCACAGCGGCGGTATTTCTCTCAGCCGTGTGTTGACCTGGCTTTTAGTTCTCACCTTTGGAGGCGTTTCCTCCCAGGCTGGCCCAGGAGCTGGGTGCCGGTGAGTGTCCAGGATGAGACAGGCTGCTGGACTCACACCCTTTCCTACCCCGGGTCCCCAGGAAGCAGGGAGCACAGCTGTCACGTGATTTCTGGTGCAGTTAACTTTTATCCTGTGGTTATAAGCTATGAACCAGTCAGTGGACTGCGCAGTCAGGATGCTTGTTTTATCCCTTTTTTTATCATCACAGATATTTGCTTTTATAGGCAGCTTACTCCATTTGGGTTTGGCAAACTACATATTTTGCCTGCATCCCTGCCCATTCAGACAGTATTGATTTTGCCAACAAATTCATTCCAAATGATTGCCACACACAGTGCTGAAGTTCATGAAAACTCAACAGCTGTAATAATTGCATCAAGGTCTTGGTTTGGTAGCGGGGGGGGGGGGGGTTATTTGCTTTTTTTTACTCTATCTTTTCCTCTTTTTCCTTTAATCTTTGGTATCCATCAAGTTTCCTTCTTGGGCTACAGTGCTTTTCCTTCCCTTTACTTTTTTTTGTTTAGAATATTTGTCCAAATAGCTGAAGCCATCATTGGCCGAGTTGCAGTCTGTCACTGGGCAGTAAGCCTCTCAAGGTGGTGCCCAGTATTTTGTGCAGTTACCATTCTTGAGAACCTTAATAGTGGTCGGGTAGATATGGCCTCATGTGGCAGGGTCACCAAACGTTGGCTTTAAAATATATGGCTTGTTTAGGGGTTTTGAGAAAAAACTTGATTGCCTCTTTGAGAACAGAAAGTGTATGTATTCTGTTTAAAGCATTAACTGCTTTTTATCATTTTACTTTTGGAGAAATGAATGGCATAAGTAAATTACATTTTCTGTTGACTTAACTCTTGATTTGAATGTTACATGTTTAAATTTATAAGCTTGTTACCTTAATGTCCTAAAATTAAATTTCCTTTTTTTTTGCAGTCAAAGATGACTCAAATCATACAATAGGAGTGGAATTTGGTTCAAAGATAATAAATGTTGGCGGGAAATATGTAAAGTTACAGATATGGGACACAGCAGGCCAAGAACGATTCAGGTAGCTTTTCCTCTAACTTAATATTTGAAAATTTGGTTTGAAATAATCAATTATGGTCTCTTAATGTATATAATGCCCTCCTCCCCACCACAGGTTTTAGAAACTTCACCTGTGAAAGCTTTAAGACAAGCTAAAACTGCATTTTTCTCCGTTCAGCATTGATTTATGGAAGAATACATTAGAACAGTGGTCCCCAACCATTCTGGCACCGGGGACCGGTTTCACAGAAGACAGTTTTTCCACAGACGAGGAGAGGGTATGGTTTAGGTGGTAATGTGAGCGATGGGAAGTGATGGGGGAGTGGCAGGTGAAACTTCACTGGCTGGCCCACCAGTTATCTCCTGCTGTGTGTCCTGGGGGTTAGGGAATCACTTCCAAAGGAACATTTTCTAATTTGGAGGATAATTTATTCTTTGAGACCACCTTAGGAGGGTATACCATTGCACATTAAGAATTTTTTTAAATCTCTTTGGGGGTTGGTTTTGCTTTACATTAAACAATGAGAATACCAGACGACCTGACCTGCCTCAGGAGGAACCTATATGCAGGTCAGGAAGCAACAGTTAGAACTGGACATGGAACAACAGACTGGTTCCAAATAGGAAAAGGAGTACATCAAGGCTGTCAGTTGTCACCCTGCTTATTCAACTTCTATGCAGAGTACATCATGAGAAACGCTGGGCTGGAAGAAGCACAAGCTGGAATCAAGATTGCTGAGAGAAATATCAATAACCTCAGATATGCAGATGACACCACCCTTATGGCAGAAAGTGAAGAGGAAATAAAAAACCTCTTGATGAAAGTGAAAGAGGAGAGTGAAAAAGTTGGCTTAAAGCTCAACATTCAGAAAACTAAGGTCATGGCCTCTGGTCCCATCACTTCATGGGAAGTAGATGNAGTGAACCATAAACAAAGCAAAAAAGACAACCTACAGACTGGAAGAAAATACTTGCAGATGATACGACTGACAAGGGATTACTAAATTCCAAAATACACAAACTCATACAGTTCAATATTTTAAAAACCTGATCAAAAAATGGGGAGAAAACCTAAATAGGCATTTCTCCAAAGAAGACATACAGATGACCAATAGGCACATGAAAAAATGTTCAACATTGCTAATTATTAGAGAAATGCAAATCAAAACTACAGTGAGATATCACCTCACACTTGTCAGAATGGCCATCACAAAAAATCTGCAAACAGTAAAAGCTGAAGAAGGTGTGGAAAGGAAGGAACCCTCCTACGCTGCTGGCGGGAATGCAAGTTGGTGCAGACACTTAAGGAGAACAGTGTGGAGATTCCTGAAAAAACTAAAAGTAGGGACCCATTAGAGGGCAGGGGTAAGTGAGGCAAGGACTGGAAAGATGGAAGTTAATTGAAAACTGCTGACCCTTATCTCTTCCCCCACATCCTCCTTAGTTACTGACAGCCAGGCGTGTATGTCTCAGGCAGAGGAAATGATCCTTCTCCACAGAAGAATGGCCACAAGGAAAAGGCTTAAAGGTACTAACATTTTGGTTTCCCCAATGAAATAGCCTGACCTCTGTCCAGCCATCTCACAGTGGAGCCCCCCAGCCCCACACATAAAAAGCATCTTTTACACTTTGGTATTCTTTGCTCTTGAATATAAATGATCAATACAAATGATCCGTGGATAGCCAGACATGTGAAGAAAGCTTCTAAAATAAAAGAAAGAGCCCAAAATAAGTAAGAACTCTCAGGGAATGGACAAAAACTAAAAACTACTATATCCTCACAAGTAAGAATAAAGGTTGCATCAAGGAAATAAAAACAAAATTTAAATTTAAAAAGAGAAATTAAAATAGTATATTAAATAGAGTAATACTCTTCCAGAAAGTTAAACAATAAACTCGAGGTGAGAAAGAGAAGAAGAGACAACATAGATAATCATCCAGAGTTAGTCCAGGAAGGCCAAGAGCTGAGCAGTGATGCCTTCCTGAAGGCAGAGGAGGAGAGGAAACAATAAAAGCAACAGTTAAAGATTTTCCCCTAAAGGATGTGAGCCTGTAACATTCCATCTGACACCAAACACAGGTGAGGCCAGGGTCTGCCGTGTGAAATCTCAGAACGCAGGGGTGGGCTGCAGATACCAGAGATTCTAAGGGGGGGAGCAGGCGCATCTCGAGGATCACTGTGACCATTGCTCTGGCCTTTCCAGCAGCAGCAGTTGAAAGCTGGAAGATAATTACAACCCTGACTTCAAAACTCAACATGAAAATTTTTTTCCAACCTAACGTTGTACACTCAGCCAGACTCTCCGTTAAGTGTGAGAGTGAAATCAGAGTGTCTCCAGTGATGCAACATGGACTGGGCTGTAGAGCAGAGGGGGAGGGCGGGTGGCACTGGGTCATCTGTCCGTGGAGCTGCGTGGCCCAGATGGGCTGTGTCATGGAGGAGGAAGAGGCCCTGGTGCAGCAGCTACTGAGAAGTCTGGGTGCAAAAGAACCCCCTTCGGAACAGTAGTAGCAAGAGCATCCTGCTGCCTGCACCATGCTTGTTCAAGACAGGAGGTGCCAAGCACGTTTTATTCTGCCCCTGGGAGAATCTGATGAACAGGGAAAGAGTCATGATTCAGGCAAGTGTTAAAGAAAGAAACTCCCGGAGGTTGTGAGAATGGACGTGTCGTACCTGGGTGGGCACTCAGTTCAGACTGGTGTGCCCCCAGGAGGGAGGGCGCACGAGCTGCACGGCCGGGCCTGGGGCAGGGCGTGCGATGGCCCGAGCCCTGGAAGACATGGACCCCACGCAAGCAGAGGAGCCACGAGGGCCTCGTGCACGGTAGTCCTGCTGCCGCCTTCCTGTCTTTCCTGCATGTTCTCCAAGGTCCCCTCAGTTCTGCGGGGCCTCCCCTACTCCATGAGGGGCACGCTCGTCCCCAGCCTCACGGCCCCACCTCTTTATCACTACCGTGATACTGTTTTGGACAGAACAGCCCTTCGTGTCTGCTGTCAAATGTCTTTGTGTCATTTCTCTTTAGAGCGGCATCTGTCACTGTATTGCGGTTGTCAAGGCAAAAAATGGGTGTTTTGCATGGGAGGCTGCTGCTCATGAGCTCATGAGCAAAGGCTCTGCTCCCGTGAAAGTAAAAGCCTGTAACTCTTCCAGGTCTGTGACAAGAAGCTACTACAGAGGTGCAGCGGGGGCACTGCTTGTCTACGACATCACCAGGTAATAACACCCCTACTCAGCGCATGCTCCTGGGGTCCACACCTCCCCACAGGCCGCTGGTGCGTCAGTGGACAGCAGAGGTGGGACTCAGCAAGACCCTCCGCCCTTTCTCTGAGGGTCTTGCAGGTTTTCAGAGCAGCCCCTTTCACCCCGTTACCACGTGAAACATGTTCCCGAGTTTCGGATAGATAAAGCATCTCCAGCGTCATCGTGTTTCCATAAGGTTCACAGCTTGAAGCTTTGCACGTGGTAAATTGTTAGTGACTGTCCTCCATCAAGCACGGGCTCTGTGCTGCGATGGCCTGGGTTCAGATCCTGGTTCCTGTCCCAAAGCAGTGTGAGCCCTCTGGACTTAGTTTCCTTGTCTGTTCCACTGAGTCGTGATGACCACATAATACTCGTGAGGCTCCTGGGTGGTTAAATTGGCTCCTGTGGAGCTCTTGGCCCATCTTAAGGATCTGAGTGCACTGTTCTGCACGTGGCTGTCACCTTGGCGTCACAGTTAAATTCAATTAAAAATTCAGTTCCTTGGTCGGTCCTTAGAACATATGAGGATTTTGCCCTTAGATAGATAAGAGCTGAACACAGTTCTGGAGGCAGACAGATCTGGTGAAGTCCTGGCTCTGTGTGTGTGACTTTGGGCAACTTAACCAGTCTCTCTGGGCCTCAGGTTTCTCGTATAAATGCGAGATGATAAGAGTGTGTCACAGAGAATCAGTGTGATAAATTCCTGTGAAACAAAGGACCATCATGTTGCACGGATTGGTCGAGTGACAGCAGTTAGCCTTAGGTTTTGCTCGCACATTGTGTGAACCAAGACCCAAGTAAATAACTGCACCCTGCTTGAGGAAACGACAGGTGGCAAGCTGTCTGAATCACTGTGGCATCTCCCTGGAAACAAGGTGGAACACACCTTTAGCGTGTGGTGTGCTCTTGGGGCGCCCAGGTCCTCTGAGTGCTTTGAAGGTCGTGGGCACTGCCCTGCGTGTGTAGAGGCGGTGTGAGTGGTGTGAGTGACTGGAAAGAGTTGCTAGCTTTATAAAATACATGTGCTGTTCTCACAATCTTATATTACGCAGCCGAGAAACCTACAATGCGCTTACTAATTGGTTAACAGATGCCCGAATGCTCGCGAGCCAGAACATTGTCATCATCCTCTGCGGGAACAAGAAGGACTTGGACACCGATCGGGAAGTCACTTTCCTGGAGGCCTCCCGATTTGCTCAGGAAAATGGCAAGTGGCCTTTCACCTGTCACAGCTACTGGAGGTTTAAGATGAAGCTGTATTTAGGGAGTGTGGAACCTCCTATTGTTTTTATTAGACATTTAGACATCTAGCATATTTTCACCCTGTTGCATTGTGCCTGCAGAGGTTGCTATGATGATAAAAGCTAATCTCTTTGCATTCTGTGATGCTGTTTCAGTTTAGGATCTTTAATATCACAGCTCTTGGTTTGAAGTGAAAATTATAACAATTTTTAAAGGCCTGATCAGATGATGTTATCATTTTTAAAATGTAATTTGAAGCTAAGTTGGTGAAATATTAGATCTAAATAGAAAGTGAAGCAATAGATGAGATACTGGACTTACTGGCTTTATTTTGCTTACATTAAATTTAAGTCATTTGGCTAAAGATGCCTTTGAAACTTGCTGAATTTTTATGTAGAATACATAAGGATGACACATGAATGATTCCCTATAGACAGCAAAATGACGAGAATTCAGACATTTTAAAATAACTTTAATTTTTAGAACCAGTCAGGAAATAAAATACGCTAATAGAAACTTTCAGTGGGACTCTAGAATTGCCAACTTGCATTCTCACAAACAGGTTTTCTGCTAAGAAAATAAGCATGCAATAAAAACATAAGCCATTATGAGTTTGTAAAGAAGCTGTTTAGAAACATGTAAGCTTAGAATGTTAATGCTCAAAAGGAATTTCTCTATCATTTACATGCGCCTCATTTTTACTAATAAGGAAACAAGTGTCTGGAGAGGTTGTGGTTTGCTCACAAAAGCAAGGAGAGAGGCCTTCACCTGGGTGAGTGACCGCCCGGTGGAAAGCAGAGGGCTAATTCGTATAAGCCCTCTCACTGTCAGGGACCACACGCCATGTGGCCCCCAACGCCAGCACTTGCAGGCTGTGTCTGGTGACCTGAAGCCTGTTGGAAAGAAGTTGCTGCTGAGTCTTATACCAGCAGCTGGGTGCCTCAGCCAGACTGCTTCCCTGCCAGCGTCCTGCTTGCTTAGTTTCTTCTTCAGCACATGTAAGTGCTAGCACACAATAGTTACTTTTCAGAAAAAGTTGGAATTCTTTTAAGACTTAGAAAATATGTATGTATTGACATTTATTGATTTTATATTTGCAGAAATACCTAGTTATAAGGACAAAATTCTATTTTGTCTGCTATTCTAAGAGAATAATACATTAAGCAGGTGGTTATGAGTTGAATAATTGTGATTATCTTCTAAATATGGCTTCATGTTTTGTTTGATGTTGATTTTAGAGCTGATGTTTCTGGAAACAAGTGCACTAACAGGGGAGAATGTGGAAGAGGCCTTTGTACAGTGTGCAAGAAAAATACTTAACAAAATTGAATCAGGTAAGAACTTCCCGTTAATAAGCTCCTTTAGCACATTTTCCTCTCTAGCTCAGTAGTGTCACTTTTCAGCATTTCCAGGAGCGATTTGGTCATGGAGTTTCCTCTCTCTCCCTGCCGACCTGCAGTGGCCTCTTAGGGGTGTGAAGGTCTTGTCTACACTGGAGGTGGAACCAGGCCTCCTTCACAGGGACTTCTTCAGCTGTGTGGTGGCAGGGAAGCAGCTGTGTGGCGGGAAGTGAGTTATGGGCACCTCGCCTGATGGTGCTGCTTGCAGATCGGGCATTGTGGAGAATTTGTTTCGAAAGCTAACTGAGCATGTCACAGTAGTGACCTGACTCATTATTGTTCTGCTTGTTGCTTCAGTAAAAATAAGTTTAAAACAACCCTACTGCAGGCAGCTGACAAAATAATATATAGTTGTCATTTATTAGAGTTAAGTTTTATTTAAATATCACCAAAATCACATGTGGGCATTACATTTTTAATTGATTCATTTAACTGAATGCCTCTTCTTTGCCAGGTGCGGGGATGCAAAAATAAATTAATCCCAACCCTTGCCCTCAAGAAACTGTCTTCCATGGGAAACAGTCAAAAGATAATTATAACACAGTGTGGTCACTACAGTAATGAGCAGTGCACCGGACGCTGGGGCCACACCAAGGAGAGCCTGCTTGTTTAGGAGGCGATATCAGGAAGAGCTTCTAGGAAGACACAGTGCCTGAGCTCAGGCTTTCAAAGTGTGGGGAGAAGGAACCGGGCATGGGGGTGGGAAGGAGGGTGGACCATCAGAGGGGCAGCATGAGTGGAGACTGGGGGGAAAGTTGCAGTTACTAGAAGAGAAAGACCACAGCGGGGAACGGCAGGAGAGAAGGCTGAGGAGAGGCAGCAGCCAGGCCAGCGATCTTCACCCAGGCTCAAACTTTGCTCCGTGGGTGACTGAGTCTCCACCTTGGCTTCACGCAAGAGTCTCCTGGGATAACGTACAAATTTGAATTCTAGGCCCCACCTCTGGAGATGCTGAGTTAAAGCCTCAGCATCATCATTTTAAAAAGCTGTCCCGTGTGATTCTCATGTTCGTCCAAGATAGAGGACCACTGCTGTAGGGCTGAGAAGCCATTCGAGGGTGGGAGGCAGAGGGTGATATGGTCAGGCTGCGGCTGGAGACACCTCGTGTGTGTAGGCGGTCACATCATAGACGGACCAAAGGGAGCCCAGGGCTGATGGCCAGGATACCAACCGAGGCATGTTTGAGTAATTCAAGAAAAGATGGCTGATTAAAGCTGTAACAAGGACGTGGAAGCAGAGATGAAGAGACACAGATGAATCTGAGAAGCATGTTGGCCGTGGCATCCTGACTCAGATGCTAGATAGCAGGGCAGGGCCTTTTGACTTTGTGGGGTGTTGGGAGAGCAGGGATCAGAAGAGAGGAGGAGCCGCAGGTAACTCCATGTCACGGCTGCGTAGCTCAGTGATGAGATGGCAGAACCAGAGGAGAAGCCAGTCCACGGGAATCAGGATGGCTGTGTTTTGAAATGGTCCCTGGGTGGCATCGCCGGAACAGGCACAGGGCGCCATCCAGGAACCTGTGGGAAGAACCCAGCTGGTGGTGCCCTGGGGAAGGAATGTGATCCCCCCAGAGAGCAGTGAAGAGTGGGAAGAGCAGTGGCCCAGAACAAAGCCTTGGAGTCCGAAGGATGAGAGGAGGAGGGGAAAGGTCAGAGATTCAGGAAGACACCCAGGAACAGGAGTGTCACTTCTGCCCACATGCAGCCTAAAGGCTGTTCGTTATCAGATACATGGGAGAAAAGTCTTGTAAGCTAAGACTGGAGCTGAAAAGTATCCGGTGGGGCAAGAGGAAGTCAGTAGTCATCCTTACGAGCAGAATGATGCAGGGAGGAGATGGAGCAACTGAGCACAGAGGAGATGAGGAAGCAGAGCCTGGGTGTCTCCCTGGAGGAGGAGGCAGAGGGTTAATTTAACATGAGAGGTTTCAGGAATGGAAGGAGTCTTAGCACCTGTAAATGCTGAGGGAGAAGAGAGAGGAAGGTAGAGAGAAGATGAGAGGGGAGAGAGGGTGGGGCAGGGAGGGTGGTGGGAGAGTGCTGGGGCCCAGACCTCTGGTCTCAGCAGAAAGAGGGGTGCTCCATCCCTCTGAGCTTTTGGTCTGAAAACAGCAACAAGATAGTTACTCAGCTTGATACAGTACTGTTATTTTTTTTAAGAGTCTATAGCATAAGTACGTAACTTTAAAATTGGTGTTGTGTTCAGTACAATCAGGCTCAACTTATTTAGATTACCTTCCCCCTTTGGTATCCATGAAGACAGTGCATGTAAGTTAACACACATAAAGCTTTCAAGATCTTTTTCTCCTAAAATCATCAAAATCATAGTTACATCAAGTGTAAAAAATATTCAGATGTGTTAGAATTCTTCAGCGGTACTTTTTCATTGTAATCTTCTAAATAGGCAGTATATTCATATGGTTCAAAAACCTTTATTTTCTCTACTACTTTATACAGAAAGGTTAGCATCTTATACATTCTGCACTTACTGTACCTACCATCATTACAAATCAGTATTAGAGACTTCGACATACACATTGTGCTAATAATGTATATATACATGCATAGTGTGTTTGTGTAATATTCTATTTTGTATATTGCCATAATTTATCTAACCAGTCTGCTTTGGACATTTGAGTTGTTGCCAGATGTTACAAACAACGTTGGAGTAAATAACCTTTTGTATATCATTTCACATGTGTATGAGTGTATATGTAAGATAAATTCTCAGAAATGGAGTTGTTGGGTCAAAGAACATAGGCATTTGGAATTTATGTAGAGGCTGTCAGATTCCTCCTTTCAGGCTTGANTCAGCAGAAAGAGGGGTGCTCCATCCCTCTGAGCTTTTGGTCTGAAAACAGCAACAAGATAGTTACTCAGCTTGATACAGTACTGTTATTTTTTTTAAGAGTCTATAGCATAAGTACGTAACTTTAAAATTGGTGTTGTGTTCAGTACAATCAGGCTCAACTTATTTAGATTACCTTCCCCCTTTGGTATCCATGAAGACAGTGCATGTAAGTTAACACACATAAAGCTTTCAGGATCTTTTTCTCCTAAAATCATCAAAATCATAGTTACATCAAGTGTAAAAAATATTCAGATGTGTTAGAATTCTTCAGCGGTACTTTTTCATTGTAATCTTCTAAATAGGCAGTATATTCATATGGTTCAAAAACCTTTATTTTCTCTACCACTTTATACAGAAAGGTTAGCATCTTATACATTCTGCACTTACTGTACCTACCATCATTACAAATCAGTATTAGAGACTTCGACATACACATTGTGCTAATAATGTAAATATACATGCATAGTGTGTTTGTGTAATATTCTATTTTGTATATTGCCATAATTTATCTAACCAGTCTGCTTTGGACATTTGAGTTGTTGCCAGATGTTACAAACAATGTTGGAGTAAATAACCTTTTGTATATCATTTCACATGTGTATGAGTGTATATGTAAGATAAATTCTCAGAAATGGAGTTGTTGGGTCAAAGAACATAGGCATTTGGAATTTATGTAGAGGCTGTCAGATTCCTCCTTTCAGGCTTGAAGCAGTTTATCATCCCACTAGTCTGAATGAAGGTGTTTTATTTCACTAAAGCCATGTCCACAGGGTATATTATCATGTTTGGGTCTTTACCAGTCTCATAGTGAAGAATGGTTATCTTTGTGGTTTCATTTCAATGCTTTTTGTATACATAATATATTCACATAATTCCAGATTCAAGTAAGGAGGATACAGTGAAAGTCACCCTCTGTTTCCCCCATCTCCTATCCCCTGCATCTAGAGCGCTTTCTTGAAGTCAGCCACTATTACTAGTTTTTTATATACCCATCCAAAGATATTTTTATGCCCATGCAAGCAAATATGTGTGTATTTTTCCTCTTTATTCAAAATGTTTTATACATACATATATATATACATAGTGTTCTGTACTTTGCTTTTTTCACTTAATACATGTTTGGGGATCACAGAAACATAAAAACTTTTTCTAAACACCTACTTGATCCTCAGGTGAGCTGGACCCAGAAAGAATGGGCTCAGGTATCCAGTACGGAGATGCGGCCTTGAGACAGCTGCGGTCCCCACGCCGTGCACAGGCGCCGAGCGCGCAGGAGTGTGGCTGCTGAGGCAGCTCAGGCGCCAGGTAGGTGCCCGCTTTGCAGCGGTCCTGTCGCCCTCAGACCTGTCCTGCTTCCCACCCAGAGCCCCACACAGGCTTAACCGGGGAGGTTGGCGTTGCTTTTTGAAGCTGCATTATGAAAAGGAGAGGTGATTGCATAACCAAAAGCTTACGCTCAGCAGTGGAATACACATTCTTCTCACGCTCACGTGGAACACTCATCAAAACAGACCACATCCTAGGCCGTAAAACACACTTGAAGACATTGAAAAGAACAGAAGTCATTCCGTGTCTTCTGTCAGAGCACAGTGGAATAAAACTAGAAATCTCTAGCTGGAAGATAGCTGGGAAATCCAGAAATGGGAGTATTAAGCAGCATACTTCTAAATAATAAGTGGGTCAAAGAAGAAGTCTCAAGAGAAATTTAATAGTATTTTGAACTAAATGAAAAAAACACAACTTATCAAAATTTGGGGGAGATTCAACACAAATAGTACTTAGAGTAAAATTTGTAGCATTGCAGGCAAGTATTAGAGAAGAAGAAAGATCTAAACATAATCATATGTGTCCTCCATAAAAAACTAGAAAAAGAAGAACAATGAAATCCAAAGTAGAAAGAAGAAAAGAAATAATAAAAATTAGATCAGGAAATCAATAGAAAAAAATTAGTGAAACCAAAGCTGGTTCCTTGAAAAAATACAGTAAAGTCAATGACTCTAGCCAGGCAAAAAAAAAAAAAACAATATAAACTACTAATATCAGAAATGAAAGCAAGGACATCACTGCAGATTCTATGGACATTTAAAGGATAATAAAGGAACGCTATGAACAACTCTGTGCCCACAAATTTGATAATGTAGAGGAAATAAACCAATTCTGTCAAAGATAGAATTTTCCAAAGCTCACACAAGAAGAAACAGATAATGTGAATAAGGCCTATATCTATTTTAAAGAACTTGAACCAATAACTAGTAACCTTCCAAAACGGAACGTACCAGACCCAGGTGGCTCCACTGGTGAATTCTTCCAAACATTTAAAGAAGAGATTATACCAGGTCTCTGCAGTCTCGTTCACAGAACAAAAGCAGACAGAACACTTCCTAACGCATTCTATGAGGCCAGTGTTATCTTAATCCCAAAGCCAGACAGAGACATTGAAAGAAAAGAAAACTACAAACTACTATCTCCCGTAAACATAGATACAGAAATTCTCAACAAAATAGTAGATTGAATCCAGCAAGGTATAAAAATAATTACATACTTCCAAGTGGGATTTATCCCAGATATACAAGACTGGTTCAACATTCCAAAATCAATTAATGTAATCATCACATCAACAGGGAACGAAAATCACATGATTTCATCAAGAGATGTAGAAAAATCAGTTGACAAGTTCCAATATCCTTTTGCAATGAGAACTCTCAGTAAACTAGGAATAGTGGGGAATCACCTCAACTTAGTAAAGTGTACCAAAACCTACTGCTAACCTACCATTAGACCTAATGGTGAGAAAGTTGAAGCTCTCCTGTGAATATCAGGTACAAGGCAAGACTGTGCCCTCTCAGCACTCCTTTTCAGCATCAAACCAGAAGTCCTAGCTGATGCAGTAAGAAAAGGAAATAAGGTATACAGATTGGGAAGGAAGAAATTAACTAACTTTGTTGGCAGATGAATCCACAAACTCCCATATAAGTGATTATATATTGATAGCACAGTTGCAAGATACGAGGTTAATATACAAAAGTCCATCACTTCTCTGTATGCCAGCAATGAACAAGTGCAGTCTGAATTGAAAAACACAATACCATTTACGTTAGTTTCCCCAAAAAGGAAATACTCAGGCAGAACTCTTAACAACATCTATATGAGGAAAACCAAACTGATTCTAAAGTTCATGTGGAGAAAAGACCAAAGACCCCCAATAGCCAACACAGTACTGAGCGAGAAGAACAAAACTGAAGGCCTGTCACTACCCAGCTTCAAAGCAGTGTAGAGCTATGGTAGTCAAGGCAGTATGGTATTGGTGAAACAAGAGATCAATGGGACAGAATAGAGAGCCCAGAAATAGACCCACACACTGATGTGTGACAAAGGGGCAAAGACAGTACAGTGAAGCAGAAATAGTCTTTTCAACAAATGGTCCTGAAACAATTGGCCACCCTTATGCAGAAAATGAATCTAGACATCAGACCTTATACCCTTTACAAAAACTAGCTCAAAATGAGTCATTGATCTAAAGTAAAATGAAAAATCATAAAACTCATAGAACATAAAATGAGAGAAAATGTAGATGTCCTTGAGTATTTTGATGGTTTTTTTTAGATACAACACTAAAGATACAGTCCATGAAAGAAATAATTGGTAAGCTGAACTTCATGAAAAGGCAAAACTTCTGCTCTACAAAAGACAATGTCAGCAGAATTAGTAGACAAGCTACACACCAGGAGAAAATGTTTACAAAAGACATAGCTGATAACTGTTACTGTAAATATACAAAGAATTCTTAAAACTCAACAATAAGAAAGAAAACAAACCCAATTTAAAAATGGACCGAAGACCCTAACAGATACTTTGCCAAGGAAGGTATCCAGTAAGTACAGGAAAAGATACTTCATAAGTGAGCTGTCACTACCAGCCTATTAGAATGGCCAAAATCTAAGACAGTGACAGCAGCAAATGGTGGTGAGGATGTAGAGCAATAGAAATTCTCGTTCATTGCTGGTAAGAGTACAAAATGGTGCAGCTACTTTGGAAGACAGTTTGACATTTTCTATAAAACTAAGCATACTCTTACTATATAATCCAGCAGTCTCACTGCTTGGTATTTACACAAAGTAGTTGAAAACTCAGGTCCACACAAATACCTGCATATGGATGTTTATAGCAGCATTGTTCATAATTGCCAAAACTTGCAAACAAACAGGATGTACTTCAGAAGGCAAATGAGTTAACTGTGGTCCATCCAGACCATGGAATATCATTCAGCACTGAAAAGAAATGAGCTATCAAGCCATGAAAAGACTTAGCATATAAATTCAATGCATATAACTAAACGAAAGAAGAACCTTCAACGCATCTAAGTAAAAGAAGCCAGCCAGGCTACATGCTACCTGACTGCAACTAAGTGACATTCTGAAAAAGGCAAAACTATGGAGACAGTGAAAAGATTGGGGGTGAGAGGGGTGAATATATGTCTGCGTATGTTTGACCAAACCCGTAGAATCTACAAGCGTGAGCTGTGGTTTCACCTTGGGTTAGGGGTGATTATTATGTGTCAGCGCAGGTTCATCCCCTGTAACAAGGTACCAGCGGGCGGGGTGTTGGTAATGGAGGAGGCTGTATGTGTGTGAGGGTCGGGGGTGTTTGGGGACTGTATATAGTTGTTCCCTCCTCAGTTTTACTGGGAACCTAAAACTGCACTAAAAAAAAATTAAATCTTAAGGAAAAAACCTAAAGCCACCACTGAAACAACACAACAGAGGGTTTTGGCAAATTTAAATCAACATGGGAATTAAAATGGAATAAACACAGAATTAATCTAAACAATCTGAAAGAAGACAGAAAAAGAAGGAAAAGGGACATAGGACAAATGGGGAGAATATGGAACAAAATACTAGCGTAAACCTTCCCAATTAAAAAAAAATTAGATATTCTGCTTGACATAATCTGTAGGAAATCCTTATGTTCTCGCTCAGAAAGAAAGGAAAGTTGATGGGAATGATTGGGTCAGAGACTCTCCTGCTGCCTTCGTGTCAGTGACGAGTCTTTCTTGGGTTAGTTGAAGTCTAATCAAATGTGCTTCTAGCTAAGGCTTGTTTATAAAATTTGCAAATTGAGATTTTAACTTTCTAAAACTTCCTCTTTTTTATGTACAGTCAACATTATCTAATAGGCGTAAGTAAGCTTAAATAAAAGTTGGAAGTGTTCACTGGTTCCCTTTGTGACTTTAAGCTATGTTTGGACATTTTTAATTATGCATATTTCTAAATCATTCTTAATATTTTTTAGGTATTCATACAGTGGTATTTGGGACACAATTATTGAAGCTTGAAGAAGAAGGTTTTTTTTTAACCACCGTCTTTTTCTACTTTATATGAAAGTAGATCTTTGTGCAAAAAATAATAATAATAATAATTTGGTATATTATGCAAGCTAGTAGATGTGGCACAGCAAACTGTATAATAAATCCAGTTCAATGGACGAGACCGTTCAATGTATACACGTATGTAGAAGTGTTCTGTCCCACATCCGCCCTCTCACCCTGGTTTGGATCCTGGCCGTGTACTGTACATAGGCTTGTCCAGTGCGTCTCCACAGCATGGCATCTGACATATGGTATGGTAGAGCGCTGCACTAAATGCAGTCTGATACTTTCCTTTTTTTAATCGTCTGAACTAAAATCTGTTCATTGTGAGGTGTGCTTGATCATTATGTCGGTTCTCTTGCACAGCTGGTTATGTCTGTGACCTGATATTCAGAGATTCTGGCATTGATGGCCGATGCAGTACTCACCACAGTCCACCAGGTGTTACATGAGCCACACTGGAAATACTAGATCAGAATTTACTCACATACTGAAATAAAGCGGTAAATGAAATTTTCTCATGAACTGTCTAGCACTCTGATTTTAAAGCATCTTCATCAGCTCAGTTCAGGAAGTAGAGCCAAGCACCCGATGTGTTTCAGGCACTAAGGATGCTGGTACCTTTCACCAAACGTCCTAGGCAACAGATGCAGCTGTCAGCATTGGTCAGTGCAATAGCTGAACCAGGGCTGTTTACCTGGTCCCAGTTTGCTGATCATCTGGTCTTCCTGTTAGAAAACACATTTTTGCTACTGTGCTTTTTCTGGGATTAAGTATTACAGCATCACTGCCTCCTTTTTAGTGTTTTATTGTTTCGCGTTCATTTTAAGGACACCCACTAAAGTTACTATTAAAGGGACACCTCTAAGAAATTTCTGTACACTTTTGCTAAATACTTAAATGCCTTACAACACTTATCAAGTTGACATGTTTTTAATTCACATGAGTTAATGTATATTGTATTACAAAGACTTCTTTTAATATTTTAAAATGTTTACGCAAAAATATATAATAGAACTTTTCTTTAAAGCTAAATTTCAGCACTATTTAAAACTGAAAGGTTTAAATAGCATTCTTCACCTTACATGTGTTCTTCCACTGTGACTTTTAGCCCAAAGTGGTAAATTTGATTACCTTTAAGTTAGAAGCTGCCTACTGCTTTTGTTGTTTTGTTTTAATCAATAGAGCACAGCAGCACCACAAACTCTGGAAGTGACTTGGATAAAAATATCAAGATGTAGCTGTTTAGATATTTTAATTTTGCTTCTTTAATATCTTGAATATTTGATTTTGAAAAGTCAAAATATGCAGCAAATTCTCAGACTGATCTGCTTCTTGGACCTCACTGGAAGAATGTTTCATTCAGTGTCTTGTTAACAGTGGGTTTGCAAGCTGCTCATTTTTGAACAGCTTTTTGCATGGGGTAGGAGCATGTCTGTTTGACTACATCAGTTTATGCAAAAGCAAAATTTTTAAAAAATAAGATAAATGTTGGTTTAAAAGTGAGCCTGTTGATTTAAACCCCAGGTATTGCATATAATTCCACATCCCTTGACCAATAAAATTTGCTGGAGAACCAAACCATGGTGGTTCGTAATAAAGGCCTTTAGGGAAAAATGAGGAGAGAAGATGTGGTATTTGGTCCCTGGAGTGTTTTCTACCACCAGCCAATCCTCTGATTCTTCTGACACCGGATGGGTTCTGCTCTGACATTGTCTACCTGGAAATGGCATCAGATCGCACAAGCTAAAGCCTGCATCAACACCCGCCACCACCCAAACCAACACATTCTGGGCGCCAGCCACAGGTCCAGGGTGTCACTTGTGCTTTCCACCAGCCGGCCCTAAACCTGAGGTTCCTATGACCCACTCCTTGGGTTTAATTAATTTCTAGAGCAGGTCATAGAACTGACAGTTTCCTTATGAGATTATGCTGTGTGCTAAGTGGCTTCAGTCGTGTCTGACTCTTTGCGACCCTATGGACTGTAGCCCACCAGGCTCATCTGTCCATGGGATTCTTCAGGCAAGAATACTGGAATGGGTTGCCATGCCCTCCTCCAGGGGGTCTTCCCAACCCAGAGATCAAACCCCTGGCTCCTGCATTTCAGGCGGATTCTTTACCACTAAGCCCACCAGGGGGAAGCCCATGAGGTTACTGGTTTATTACAAAAACTACATATGAACAGCAGATGAGGAAGCGCATAGGGCCAGGCCTGGAAGGGTCCCGAGCACAAGAGCCTCTGTCCCCGTGGAGTTTGGGGTGCCCCACCCTCCTGGCTCATGGCTGTTTTCCTGTTCACCAAACAAGAGGCTCCTCTAATCTTGTTGTTCAAGATTTTTTCTAGATCTTAATCTCTAGCACCCTCTTCTCTGAGGTCAGTGGGTGGAGCCAAATCTTCTTTAGATCTTTCTTGTGACCAGCTGCACCCTGAACCTCTCTAGGGTGACCCTGAAGTCATTTCATTGGCATAAACTGTGCTCAGAAGGGACCCCTAAAACTCAGGAAATTCTTAGTATTTTAGGAGCTTTGTGTCAGGAACCAGAAATAAAGACCAAATATATCTAATAGCGAATGTTATTAAATGTGTACATTTCCCACAATTTGTTAAGTTTGCAGGATGTCCTTAATTTACATTTCTAGAAAAGCATTTTCTCAGTCTTCCTAGAAGAAGATTCTACACTCCATTTAGACTTGAGATTTTAATTTATTTTTTCACAGTCCAGCATCTACGTGAAAATGAAAACATTACAAATTGGGATACTGTAATGGTTTTATTGAAAAATAATAAAGAGTTCTTGAAAATGTAAGAGTTCTTTAAATCTTAAGAACATTGATTCCTAGCAGATCAGTATTATTCAGAATGAAGAAAATGCTAAAATTAGTCATCTAAATGATTTGCATTTCATACTGTGACACAGTAGATGGTACTTTATTTTCTGTCACATTTGTCGTATTTTTTTTGCCTTTTTTTCAGAGGGGAAAGTTAGTCTTTAAAACACTTGTAAATTTTAAATAATTTTTTGTACTAGTTATAAAGTGATTTTATTAATCCATTGAAAACAGTCCAGGTTTGTCCCAGTTGTTGCTCGGTTGTTTCCTGATTCTGTTTACTTCTTTAAGGAGTTGTTTTTAGAAATTTGTAGAGGGATTTATTTGAGAGCACTCAAGTTGCTAGGTTCAGTAAGAAGAAATAAGTTGTCGGCCATCACCCCGTAACGTTAGAAACTAACTGCCGGAAAATAATGTGATCAGGGAGTCTTTTTTTCTTTTAAAATACAATTTATGTTGTTTCCTTTTTTTTTTAATTTTGAGGGTTTTTGAACATACACATATGGAGAAAATAGCGTATAGAACCGCTACATCAGCTGTTTTCCACAACTGTCTATTGATCACGCCAGTCTTGCTTTATCTACCTTTGCCCCACTTGTTTACACTGTAGTATTTGCAAACATCCAAAACCTCTGTCATTTCACCCAAAAATAGTTCAGCATACATCTCAACAAGAATATATATTTAAAATTTGTTATTGTCAACATACCATTGGGAACTTCAGAAGAGATACTGTTACAAGCCAAGAATGGTTATGGTTTTTTTCTTGGAATTATATAAAGTTGTTTTCTGGATGTATTAAAGAAGCAAGATACACATCCTTTATCCAGTATCACTAGAGGTGACTTCCCAGCATGTGGCTGATTGTACTGGAAGTTCTGGCTCCGAGCCCAGAGGACAGTGTGCCTTCAGGAGGGACACAGGGCAGCGAACCTGTCACCCACAGCCAGTGCAGCCTCAGAAGCGGGAGCCCTGGTCATGCTGGTTGTTAAGACATTCAGTATCACCCCTGCTATTGTAGTAACGCAAGGCCCTCTTAATTAATTCTTCTCAGTGTGTCCACAAGAGGGAATGTACTGAACTTGATGTACACACCTATGGAACTTAACGCTAACCGAGTATGATGTGGTTGAGTCTGCAGGGATGTCAGCCTGCTCCTTCATGCTAAAGGATGGATGTTGTCCTTCACCTGTGGGAACTGGATGAAAAGTAGATAGCCTGTGCTCTGACTGCTCCCTTCTCTAATTTCTTGATGTCATGCGTAAATTTCATTTTAAAGGAAAACTAGCATTTTAAGAAAAATTTTAATAAAAAATGTTAAATTTCTAAAGATGTCACATTCCAAAATACCACAGAAATAATTGGATTCATTAAATATTTGTGGGCCAGCTAACTCTGTATGAGAGTAAAGCTGCTGATTTATGTATGTTGGATGGGAGCCTTCAAATCATTTTACACTGATTAGGAAATTTTGTGATATGATTATTTCTGGGTAAGTCTACAGCATCAGAAAAGTCATCATATTGGTTTCTGTAGTCATAAACATTGGTCATATGCCCTCATGCTGTGCCTGTTTCCTGGGGAAAATGGTGCTCCTATAATAGGACACTTGTGTTTGTCTGAACGCTCCTTGATTTCTCATCACCTCTGTGCCTTTGTATGGACTGTGTTTTGTTATCCTCACCTATACTGCACCCCACTGTTTGCCCAGGTCTTTCAGGCTGAAGCCCCCTTGTCCTGACAGGTGCAGCTGGGAGCTGTCCCCAGCCCTGACCCCTGACACATGCAGACACACACTGCTTCAGTATGTTTCTGTCCTGGCCTTTCTTTTGCTGTTGGTCACATTGATCCATGTATTGTCTTTGTCTTCTCTGCTGGGCTGAGATGTCCTTTGAAAAGGGTGCCTTCTGCATGCCCAGGGCCTGGCACATAGGAGGGACTGAAGTGCTTGTGAAAAGAACAGATGATCGGAGTTGGGTTTGTTCCCAAGTCCTTCTGAAGTACATGGACATCAAGCCTATCCACTGCAAGGTGCCTGTTTCACAGAGTCCCCTAAAAAGTGGTCATGATCCCGCTCGGTCCCTTCCTTTCTGGGAGGGAGCCTCATACCTCTAGAGCTCATTTTCAGTTGACATCACTGAGATGGTGAAGTAGGAGGCCCCATCTGCCA
>SJYQ01013552.1:52018-77984 GCA_006410935.1 Redunca redunca
GTTCAATGCTGTAAAGAGCAATATTGCATAGGAACTTGGAATGTTAGGTCCATGAATCAAGGCAAATTAGAAGTGGTCAAACAAGAGATGGCAAGAGTGGATGTCGACATTCTAGGAATCAGCGAACTAAGATGGACTGGAATGGGTGAATTTAATTCAGATGACCATTATATCTACTACTGTGGGCAGGAATCCCTTAGAAGAAATGGAGTAGCCATTATTGTCAACAAAAGAGTCCGAAATGCAGTATTTGGATGCAATCTCAAAAACGACAGAATGATCTCTGTTCGTTTCCAAGGCAAACCATTCAATATAACGGTAATCCAAGCCAATGTCCCAACCAGTAATGCTGAAGAAGCTGAAGTTGAACAGTTTTGTGAAGACCTACAAGACCTTCTAGAACTAACACCCAAAAAAGGTGTCCTTTTCATTATAGGGGACTGGAATGCAAAGGTAGGAAGTCAAGAAACACCTGGAGTAACAGGCAAATTTGGCCTTGGACTGCAGAATGAAGCAGGGCAGAGGCTAATGGAGATCTGCCAAGAGAACGCACGGGCCAGAGCAAACGGCCTCTTCCAGCAATGCAAGAGAAGCCTCTACACACGGGCATCACCAGGTGCACGACACTGAAATCAGACTGGTATATTCTCTGCAGCCAAAGACGGAGAAGCTTTATACAGGCAGCAAAACCAAGACTGGGAGCTGACTGTGGCTCAGATCATGAACTCCTTATTGCCAAATTCAGACTGAAATTGAAGAAAATGGAGAACAACCATTAGACCATTCAGGTATGACCTAAATCAAATCCCTATGACTNCCATCAGGTATGACCTAAATCAAATCCCTTATGACTATACAGTGGAAGTTAGAAATAGATGTAAGGGCCTAGATCTGATAGACAGAGTGTCTGATGAACTATGGACAGAGATTCGTGACAGTGTATAGGAGACAGGAATCAAGACCATCCCCAAGAAAAAGACTTGCCATACCAAATACTAAAATGCACTGCAAAATTAACACCTTTGAGCTCAGGTGTAGATCGATAGAGGAGCAGCATCCAGAACCTTTGCCTTGTGTCTGTCGCAGTTTATGAAAAGTACAATGTGACATTTTAAATCAGTAAGCGCTCTTTCACTGGATGGTGGTAAGTCCTTTTTCTACCCATTTAATTCAATTTTTTTCTAAAAAAGGTTGATCTCAAATTCATATTCACCAGAAATTAATTTTAGTTGGATTAAAGGTCTAAAAGCAAAAGGTGAGGGGGGTGTGTGTGTGTGTGTTTAAGGCACTGGAAGAACATACAGAATTTTTATTATGACCAAAGAGTGAATTTCTGTAGGTGACACTAAATACCTCATCTGTAAAGAAAGTGTTTGAGGTTTGACATCACAAATTAGTATTTCCTATACAAAAACAGAAGCAGAGGAGATTAAGAAGAGGTGGCAAGAATACACAGAAGAACTGTATTTGAAAAATCTTAATGACCTGGATAACCACAATGATGTGGTCACTTACCTAGAGCCAGCCATCTTGGAGTCTGAAGTCAAGTGGGCCTTAGAAAGCATCACTAGGAACAAAGCTAGTGTAGAAGATAGAATTCCAGCTGAGCTATTTCAAATCCTAAAAGATGCTGCTGCTAAAGTGCTGCACTCGATATGCCAGCAAATCTGGAAAACACAGCAGTGGCCACAGGACTGGAAAAGGTCAGTTTTCATTCCAATCCCAAAGAAGGACAATGCCAAAGAATGCTCAAACTACCACACAGTTGTACTCATTTCACATACTAGCAAGGTAATGCTCAAAATAAGGATTTTCATAGTGCTCAAAATAAGCTAGGCTTCAACAGTATGTATGTGAACCAAGAACTTCCAGGTGTACAAGCTGAATTGAGAAAAGGCAGAGGAGCCAAAGATCAAATTGCCAACATCTGTTGGATCATAGAAAAGGCAAGAGAATTCCAGAAAAACATCTACTTCTGCCTCATTGATGACGCTAAAGCCTTTGACTGCGTGGATCACAAGAAACTGGAAAATTCTTAGAGATGGGAATACTAGACCACCTTACCTGCCTCCTGAGAAACCTATATGCAGGTCAAGAAGTAACAGAACCGGACATGGAACAACAGACTGGTTCAAAATTGGGAAAGGAGTATGTCGAGGCTGTATATTGTCACCCTGCTTATTTAACTTACATGCAGATTGCATCATGTGAAATGCTGGGCTGGATGAATCACAAGCTGGAATCAAGATTGCCAGAAGAAATATCAATAACCTCAGATATGCACATGATACCACCTTAATGGCAGAAAGTGAAGAGGAACTAAAGAGCTTCGTATGGNTTAATGGCAGGAAGTGAAGAGGAACTAAAGAGCTTCGTATGGAAGGTGAAAGAGGAGAGTGAAAAAACCAGCTTAAAACTCAACATTCAAAAAAGTAAGATCATGGTATCTGATCGCATCACTTCATGGCAAAAATGGAAACAGTGACAGATTTTTTTTTCTTGGGCTCCAAAATCACTGTGACTGCAGCCATGAAATTAAAAGATGCTTGCTCCTTGGAAGAGTAGCTATGACAAAGCTAAGCAGTCAGTTCACTTTGCTGACAAAGGTCTGAATAGTCAAAGCTATGGTTTTTCCAGTAATCATGTACTTTATGAGAGTTGGACTATAAAGAAGGCCAAGCCCCAAAGAACTGATGCTTTTGAATTGTGGTGCTGGAGAAGATTCTTGAGAGTCCCTTGGACAGCAAAGAGATCAAACCAGTCAATCGTAAAGGAAATCAATCCTGAATATTCATTAGAAGGACTGACACTATAGCTCCAGTACTCTGGCTACCTGATGCAAAGAGCCAACTCATTGGAAAAGACCCTGATGCTGGGAAAGATTGAGGGCAAGAGGAAAGAGGAACAACAGTGTTGGTTGCTCCAGAGATGGTTGGATGGTATCACCGACTCAATAGACATGAGTTTGAGCAAACTCAAGGAGATAGTGAAAGACAGGGAAGCCTGGTGTGGTGCAGTCCACGAGGTCAAAAAGAGTAGGATACCACTTAGCGACTGAACAGCAGCAATACAACAAAAGAAAGCATAAAGTTAGCACTGGGCTATGACAAATTATTTGCGATGTGCTTACCAGAAGAGTGGTATCAGACATACGGAGGTCCTAGCTAGTTAAGCAGATAGAAACCCACTGAAAAATTAAAAGGCAATGTGCTTTTCCCATTTGTCCGAAATAATTTTAAGCTTGAAGCACATCGATATGCCATTCATCAAAAATATAGATGATTGATCAGCATGAAAAAGAAGCTAACCCTGGCTAATAGTGAAATTCAGATTCAGATAACCATATTTTATTCCTAATATCGCTAATGTGTGGCTTATTCTTTTTTGTCAAGCTTGCTAGAGGCTTATCAATTTTATTGATCTTTCAAAAAAACAGCTTTTGGTTTCATTTGTTTCTGTTCTCAATTTCATTGATTTCTGCTCTTTTCTTTTTCCTTCATTCTTGAAGACGTGGTCTTGCTTTGCTTATTCTTTTCTAGTCTAAGATGGAAGCTTAGATTATTGCTGAGACCTTTCTTAACATAAGCTGTCAATGTGAATCAGTTCCTTCTAAGCACTGCTTTAACTGCCCAAAATTTTTAAAATTTTTAAAATTACAACATTTCATTTTTCTCCCATTTAAAATATCTTCTGATTTCTCTTGAGACCATCTTTTTGGTGGATTATTTGTGAGCAGGTTATTTAATTTCCAACTGATTTGAGATTTTCCCTTCTTTACTGATTTCTGGTTTAATTCCATCATAGTCAGAAACATGAGTTGTATGATTTTTAATGTAAGATTATTTTAATGACCAGGATATGGATTGTCTTGATGAATGTTCCATGTGCGGTGAAAGTTTTTTGTTCCTTTTTTTTTTGGTAGAGTGTTCTATAAATGTGAGTTGGTTAATGGTGTTGTCTAGCCCTTCTAATGTCTTTATTAATTTTTTGTCTACTAGTTCTTTACTGATAGGAGTATTGAAGTCTTTAACTATAATTGTAAATTTGTCTAGTTCTCAGAGTCAGATGTGTTCCTTCATAATATTTTGCCTCAGGACAATTTGCTTTGTAGTTTTTTAATTTTTTAATAGAGTAATAATTTTTATTTTCTTGTATAATCCATATTAAAGACAGTGATTTAAATGGCTCCTGTGATGTATGGAATATTAGATATATCAAAGGCCCTGAGTCCGGGCTATAAAAACCTTAGAACTTGATAAGATGATTGGCTTGTATTTTAACTATTTATTTTTCCCTTTTACTAGAAGACCCGTTTATGAGACCGCACTAACAGGACAGAGGAGGGTCAGTAACAGCCGCCCGCCCGAGGCACTGTGTTCCGGGTCATCGTGCTGCTTTCCCCATGCGTGCAGAGAACCCAGTTCATCTCGCATTCTGCCACTCTGTAGAGATGCGGTCTGCCATGCTTCCCACAAGAGTCTGCCAGATTTTAGGAACATTCACACATCCACACCCTCACTGTTGGCACAGATGCTCATCTCTTTGGAAGCTCTGTAGTTAGGGTCTGAGTGGAAGCCCGCTGCTGTGTCTCCTCCGCTATAGAACTCTCCCGCCTCTGACCAACTCTGACCCCAGGTGAGAAGAGGCTTCCCACATATCAAGCGGTTTTTCCACCTCAGCTGAGTGTCCTTCAGTTCAGCTCAATTCTGACCACATGCTTGGAGAGAGTGGCAGGTCCCACGAGCTCAGGGCTCAGCCCCACGAGCCTGCCCCTGTCCCAACGTCAGGTGCCAATCGCAGGTCCAGGCTGTCACCTGTGCTTCTGAGCAACCACCCCAGAACCCCCTCCTTGGGTTCAACTAATTTGCTAGAGCAGCTCACAGAAGTCAGAAAAACAATTTACTTACTTGATTACTGCCTTATCGTAGAGGGTGTAACTCAAGAACACCCAGATGGAAGACATGTAGGGGGCATGGGAGGGGAAAGGGTAGTTTCCCTGCTCTGTGGACACCATTCTCTCATCTCCACCTGTTCACTGACCAGAAAACTCCATGAACCCTGGATTTCTGGGTTTTACAGAGGCTTCATCATATAGGGTGAGTGATTAAGTCACTGGCCATTGGTGACTGACTCAATCTCCAGCCTTTCTCCTCCCAGGAGGTCAGAGGTCAGGGGTAGGACTCAAAGTCCCAACCCTTTCTTCCCAGTCGGTTTCCCTGGCAGCCAGACAGTATTCTTAGGGCTGGCCAAAAGTCACTTCAAAAATGTGTGTTGAAAAGGGGGCTTATTACGAATGACAAGGCACTCCTTTCACTTTCTGGATCTGGAGCTGTTTCTGGGACCGAGAACAAATCACCAGATTCTAGAATTGCTGTTCTCCTTCCCCCATGCTCCCAGCTTCCTTTGGTATCACTTCTCTCCTGTCTGAATACATCCTTTGGCTGTTTCTTTAAAGCAGGTTTTCTGGCTATCAGTTCTCTTAGTTTTCCTGCATCTGAGAATGTCTTTATTTCACCCTCATTCCTGAGGGATATTTCACTGGATACAGAATTCTAAGTGGACAGTTCTTTTCTTTCAGCACTTTAAGAGATGCGCCACTTATTTCTGGCCTCCGTAGTTTCTGATTTAAAAACTGCATGTGCCTATGAACTGTCCCCCATGGGTCATCTCTCACTTTCCCCTGGCTGCATTCAAGACGTCTGTTAGTTTTCAAAAGTTAATGATGGATCTGGGCTTGGATTTCTTGGGTTTATTCTGTTTCAGCTTCACTCAGCTCACCTGGAAGGATTTTAGCCATCATTTCTGCAGATGATTTTAAAGCACTACACTCTGTGATTCCTATACAACAGCCTGGAGACTTATCTTCAGCCTTTTTCCGTTCTTCAGACTGGATGATTTGTATTGATCTATTATCTTTATTTTGTCATCTTCAACCTGCTATTCTGTCTATCCAGCAAGATTTTTTAAATTTCAGTTGGAGTATTTTTCAGTTCTAATATTGTCACTTATTTCTCTACTGATAATCTCTAGTTTAATACTTATTTCAAGAGTGTGATCAGTCATTTGAACTTTTCAGTAATAGCTTCCTTCAAGTCTGTGATGGCAGCTACTGATTGCCTTTTTCCATGACTGCCATTTTCATGGTTTCATACGCTGAGTAATTTGGAGTGCCTCATGGTATTTTGAATATTACATGATGAAACACAACCAAGTCCTGGGGAGAATGTGGCATTTTTGTTTTATCAAGTAATCAATCTGTTTAGGCTCAGGCCCCAAGTCCTGGCGTGCTGGTTCCAATTGCCAGTTCAGCCTTCAAAGCTTTTGCAGTGCTCTTTGGACCTGCCTCACATGTACGGAATTTTGTGGTCAGTCTGAGACCTGAGGTGGGGTCTGCCAGGCAGCCCACTCTCAAAGGTGCTTGGCTGGCTAATTAGGGTCAGGGAGAGTGTGTGAACAAGGAGAGCAGGTGAGGGAAAGCTGGGGAGTTACAGAATATGTATAGCATTATTCCATATTTGTGCAAAAAACAAAACAGTGAATATGTACCTCCAAGTGCCTGGGAAAAAGGTCTGGTTTCCTCTAAGAAGGGAGGTAGAATATTGGTGAGGGGGTGGGTATTGAAAGGAACTTTGACTTTTTACTCTATGCTTCTCTTTGAGTTAGGGCTTCTCTGGTGGCTCAGTGGTAAAGAATCTGCCTGCCAGTGTAGGAGACTTGGGTTTGATCCCTCGGTCAGGAAGGTCCCTAGAGCAGGAAATGGAAACCCACTCCAGTATTCTTGCTTGGGAAATCACAGGGACAGAGGAGCCTGGTGGGCTACAGTGCATGGGTTCACAAAGAGTTGAATGCAACTAAACAACACATCTAAGTTTCTCTTGCCCGTGCCCTATCCCTAATTTTCAAAGCGATAAGGTATGAGGGAAAGACTGGGGAAAATGTAGTGTTAATTCAAAGTGTATACACAGAAAGTATCTTTCCCTGGATGTAATATACCTTACTAAATATTATCTAATGAAAAATACATTTAGGAGTCAATATAATCATCGAATTCCCTTCAACCATTAATGTACTAATCGGAATTACTGCCCACAAAACAGAAGCTTAGCCTGTAGTATTAATGAACTTTATTCACATTTTTCCAAGTAACTACAATATTAAATACAAGCTAAAAGCAACACACGGTTCTTAGAAAACACAGCCCCGAAGGCCCACCGCCTGAGCTCTGCGACTGGAGGTGCCTGGCCTAGTGCCTTCAGAATGTTAAAGTGAGTGCAGTGCTCAAAAGAAACATACGACGGCACAGGGAGACAGCTCTGAAACACAGCTCTGCTAATCATGAAGAAATCCAAAAGGAGGCCTCTAGTGTCTTCACTCAGGTGTCCTGACTTTCAAAATGGAAATAAATAACAAAGGAGCAGCTTTCTCCTCTGACATCAGCACGCTGGGAGGAAACCTGGGCCTCAGCCCTGGACGTGGCTCCTCTCACAGAATTCGGTACTAAGCAAACACTTAGAGTAGACAGCTCCCTATTCAGCCTATTGTACAAAATCCAATTCAAACATTATACATAGTTACACTTTTAGGATCATTTTTTAAATCCTGTTTAACCAATCACAAGATTATGGTTAAGGACCCATGAGTCAGGCATTGGCAGTTTGATCCCAAACCAACTACAGAATCAGGCTGTATAAATATTAGCACCATTTTTTATCTAGTCCAGTGAAATATAAAACTGCCCACTAAGCTATTTTTCACTGAAGTAGTCAACAAGACAGTTGTTTTCACTTTTAACATATGCTTGGCCCCTCTTCCTCTTTGCCAGTAATACATCTGAACATCTGGATGAGTAAGTACCAGCATCTCCGCTGATAAAGTTTATGTGCAGCACAGCCTCAGCACGCAAAAGCCACCTTGCTGTTGTGCACTTTAGCTGGGTCATGCAAACTCAGCCCGCTAAAATGCACAACGGAAAGGTGGCTTTCGAGTGCTGAGGCCGTGCTGCACATCAACTTTATCAGCGGAGATGCTGGTACTTGCTCATCCAAGGTTCAAAGCTTTCAAATTACCAGTGATCTACATCTGATGAATCAATGACAAAGCTATTTCATAAGAAGCACCACAAATGTGCGCATACTACATTACCAGCAATTCAGATAAACTATACCCTATTTTACTTTTAGTAGACTTTAAAAGAACTGTATATAGGTACTTGGGAATTTTCTGGCAGTGGGGGAGTACAAGCATTTTGACACCTCATAAATAGAGCAGTCTTTTAGGTTTTAAAAGGAAGGAAAAGGACAGATTCCTATTCTCATTCACCTCAGTCCAGCAAAAGTATCCAGGTGTTACTTAATATTTTATTATTGCTTTTAGTAAACACAGAAAACATGTTACAACAAGTTGTTTTTAATTAAGAACTTAAAAACTAAAATTTTAAAAGGAGACTCTTATGCAGCAGTTATTTCAATTTATATTTTAAATATCACTGGATTCTCAGTTTCAAACTTTTCAACGTGCAAGGCAATTTTAAATTACCTCACTGTTTCATAAGCTGTCTTAAGGAATAAGAACATGGTCACAATGACATTAGTGAGAAGGAAAAAAGTAGGATATCAAGTTGTTACAACTTAAAAATTTTTGTAGGTTCAAAAGATCATCTTTACCCCTAAAGAGAAAGAACAAAATGAAACCCTAACCAACTATGGGCTTGGACACAGGAAGGGGACTCCCGGTCACTTCATGTTGACCCAGTCATTGTTCATGCACATTAAAAGCACTTTAAAAAGTCTTGTTCATTGGTCCTCTACTTAAAAGGGGGGAAATACTGGCCAATATCACCCTCTAGGTTCTTCCAGATCTGCATGTGGAGTTTGCAGTAGTAATTAAGCATATTAAATACAAGTCTGTGTTTTAAAGGAGAGAGTCTGGCTTGCTCAGGGCCTTGAGGGGTCGGGTTTCTAAGGCAGTCCATCAGTGTAGACCTGAGCTACTCCCCACAGCCTCTTCCTAAGACTGTAGGCTACAACGGGAACAGAACACTGGAGCTGGTGGTTGAAACTATACATGCAGGAAGTGGTTTTTAAGGAACTGTTTCCACTACCACATAAAATTTCATCTTTAGGTACCTGCAGTATTTAAGGATTATAATAACAGCAAGATTCACCAGAATCCCTAACAAGGACATTTTGGACAACACAGAGACCTTTCTCTTACTAAGCATACATCGTAATAACTAGGAGAGCTCTCTATATATTCACCTCAAAATAATGCAAATATTTTAAGTTTTTTTTAAAACTCATGATTCTTCAATATGAATTTGCAAAGCTTAATATGATTGTGTAAGATGATATTGTGTGAAGATTTTACATGGAATGAAACATTTTTGTAGAAATCAACCATAATACTTCAAAGACCGAGAGTAAACATATCAAGGAAATGCTCAAATGCACATCAAACACCAAATTTTCATTCGCACATCTCTACACGGTAAGCTGGCAAAGAACTTTTTTCTCTCTTATCAGGAATTTAGCATTCATCCTTACTGTAGATTCCTGTTTCTACTAAGTGAAAAAAATGCTTCTCAAAACCACTTTCTACCCCAAAAGCAAATGTACTGGAGAGAAGGAAACACTTCATTGAAATGCTCACATCTATGCCCATACACACAGCAGCATCTCCTCACATTAGCTTCTACACAAAATCTACCAGCTAGGAACCTATAATGAATGTGTTTCAACCAGAAGTCTGAACAATGTACATCATCAAGGCTTTGTTATTGGTAAGTTCCATGGAGGAGAAAAGTAGGGGTGATCCACATCTCTAATAGGTAGCTTAAAATCTGTCCCCCATCCCCAGTAAGCAAGACAATCTCAATTTACTAAGTGAAATTTCAGATTCTAAATTGTAAGTATCATTGCTAAACTCTTCTAGAAGAGGCAAAGTCCACAGTGGGTGAGTGCCAAAACGCCAGACTACAGCAAGTGAGTGGTACCCCATTAAGTGTCCTTAAAAAATCTTAATTAAAAAGTGAGTCTTTGACTCAAAAGAAACTTCAGTACTACTTCTAAACACTTCATTTACTGGAATGCACTTGAACTAAACTATTAATATGTGCTTAGATGACAATTTAAAGAGAAAAGATGACCCTCACCCAGCCCAGATAGTTCTTAAATATCACAGTCCATGTGAAGTGGTACTTGAACTGAAACTCAAAACACATTTAATTATTTAGGAACTACCAATGTTCTACAATACTTTCACTATACATGGAATCAAAAGTAGTGTTGAAACTCACTTTTAACTTGATGTTCAAAGCAAACTACACATAAGGAAAAGGAATCTTCTGTGGCAAGCTGGCGTGACCTTACCAGCTATGGAATCTGAGAAGCTGTTCAGAACAGGAGGAAAACAGGCTTCACCTAAACTGAGCATAGATACTGAAGTTAAGCATCTGTCAGCCATTTAAAGGCATTTGGTGTCAGTATCTTAAAAGATTAAGATGCTTTAAAACAAAACCCTTATAAGAATATCAAAGATTTAGGGAATTCTCATAAATAACCAAATTTCTATGGCTTCGGTTGCCACCCTACTGCTGAGGTAGGTGACCAGGATTCATCAAAAGAGACAATCTTTTGGAAATTCCCCAAGAGAAATCTTGCATAATCAGTTGGTTTCTTAAACCTGTGTCCAATTTCTTTTGATAGTTTTTGTCTTGTTCTTTTCTTTCATTTACACTTTTAAAAAGAGGTTGTCCAAGCAACTGTTCCTTCCCTCAAGCTCTGGCAGAATAGCATCTCATATACTCTGTCATCCAAGGGTTCTCTGAGGAGGCAGGCTTGACCCGCCTATTTTTCTCCACATCAGCAGAGTGAGCCCGCTGCCTCTGAGCCGCCAGCCTCCTCTTCTCCAGCTGCCTTCTGCTCTTGGCTCGCAATGCTGATTCATGGATCTAAGGGGAGTCAGAATGAATGAACAGTCACTCAAGTGGCTTTGGCACTAATTTTCCAGAATATTCACAATGAAGCTCCCTCCAGGTCACCTGCAGCAGGGAAGAGGCAAGTCAGTCTCGCCATATTCAGGGCTTCCGTGAATAACAGTTTCTCCAGAAGAGCCATTCCCCTGAGTTCTGTCTTACCCATTGTCAGCAATACAGAAACTAGGCACCAGAAAATGTCCACCAGACTAAATTTAAGTTTAAATGGTAAGCAACTAATCTACATGTGCCTTGAGAAACTGGCTCTGGAAAAGGATTGGAACTCCTTAGCATTAAGCAAGAATAAGTATTCCATAGCAAAATACTAACAAATTTCAAGATTTTACCACCTAAGATGTTTAATGAACCCCATTCAACTTAACTCCACAGGATCTCCAGAGAATACCTCTGTTATCTCAAATATCACTCCAAACACCATCTGCTAGAGTTCAGAAGTCTGTCTGGTAAACCTGGACTGTGGTATTTAATGAGAATGCAAACAGCCTGCACCTCTGCTTCTCTCCACTCCCTCTTTGCTTTGGGCTGGTGGATGCTGTTAGCACTAACACAGTCATTGCTGTATGACCCCACACGCGAGGCGCCCTCGTCTGCCTTGTTCTCAGGTCTTTGCATGGGGACATGCCAGGCCTGAGTCCAAGGAGAAATAAACCCTGGGGCAGGGACGAGCAGGGGACATGTAATCACTCTAATTTAATCCAAAGAGAAAACAGGAGTCTAGATAGCTGTGGAGAAACACAGGAGATGTGATGATAGACAGACAGCAACAAAGGGGCTGAGGTGTGAGATGCCAGTTATCGAGTCCAACCGAGCAGGAGCCTCTCAGGAGGCCAGGGGAGACCTAGACCAGCAGCTGCCAGCCCCGCCTGTGCCCCTCGGCTGTACCTCCTGGCCCCAGGAACTTGAGAGCCCCGCGTCCCACCCCTTCTCCACCTGGCTCAGTGTGAGTAAAACCTTCCAGCTACCAGTTCAGTTCAGTCACTCAATCGTGTCCGACTCTTTGCGGTCCCATGAATTGCGGCACGCCAGGCCTCCCTGTCCATCACCAACTCCCGGAGTTCACCCAAACGTATCTCCATTGAGTCAGTGATGTTATCCAGCCATCTCATCCTCTGTCGTCCGCTTCTCCTCCTGCCCTCAATCCCTCCCAGCATCAAAGTCTTTTCCAGTGAGTCAACTCTTCGCACGAGATGGCCAAAGTACTGGACTTTCAGCTTTAGCATCATTCCTTCTAATGAACACCCAGGACTGGTCTCCTTTAGAATGGACTGGTCGGATCTCCTTGCAGTCCAAGGGACTCTCAAGAGTCTTCTCCAACACCACACTTCAAAAACATCAATTCTTCGGTGCTCAGCTTTCTTCACAGTCCAACTCTTGCATCCATACATGACTACTGGAAAAACCATAGCCTTGACTAGACAGACCTTTGTTGGCAAAGTAATATCTCCGCTTTTTAATATGCTGTCTAGGTTGGTCATAACTTTCCTTCCAAGGAGTAAGCGTCTTTTAATGTCATGGCTGCAGTCACCATCTGCAGTGATTTTGGAGCCCCCCAAAAATAAAGTCAGCCACTGTTTCCACTGTATCCCCATCTATTTCCCATGAAGTGATGGAACCAGATGCCATGATCTTAGTTTTCTGAATGTTGAGCTCTAGCTAACTTTGTCATTCTCCTCTTGCACTTTCATCAGGAGGCTCTTTAGCTCCCCTTCACTTTCTGCCATAAGGGTGGTGTCATCTGCATACCTGGCTTGGTGTCAGTAAAACCTTCCAGCTACCAGTTAACTCCCAGCAAAACCCCAATCTCTAGGCAGCTAACACCCTGCATCCTGTTTGTGATCAGATGCCCAGTCCTGGGCTTTCCTTGGCCCATCTGAGACCTACCATGTCCCAAAACCATCACAGCAACCACAGGTATGATAGCCAGTGACAGCCAGGCCAACCCCACCCTCCAGGGGAAAGCAGAGAAGCCCGTTCACTGGCACCTACCTCACGCATGGGGGCGGAAGCACAGACGTTGTGAGTTTTCTGGCTTCCTGTATCCGTCTGTTTCTCTCCCCACCCATAGAGGGCAAACGGGTGCCTGTGTTCTTTTATTCTGGTGGATGACCTCTGAGGACTCTTGGTTCTCCTGCTTCCTCGGGCAGCTAAGGCACTTGGTGGTTGCTGAGCGTCAGTACTGCTGGCCGGTTTTTCAGGGTCTCTCATCCTGATCTGTCGTTCAGGTTTCTCTTTTACATCTTTCACTGGCGGTGCTTTTTGAAAAAGGGGATAAAACAGAATGAATGCTTTAAATTCAGGTTTACATATAATTACACATAATTTAAATATTTGGGATGGAAAATTCATAATGCCTAATTAAGTCAGTAACTTTTTAACTTACAGCTCGATTCTACATGTTTCACTTAAAATGGACAGACTAACTTGTCTATCCCATTTTAAAATCAACAGTAAATACCAAGACTGGACCAACCCTATTCAAAGGTAACAGCCATCATTCGCATTCTGAGATTACGAGTCTCAACTGAATACTAAAAGCTAAAAAGGTGGAAAACACCAGGGCCTAATCTCTTTCCCCATGATAAATCCAGTCATTTTACCATCTTGCTTCAGGGACAGATCTGGATTTGTGACAATCATTCACCAGCTGCAAAAGGTTAGTTTTTAAGTTACTCAGCTAGAGTTTCAGGATTGTACTGGTTTGTCATGCTCCAAGACTACGGAAAATGCTCCTTCCAGCTCTCCCGAGCTCCTTATAAGAGCTGGCTGGTGACCTTAGGAGCGTTTTCCATAGCTCCTCACCTCCATGTACAGCTGGGTGCACCCAGGGGGAGGAGCTGGGAAGAGGGCTCTTATTCATGACAACATGAACCAGGGCCCCTGGCCTACACAGTCCTAAATCTGGCAGCTGGGCTGGTAAAACTCTGGAGGGGAATGGACTGCACGCCTGAGGTGTGCAGATATTCAGATATTCAGGAGGCACTCCAGAACACAGCTACTTCCCCTGATTACCCTTTATGAGTGTCCAATCATTATTTTTATAGCCATTTGCATAATCCTATATGATCTTATAATATGTGATCCTATACAGGTTGTATTCCATGTGTAAAGCCCTAGTGAACCTGTTTTATCTCTGTGCTTTGGAAGGAATGATGCTGAGGCTGAAACTTTGGCCACCTCATGCGAAGAGCTGACTCATTGGAAAAGACTCTGATGCTGGGAGGGATTGGGGGCAGGAGGAGAAGGGGACGACAGAGGATGAGATGGCTGGATGGCATCACTGACTCGATGGACGTGAGTCTGAGTGAACTCCGGGAGTTGGTGATGGACAGGGAGGCCTGGCGTGCTACAATTCATGGAGTCGCAAGGAGTTGGACACGACTGAGCGACTGAACTGAAAGAGCTCCTTGCACATCCAGGGCACCACTTTACAGACCCCCTTGCTCACACCTGTAGAAAACCCCTTGCTCCCGAGGCTCCAGAATCTGGCTCTAGGTGGTGATTTTACAGGTTCCTATTCCCAAACCCCATCATTTTTAGGACATACTCATGTCCCTCACTCATAGTGGATACTTCCCTGATGACATCCATGTAATCCAGACACAGTGCACATGTGTGAACCCTGACACATCACCTGCATTTCTGTCTTCAGCAATGACCTTTATCTACCAAATCATTTCCTTTACTACTAAGCATTTTAAGGAGTAGACAGCACGCGTCCAGCCCTCGGGCTCAGCGCTCCGCACGGCTGTGCACCATATCTATAAACCCAGCACTCAGGCTGTCTGGGGAAACGTGAGATGCCGGTCTTCCACTGAATCCTGAGAACCCAAGTCCCCTCATCACTCACTCTTCTGAGTGATGTGTCTGCACCTCATCCTCTTCCCTCCCCTGGATCTAGGTAGAAGGGAAAGAGCCCATCAGGACCAAGACAACGGGAAGTAGAAGGGGGTCCATGCCTGGCGCAGTTACGACACTGAGAGAGGGGGAAATAACTCAACTCATCTTCAGGGATTCATTTCCTTCTCTTCCTCTCCAGACCCCATATGTCTAACTCAGACCTTCCAGGGAGCATGTCCACAGAAGATGATAATGATTTGGTTCATGGGACAAGCTGAAGCCAACCAAGGAGAGATTAGGAAAGAGAATTCCAGCAAGTGGGGAACTGGCTTCTGCAAAGACATGAAGATAAGAAAGAATAATTAAAAATGACAGGTACATAGAGAGTCCATGGATGAAGGCATGAGTAGGTAGCAGTGGGGAAATAAAGACCTTTTATGCCAAACACAGGAGTTTTATTCTTTCCTAACAATGAAGAAGAATCACTGAAGGATTTTAGGCTGAAAAATGCTATGGTCCTATCTGCATTTCAGGAATGAGGCGTCTAGCAACAAAGTTGCCCCCAAAGAGGTGGGGGCAGAAAAGATGGAGAGTCCAGAGTAGGGGGCAATGCTGGCAGGGGCCAAACAGGGAGAAAAGGACCAGATGGTGCCCGCCACACCTGGCTGGTGCTCAGACTCACCTGGGCACCAGTAAACTGGAAGGTGGTGCCCCAGCCTCTCCAGAGAGCCACAGAGGGCTGGACGGGCAGCTGAGCGGGTGACAGACACAAAGCAAATGCTGGGAGGCAAAGAGGAATCCCGGGCCCCTACAGGGGTTGGGAGAGGATGGTCACACTATCCTCCAGCAGAGCGCCATCAAAGATGGGGAAAGGGTACTTGACGACTCAGGTATGGGACACTCCTGGGACCACCAAGCAGGCCACAGCAGGACCCTTAATCAGGGGTCCTAAAGAGAACGTGGAATTGGAGAGTCATAAGCAGGTAGGTGGGGGCTGAGGCTCAGATGCAGAGCAGACCCCCCAGAAGGAACACAGAGTCAGCGGAAGCGGAGCAGAGGTTGGCCCCCTGGACACCAGCACCTACTGAGCTGGTAGGAGGGATGAGGAGAGACAGAGAGGGAGCCAGGGAAAAGAACAGCCAGCAAAGTCTAGAAGCTTCCAGGAAAGAAGCTGGAGAAGGATGTTCAGACAAGGACAGAGCAGTTAACAGAGCCAAATTTTACAGAGAGGGCAGGAGAATGAGGACAAAACAAGACTGGGCATTCTAGGGCTTAAGAGACACAAACTAGTATGTAAACACAAACCGCTACGAGGGTACATTGCACAGCACAGGGAATAAGGCCAACACCCTGTCTAACTCTAGATGGAAACTGTGAATCACTGTGTTGTACACCAGGGCTTCCCTGATAGCTCAGTTGGTAAAGACTCCGCCTGCAATGCAAGAGACCCCGGTTCAATACCTGGGTTGGGAAGATCCACTGGAGAAGGGATAAGCTATCCACTCCAGTATACTTGGGCTTCCCTGGTGGCTCAGCTGGTAAAGAATCCACCTGCAATGCAGGAGATCTGGGTTTGATCCCTGGGTTGGGAAGATCCCCTGAAGAAGGGAAGGCTACCCACTCCGGTATTCTGGCCTGGAAAATTCCATGGGGTTGCAAAGAGTTGGACATGCCTGAGCAACTTTGACTTTCATGCTGTACACCTGAAACATATAAATCAAATATACCTCAATTAAAAAACTGGATGGTTAAGTGTTATGTTAGGTGTGCTGCACCACAAATAAATAAAATAAAGGAACATAAGATAAAATATTTACACAAGTTTTGTAAAAATCAGACTTGGGTCTGGGCAGTCAGGCTGTCTCACAGGCAATAGGGAGAGCCAGGTCACAGCAGGCTGCAGATCAGGGGGACCCCAGTGACCTCACCATGGGCCATGGAAAGTTCTGACATTAAAACAGCATGCCCACCAGTATCCAACACAAGAAACTAAAATCCTCTCTAGGGAGCCTGGGTCTCAGATTATGCCTACAGATAGCTTTCTGAACAACAGCGAGTGTCCTGGGGATGATGACCATCACTCAGGAGGTAAGACAGTTAGGAAGGCCAGCAGGAGCGGGAGCCTTGGGGAAATGGGGCTATCGTTGACAGACCGTAAGACTAACATGTATTGAAAGAAGGAGCACAAGCTTGAAAATACCTGTAGCAGGAAAAAAAAGATGGAAAACAGAAGAGAGAGAACTTACCACTATAAAATTAATACTTATAAAGCTCTTGAAACAGTGCCTGGTACAAGATAAGTGTATATACGTTTCAAAATCCTACTCAGTGTTTTAAATAAAGCCATTTCCAGGCAAATAAAAACAGTGTCATCGCCAGTTACTGTGGAAGATTCTAATAGCACCTTTCTCAGTAACTGACAAAAATCAGCTCAGCCTTGATTTAGGACTATGCTGTTCATTACAAAAGCCAGGAAGCAGAGGTGACTTAAATTTAAGTTTATATTGATTAAAATTAGCTAGAAACAAATTTTCACTTCCTCAGTTATACCAGAGTTCAAGTGCTCAAACATGTCGCTCATGGTTAGCATGTTTCACGGTCCAGACAGAGAAACTGCCCATCATTACAGAAAGTTTGACTTGAACAGACTGATTTTTTAAAACTGTTTGAACAAGATTAACACATTTGACCCAATGGGTATATACAGAATACTGCACTCAAAACCGCAGAATACACAATCTTATCAAGCACATGCGGAACATTTACAAGAATTTACCCAGCCAAAGCTATAAAGAAAATCTTAATAGAGTCACAAAACTGGAATCATACAGTGTGTATTCTCTGACTCTCATGCAATTAAGCTAGATCGTGCTCACGCTCAGCCACTTGAGTCATGTCCAACCCTATGGACTATATAGTCTGCCAGGCTCCTCTGTCCATGGGATTCTCCAGGCAAGAATACTGGAGTGTGTTGCCATGCCCTCCTCCAGGGGATCTTCCTAACCCAGGCATCAAATTCCCATCTCCTGCTTACTGATGGATTCTTTACCACTGAGCCACCAGGGAAGCCCAAATTAAGCTAGATACAACAGCAAAAATATCTTTTACAATCTCCAGCTATAGGAGAATCCCCTGGTGGTCCAGTAGTTAGAGCTCCATGCTTTCACCACTGAGGGTCAGACTTCCATCCCTGGTTAGAGAACTAAGATCCTGTGAGTCTCGTGGCATGGCCAGTAGATAAATAAATAAAATCTCCAGTTATAAAGTTAACATTTCTCTTTTTTTCTTAAATTGAACTACAATATGGTATTAGTTTTAGGTTACAGCAAAGTGATTCACTTATATAGATATATTCTTTCAGGTCACTTTCTACTATAGGTTATTATCAGATATTCAATATAGTTCCTTGTGCTATAGAGTAAATCCTTGTTGCTTATCTGTTTTATACATGGTAGTTTTTATCTGTTAATCTCATACTCCTAATATATCCCTTTCCTTAAAGACATTTCTAAATAATGCATGGGTCAAAAATAAATCATATGATTTCACAAAAATGTAAATGTTCTCCATGTCATTGAGCTATACACTTAAAAACTGTTAAAATGATAATTTGTGCTGTGTGTTTACCACAACTTTTAAAATAAAAAATAATGGTGATAGACAGCATAATCCCATTCTTATTAGAAATATTTCTAAATTTCTTCATTAAGTATGATGCAGCTAAAGCAGTGATCAGAGTAAATCTAGAGACTTAAATCAATACATCAAAAAGAATAAAAGGCAAGGGAAGAAAAAAAAATCAATAATAAGCATCCATCTTAAAATGTTATAAAAAGGGCTTCCCCAGTGGCTCAGTGGTAAAGACTCCGCCTGCCAATGCAGGAGACATGGATTTAACCCCAGGCCAGGAAGATCCCACACGTGACAGAGGAACCAAGCCCGTGCACCTCAACTACCGAGCCTGTGCTCTAGACTCTGGGAACCCCAACTGCAGAGCCCACGTGGGACAACTGCTGAAGCCTTCGGGCCTTAGAGCTTGTGCTCCACAATGAGAGAAGCCACTGCAACGAGAAGCCTGCCCACGGCAACGAAGAGCAGCCCCACTGCCGCAGCGAGAGAGAGGCCCGCGCAGCAGGGGAGGCCCCGCACAGCCAAAAATAAAAATAAATTAAAAGATAAAAAAGGATGTTAAAGAAGTTATAAAAATAAGCACTAAAAAATGAAACCAAGGGAAAAAATCATGAATGAATAAACACATAATAAACAAAACCGACATGGAGCAAAAATGAACGGAATTCACAAACCTCTAGCAAGACTAATAAAGCGGGTAAAAAATAAAAATAAGTAAAAATAGAGCAAATGAGGTCATCAGGTTAAATGTGCACTGGTGACACAAGATTATAGTCCCTTCCTCTCCAAAGCCACTAAAGTGAAGGAACAAGGCCAAAGAAGAAAGGGACGACGGGCAAGCAGCCAGCGACACCAGACAAAGTTTGGAAGGTGCAAAGTAGACGAAGACATAGAAATGACCCACAGGACTCCACAGGATGGTGCAAACTCCCTGCAGGAGAAGGGTCCACAGGACTCCGGGGAGCCGTGCCGCAACCGGCACTGAGGCACCAGACTTCCCAGAAGGCCAGGCCCGGCCAGTGCCCCAGGCCATGTGCTCCAATGAGAGCTTAACAAGGATGTGCCTCGGCTGAGAACCAGGGTCCATGCTGCTTGCCCTTGAACCTGGGCAGATTTTTGTGAGCAGAGAATGCGGTGAAAGAGGTGCCACATGGCTCCTGGAAATAAGTCATGATGGGCAAGACAGCAGCTGCCCAGCTCTCTCTCAGGAACGCTCACTGCTGGAGGCCGGCCTGCAAGTGACGAGAAGGGCCAGGCACATGAAGAAGTCACCTGCAAGCGTCCCAGCAGACAGCTGAAGTCAGCACGCAGCAGAGACAAGGCACACCCTGTGCCCTGGCCAAATGCTAATTTACAGAAACCATGAGCTCACAGCTGAGAACTGGAACCTGAAGTACTAGTTTCCAGGTTAAGCCTGTTGTGCAGCAGCGGATACTCCCTCAACAGTCCTTCCTGTGGTCCTCAGGGCCGGTGGCTGCCCGCCCGCCCCACCCCGCAGCCCAGGTCCCAGGAGGAGGACCAGCAGGCAGAAGGCACAGGAGAAGTGAGGGGGCAGGATGAAAACAGAATGGCACGGTAAAGAATGGGGTCCCTCCTCCTTTCCCCCAGCTCTGTTCCCAGGATGCTGACGGCCAGGCTCGGGCCCTCCCAGGCAGGAGGATGGAGGGGCAGTGTCTGGTAAGCTGACACAGGAACAGGCGGGTGCCGGTGCGGGCAGCCCCCAGAAAAGCAGCAGTCCCCCTACAATTTACAGTCACAGGCTCCTCCATGCACACAGCTCCCAAAAAGCCCTTCAAGCTTCCCTCTTAAATAAGCAGATAGGCTAAAAGCAAGCATTCAAGTACATCCTTTAATAAGAAAGAGACCAACATATAGAGGAAAAAACTAGGCTTGGATTATAAGAGAGCTCTCAAAGGATATTTATGGCTTGAGGAGGGTTGGGGTCGGGGGGGTGGTAGAGTGAAGGGGGAATTAGAGAAAAGGATGCTATTTTTTGTTAAGTTTTAAAAGAACATTTGGGACAAAAAAGCAATCTCTTTGAAATTAAAAACCAGAATGGTAGAATTTAAAATTTCAACAGGAAATTTAGAAGATAAAATTGAAGCATTCTCAAAACAAAACCAAAGTTCCCATTTTTCAAAAATAAATAAATAAATAAAAATATTAGAGGTTTGCTCCAGGAGGTATACAAACCAGCTAAAAATAACTATCAAGAAAAAAATGAATAGAAATTTTAAAAAAAAAGTTTTTAAAATGTTTTTTGGCGTCTCTGAATGGCATGTGGGATCTTAATTCCCCGACCAGGGATCAAACCCATACTGCTGGCCATGGCAGCACTGAGTCATAACCACTGGACCACAAAGGAAGTCCCCAGAACAGAAATTATCTTAAACAGGACCTGAAAATAAATGTTTCTAGATTTAAAAGGTTCACCAAGGGATTCCCCTGGCAGCCCAGTGGTTAACTCTGTGCTCCCAGTGCAGGGAGTACGGGTTCAGTCCCTGGTCAGGAAACTACATCCCACATGCCATGTGGGATGGCCTAAAACAAGCTTTTTAAAAAACTAAATAAGAAGTCCCACGAAGTTATCAGCCCAATGAATGAAAAATGACACATAGTATTTTAGAATACCTAGGATAGAACTTCAAAAAAGAAAAAGGTCACATATACAAAAGAAGCGCCAGAAGGACATGGCACTTCTCAACAATAAGACCAAAACCGAGGATTCAATATAATGCCTTCAAATACTGAAACATCTAACCTAGGAAGTCTCTGTCTTGCCCAAATGGCAATCCAGCCTTGGATAAAGGCATTTTTAGACTTCAAGGTGACAAAATTCTTACTTCCCTTTCAACATTTCTCAGGACTTACAGAAGATATGCTCCACCAAAAGGAAGGGAGATTGGAGGCTTCTAGAACAGGGATCAGATACAGGAGGAAAGCAGAAAGAATACTCGGCAAACATGAAGAGAGGTCCCAGCATGACAGCAGTGTCAGACCTGGACAGCATTAAGTCTGAAGTAAAACAAGAGTCAAGGGTTCCCCAAAATTACTTCCCCAAGGAAAATAATGTAACAAGTAGAACGCCTAACGTGCCTGGCATATAACAAGTTTTACAGTCCCACCAGACTATTTCTGGCTAAACTATAAAAGCAAAAAGAAAAGCAAATATACAAGTAAAGCAACAATTACCTCTAGGAAAAACATAAATAACAAAGAAAGTATAATCAAAACGTACTGTATGGATTATCCGCAAATAACACAGAGCCATGATCATCCAAATATAGAATAGTACTTAAATGAAACAGTCATATAGTTAATGCTGTGGGACAGAAGAGGTGCTTGTGTATGTCTAGGTGGGGAAAAGGGAGGGTTTGAGGAATAGCCAAGCTAAGATCTTAAACTAAATCATCTCCCATTATGGGAAGTCAATATACAATTTTCAAAATAAAAAAGCCAACATTAGTCTGAATGAGAAAATCATTAGCCACAGCACTGAAAAGAAAGGTAAAGAGTTACTCCAGGGAGCAAGGGGCATGAGTGGTCAATGGGCCAAGATTACTTTTTTCATTTTAGGCATATTTTTAAAAATTATGCATATGCATAACTGGTTTAAAACTAAAATTTAATTTAAAAAGAAGAAAATGAATTGGAAACTTTCTAGACACTCTTGAAAGCGTGTTGGCTACAGAGAGAAGGCATTTCACAGTGAACAAGCATTCCCACACCCACACCCCACACACAGGCAACTTCCCAACAGCTTTTTAGTACCATATCTTAAATAAGAACAAGAAGCCAAGAATCATTAGACATTTGAGGAAAGCTGCTAACTTGAAATACAGGATTACAAATTAAATTAAAACACACACACACACACACATCCAGATAAAGGGAGGGGAAACCTGTGCCAAAGAAACATGCAAAAACTAAAAATTCCTAGTCCTCAGCAGGACAAGTGAGGATACTATACGTAAAAATCAAGAACAGAATACTATTTTTAAAAGAGGATTAAAGAGAAGGAGAGAAGGAAGGAAAACCCAGAAAACAATTCATCAGTTCTTAAGACAGATGGATTGGAAGCCAAAGTAGAAAATTAGAGGATATATTTGTAAAGTCTAACATCCAACTAAGGAGTTCAGAAAGAAAAGAGAAAAAAATAATAGTAATAAGAAAACTTCCCAGGATTACAAGATAGGAGTTTGATTGCAAGGATTCATGAAGCACATTAGAGGAACACAGGCCTAGACAGAGGATAATTTTCAGAACACTGAGGACAAACAGAAGACCCTAGAAACTTCCAGAGGAAGGAGCACGTTATCTATGAGGGATTGAGGGTGAGAACGACACAGGAGTATAACAGCAACTACGGAAGTCCCAGTACCAGGCAGCACTGCCTGTAGATTGCTTAGAGACAGAAACGTCCAACCCAGAATTTCATGCCTATTCACAAACTTACTGAATTGTGAGGGTAGAATCTTTCGACATGCAAGATCTCAGAAAATTAAGCCTCTCACACACCCTTTCTTAGGAATGTACTAGGAGATTATCTCTGCCAGGAGAGGATAAACCAGGCAAGAAGATGTGAGAGGCACACAACAGAGGGTCCTACTAAGAGGGAAGGCAGGGAGTCCCTGGGGTGGCGGCCAAGAGCCCTCCCAAGACAAACAAGGCAGCAGGCCGCCAGAGCAGCACGCAGGCCAGGTGGAAAGTAGGTCAAGGCCCCGGGAGGGATGTCTGAAGATGGGGAGGGTGACAGTGAACCTGACATTGGTGGTATTGCAACAGAAGAAAAGGGAATCACAGCAAACAATACAAGGCAGCTCTAAGCAACCTCTTCAACAGGCCCTAACTGAATCTAACCAATTCTATGATGACTATACCAGAAGGGTGAGGACGGACCAGGTGTATGCGTTAGGAGATCACTAAAAAGAATTAAGGGCTTCCCAGGTAGCTCAGGGAGAAGGCATTGGCACCCCACTCCAGTACTCTTGCCTGGAAAATCCCATGCATAGAGGAGCCTGGTAGGCTGCAGTCCATGGGGTCTCGAAGAGTCGGACACGACTGAGCGACTTCACCTTCACTTTTTACTTTCATGCATTGGAGAAGGAAATGGCAACCCACTCCAGTGTTCTTGCCTGGAGAATCCCAGGGAGGGTGGAGCCTGGTGGGCTGCCAGCTATGGGGTCGCACAGAGTTGGACACGACTGAAGCGACTTAGCAGCAGCAGCAGCAGCACCAGGTAGCTCAGTGGTAAAGAATTCACCTGCCAGTGCAGGAGACATGGGTTTGATCCCTGGGTCAGAAGATCCCTTGGAGGAGGAAATGGCAAGCCACTCCAGTATTCCTGCCTGGGAAATCCCATGGACTGAGAAGCTTGGCAGGCTGCAGTCCATGGGGTTGCAAACAGTCAGACATGGCTAACCAATTGAGCACACATACACAAAAAGAATTAAAGCCAATAATAGATGGTACTAAAAACTCAACAACAACAAAAACCAACAAATCTTAATAAGAGCCATGTTACTTGGAAAAACAGAATTACACACCAAGGAAAAACCAGAGGACTGGGAAGTGGTCACCTAGGGAATAGGTAACTGGTGTGGGGGAGGAGGGCTGCTGTATCTCCGTACTAAGCCATATACAACCATATGGTTCTACGTGTACTTATGGCTTCAGTAAAGACAAGAACTAAATGTTTATGTTTCATAGAAACTCAAAAGACTGCTCCTCATTCTGTCCACTTAAAAACACAAGGAGTTTCAATCCTGCCAGACATAGGGAAGAACAGAGGCTGTGATAGGCATGAGCAAAGCAAAAGATCCTGGGATGGGGATAGCAAGACTCAACTTCCTCCTCGGCATCTCACACACAAGCTAAGATGAGAGTCAAGAGAAAAATCTGATCAGAGTACCACTTACAAGGCGGTGAACAAAAATAGTCACCAGTCACTGATTCTGAGCTTCTATTTCTTCATCTATAAAATCGAGGTAAACAAGGTAAAAACTATGGTCCTCCTTCTTAGAATTGTTTTGAGTGTTGACTAAGAAAAAGCAAGCTCTCAGGCCATTTTAGTTATTTGGCTCACTGGGATCTCTTTAAAACTGAGTGACGTCTGGTGGTGCCTGGCCCAGGTTAGAGTAGAATAGAACCCCACGGGGTTCCTCCAAGCTGTATCTGGGGCATTGATTCAACTGGGTCCTGAGCACCAGCGGCCACTCGGCCCGCCCCACTCTCCGAAAGCTCGCCGCTGCGATCCTCCGGCAGGAGAGAAGGTGCAGGGCCCCGCTGGGAGCAGCTGTATAGATACACCACCCCCAAGAGCCATTTTCCAGCTGCCGCTCCCCGAGCTCACAGTAGCAGCTGGAGCAGAGGAGGCGAGCAGCCGAGAGGACCCGGCATTTAGAGGGATTATCTCCCAGCAGCCGGGACTTATGCAACAGTCTGTGGAAGCAAATACAAAATATTCCCAAGGGAAAGCGCGGCCAGGTCAGGGAGTTAACACAGAAAACAGCAGCCCCAATCCCAGGACAATGCGCTTAGCTCACAGAGGTTAGTTTCTAACCTCTGGCCGTCTGATGAAAGCTGGGCTCCTCTCATAAAACAAATGTCCGTTTAGAAATTAATAGATGGGAGTTTAGCGGTCCAGAGGCCATCAAGGCTACCTGGTGAAAATCTGGATTTCGCCAGCGGCAAGTCTACGGCGTTCACAGCTGGCTCAACCCAGAGACACACTTTACGGAAATACAGGGTGGGACGGCGGGTGCGGGGCCGCCGCCTTCCTTATTTTGTCAAGGGTGGCGTATTCTCCGCCTACCAAAAATAGATTAAACGAAATTAAGAAAGAGCTCTCCCCGAGCTTTCACTGCGAGAAACGGCTGCGCGGTTCAGGAGACGCAAGAGCAAATCCAGTCCCGCGCCCTGGCCCCTCGCGGCCCCTCCCCGGCCCGGTACCTGGCAGCGCCGCGTCCTCCGCGCCCACGGCGTCCCTGGTCTCCGCGTCCCCCGCGGCCTCCACGCCCCGCTCCTCCGGCCCTCCGCGCGCCTCAGGCTCCGCGCGCGGCGGCGGCGGCGAGGCCGGGGCGCACTGGGGCGCGGGGGCCCCGGTGCCCGACGACGCCGAAGACGCCGAGTCGTCCGAGGCGCCGGCCTGGCCCCAGTCGTCCCAGAGCCAGGGCGCGTGCGCCTGCTCCAGCAGCCGGCGACCCAGGCGGTAGTGGCGCAGCGCGCGGTAGCACGGCCCGTACTCGTCCCAGCGCGGCTCCTGGAAGCGCTTCATGTACTCGCTCTTCACGCCGCTCCCCGGGGACATGGCGCCGCGCGTCGGCCCCGAAAGCCCGGCTTTCCGCGCCGCGCGGTCGCCTACAGAGCCCGAGACACGACACAGAGGCACGCCCCACCCCTCCGCCAGCCCGGCCCGCCGCGACGTTTAAACCCAGAGCCCCGCCCGGACGCGGCGGGCCGGGGCGGAGCGTGGGAAGCGGGGGCGGAGCGTGGGAAGCGGGGGCG
>SJYQ01013552.1:79857-116470 GCA_006410935.1 Redunca redunca
CACCTGTTACTCTGGCTTTAACTCCTTTCAGTGTTTTCGTGCAACTCCTTTCTTGTCTACACCACCGAACATTTTTTGAGTGAGGGAGTGAGTGAAGTCGCTCAGTCGTGTCCAACTCTTTGCAGCCCCATGGACTGGAGCCTATCAGGCTCCTCCGTCCATGGGATTTTCCAGGCAAGAGTGCTGGAGCGCATTGCTATTTCCTTCTCCAGGGGATCTTCCTGACCCAGGAATCGAACCCGGGTATCCCGCATTGCGGGCAGACGCTTTACCTTCTGAGCCACCAGGGAACATTTTTTGAAGCTATTGATGAAAACTGCCAAACCACCCTCCCAGAGGCCCAGGTGCACAGAAAACCTTGGCAGACTCCGTTGCTTTTGGCTAAGTATACAATGTTGCGCTGATTGTTAACAGTTTCCAGAGCGGTCCCGTGCAGATTCTTCCCCTTTATGAAAAGGAGCCTGGATACATTAGTAACTCAGATTTGAAAGAAAAGGAGTTCAGTTCAGTTCAGTTCAGTTGCTCAGTCGTGTCCAACTCTTTGCGACCCCATGAATCACAGCACGCCAGGCCTCCCGTCCATCACCAACTCCCGGAGTTCACTCAAACTCATGTCCATCGAGTCGGTGATGCCATCCAGCCATCTCATCCTCTGTCATCCCCTTCTCCTGCCCCCATTCGCTCCTAGCATCAGGGTCTTTTCCAATGAGTCAACTCTTCGCAGGAGGTGGACAAAGTATTCGAGTTTCAGCTTCAGTATCAGTCCTTCCAGTGAACACCTAGGACTGATCTCCTTTAGGATGGACTGGTTGGATCTCCTTGCACTCCAAGGGACTCTCAAGAGTCTTCTCCAACACCACAGTTCAAAAGCATCAATTCTTCAGCACTCAGCTTTCTTCACAGTCCAACTCTCACATCCATACATGACCACTGGAAAAACCATAGCCTTGACTAGACTGACCTTTGTTGGCAAAGTAATCTCTCTGCTTTTCAATATGCTGTCTAGGTTGGTCATCACTTTCCTTCCAAGGAGTAAGCGTCTTTTAATTTCCTGACTGCAATCACCATCTGCAGTGATTTTGGAGCCCCCAAAAATAAAGTCAGCCACTGTTTCCACTGTTTCCCCATCTATCTGCCATGAAGTGATGGGACCAGATGCCATGATCTTCGTTTTCTGAATGTTGAGCTTTAAGCCAACTTTTTCACTCTCCTCTTTCACTTTCATCAGGAGGCTTTTTAGTTCCTCTTCACTTTCTGCCATAAGGTGGTGTCATCTGCATATCTGAGGTTATTGATATCTCTCCCAGCAATCTTGCTTCCAGCTTGTGCTTCCTCCAGCCCAGCATTTCTCATGATGTACTATACATATAAGTTAAATAAGCAGGGTGACTATAGACAGCCTTGATGTACTCCTTTTCCTATTTGGAACCAGCCTGTTGTTCCATGTCCAATTCTAACTGTCGCTTCCTGACCTGCATACAGGTTTCTCAAGAGGCAGGTCAGGTGGTCTGGTATTCCCATCTCTTTCAGAATTTTCCACAGTTTATTGTGATCCACACAGTCAAAGGCTTTGGCATAGTCAAGAAAGCAGAAAGAGATGTTTTTCTGGAACTCTCTTGCTTTTTCCATGATCCAGTGGATGTTGGCAATTTGATCTATGGTTCCTCTGCCTTTTCTAAAACCAGCTTGAACTTCTGGAAGTTTACGGTTCACATATTGCTGAAGCCTGGCTTGGAGAATTTTGAGCATGAGTTTACTAGCATGTGAGATGAGTGCAATTGTGTGGTAGCTGAACATTCTTTGGCATTGCCTTTCTTTGGGATTGGAATGAAAACTGACCTTTTCCAGTCCTGTGGCCACTGCTGAGTTTTCCAAACTTGCTGGCATATTGAGTGCAGCACTTTCACAGCATCATCTTTCCGGATTTGAAAGAGCTCAACTGGAATTCCATCCCCTCCACTAGCTGTGTTCATAGTGATGCTTTCTAAGGCCCACTTGACTTCACATTCCAGGATTTTTGGCTCTAGGTGAGTGATCACACCATCGTGATTATCTGTGTGGTGAAGCTCTTTTTTGTACAGTTCTGTGTTTTCTTGCCACATCTTCTTAATATCTTCTGCTTCTGTTAGGTCCATACCATTTCTGTCCTTTATCGAGCCCATCTTTGCATGAAATGTTCCCTTGGTATCTGTAATTTTCTTGAAGAGATCTCTAGTCTTTCCCATTCTGTTGCTTTCCTCTATTTCTTTGCACTGATTGCTGAGGAAGGCTTTCTTATCTCTCCTCACAAAGAAGTTGGGGGAAGTCAAAACATTAGCAGTTAAAAGCAGGCCTAGGTTCTGCCGTCCATACTGGATTTCCACCGACCTGCGTCTGTTTTCCCTCCTGCCTCCATGTCCTGTGCCGCCCTGCATCATAACCAAAAGATCCATAGGTAGATGCTGCCCAAGCAGGACGAGTCAACCTGTTCTGATAACTTGAAGGTAGTTGTCCAGAAGTCATTAACACTAATTGTTAACGGCAGTTTTCTGGAGAAACGCTTGTGACCTCCACTGTTGACACCCGCATGGTGGCCCTGATTTCTCCCCTCCTCAACTTTACCTTCTATAGCTTGAAATAACCCAGGAACGTGCTAATGCATTTCTCTTTAAACTGGTTTCCCATGGCTGCAAACAAAAAAACCTTAATAAATATATTAATAATGTGGGGGAAATGACGATGTGCGGTTACATAAAAGATTCAGAACACAATCTGTTTCAGTTAGCTTTGGTTGCATAATTAAGTACCCTAAAACTTGTGGTTTAAAACAAAGATGTATTACTTCTCACAGTTCTATGGGTTAGCTAGGCCATTCCAAAGCTGGTTTCACTCTGCTGGTTTAGACTCAAACAGTTGCATTCAGCGGGAGGGAGAACTGGTCTGGAAGGTTCAACATGGCTTTACTGCCTGACACTGGAGCTGGCTGTGGGCTGGGCTGTCTTGATATCCTCCCTGTATAGACTCTATCTCCAAATACAACCACACTGGGATTATATATCTCACACAGGAATTGGGGTGATGGTGGTGATGGCACAATTCAGTTTCATTCATAGCAGCCCTACTGGCACTGGTTGCTTCAAAGAAATGCCCTTATATCATGGAGATTATGAGTTTAAGTTCTATTGCCCTTATTGGTATTTCAGTTGGCAAGTCTGAGAGGCTCTGGGTCCTCAATGTGTCCATTGACAGGGTGATGCCCAAAGAAGGAGCCCTCTGGAGTGGGCAGTTACCTCCCCCATACAGGACATGCCTAGCTTCTTCACCTGGCCCTTTCTTCTAAGAGGTTAATAGCAGAAGTTGGAAGGCTTCTGAAGGTCTTATACATCTCTCAAATGCTAATGCTAATGCTCAAATAAGTCCCAAGGCTAGCCCACATTCAGAGAGCAAGAAACTCTACCTTTCCCTGAGAGGAGTAGAGGCAAACTCCTCTCAGGGAGTGCATACTGGATGGAGGAATTTGTGGCTGTATTTTACAATCACACAACCACACACACAGAGTATATGAGATATGACACCATTTTCTGTATAACTGAAAAATAGGGTTAGGAATGATGTTTTTTGTTTTGCATTTCTCTATTGTGCAGATAGGTGCATGCCATTCATTCTAATTTTTTAATGTATTGTTATTCAGGGCTTACCACTTGGAAGTGACAAAAACCTGATTCAACTAGCTTAAACAGAAAGGGTATTGATTGGCTCTGGCAAACCTAGACCCAGGAATCCAGTCGATATCTTTGGGACTCTACTTCTCTCTCTTGGTCTCTGAGCTTTCCTGTGGGGGCTGGCCTTTTCTCCCACTACAATGGACTTCCGCTTCACAGCTGGCGAAAGTGCAACTTGTACTCCAAGCTTATGTTGTCTTAGCTGAGGACCACCAGCAACAGACAACTTCTTAGTATTCCAGTTATAGAGAAAGATTCTTGGCAGTCATCAAGGGTAGGAGGTGATATGATTGGCCAGGAATGGGTCATGTTTCCATCCCTGTGAATGGGGATAGGGTGGGAGGCTGAAATTGACAGCCCCAGGAGACCCACGGGGATCAAGGAAGGACTGGCTCCCCAGAGGAAGGAGCAGTATGCAGACAAAACAACATATGTTCATCCATATATTCGTCTTTGTGTTTAAAAAAAAAAAAAGGATGAGAAAGATCTGATTTGACAGCATGTGTGGGGAGAAACTTCTGGGTCCTAGTTGACCATAAGTAAGGTGCAACTCTTAAGACGTTGAATGCAATCGTAAGCAGTAGCCACAAAGTTGTATTTCTTTATCGGGGCAGTAAACCTTTCCTGTAGAGAATCCTCTGTTCCTAGAGCACTGAAGGACTGCCTGTGTAGAAGACAGTGTTGTTTTGTTTTATAGATAGAATCAGGACCAACAAGCAGAGAATATAAGCTACAACTGTGGCAAATATGGACCTGCCCCTGGCTTCTGAAGCAAGAGGGAGACGTTAGGGCTGGCCTGTGGAGCTCCCAGAACAAACAGAGTAGAAAACAGACAGACACCAAAGGGATGTCAGAGACTGGACAGCAGGGTCCCCATCAGGGTCCCCATAAGGCAGCCCTGGGTGGATCCCTCTACAAGAGAGAGTGGGAGCTGATAGAAAAGAAGGTCGATGCTAGACTCCTGAAAGATCATGGAAAGATAATTGAGATTTGCTACCCAAATACACAAGTTCCATGTCTGAAAACATGCTAGTGACTTCATCTGGCGGCCTCAGAGTGGCAAGCCCCGCAGGCTGGCCTCCTTCAGGGAAGCTGGGCTGGACTTCCTAGCTCCCTGCTTCCAGAGTCCTGCATCCTGAGGCCCCGGGCACTGCCACTCCCTCCCCTCAGAGTGCCATCCAGTCTGTCAATGTCTGTGTCCTTCTGAGCCATCTTCCGAGAGCGCCCCCGATTCACCCTTCCTTCCCCCTGAGGTGTTCTTTCCAGGCATGTGCCGCCTGCCTTTCCTGACCCCTCCCACCCGGCCTTCCATCAGCTTTCATCTTCCCTTTTGTCTCTGGATTTTGCTTCTTTTTCTGTTTCCCTCTCCCTTGCATTTTCCCTCACCTTCTTTCTCCAAACACAGACTTGGGAATCCACTATCCACTCTACCCTTTTTATAAACCCACCCCGCAGTGTGGAAGCTCACATGCTAACATGCTAAGTCACTTCAGTCATGTCCAATTCTATGTGACCCTGTGGACTGTAGCCTGCCAGGTTCCTCTGTTCATGGGATTCTCCAGGCAAGAATACCTGCGTGGTTTGCCATACCCTCCTCCAGGGGATCTTCCCAGTTTAGGGACAGAACCCATCTCTTATGTCTCCTGCACCAGCAGGCAGATTCTTTACTGTAAGTGCCACTTCGGAAACCCGTGGATGCTACAGATGCTAGCTATTTTCTACAGCATACTTTGCAGCTAGAATGTAGGCCTGTGACCTGAAAGTGAAAGTCTCTCAGTCGTGTCTGACTTTTTGTGACCCCATGGACTATACAGTCCATGGAATTCTCCAGGCCAGAATACTGGAGTGGGTAACCTTTCCCTTCTTCAGGGGATCTTCCAAACTCAGGGATCAAACCCAGGTTTCCTGCATTTCGGGTGGATTCTTTACCAGCTGAGCCACAGGGGAAGCCCAAGTATTACTGGAGAGGGTAGCCTATCCCTTCTCCAGCAGATCTTCTTAACCCAGGAATTGAACCCAGGTCTCCTGCATTGCAGGTGGGTTCTTTACCAACTGAGCTATAAACTCTGCTAATCAGATATTCCTGCCTCCAGGCTTGTAATCAGGGTCTGATGGTGCTGAGAAGGAAGGACCAAGAAGGTTTCTCTTTGGCTGAAATGCCAATTTCAGAGCCAAGTTCCTGGAGCAGCAGTGGCCCCAACACTTGGAGAAATGCCTTTGTCCAGAGCCAATGGTGTCAGGGATGCAAGCTCCATTGGTCTCCATTGGTGTTCTTCCTCTCAGAGCCCCAAACCTGTTCCAGAGATTCTGGAAGCCACCCAAGCAGTGTTTAAATATTGATATATGTCTTTTCTCCTAAAATTAGCAGTGTTGATTTCTCTGAGCAAGCACCCTGACACACTGGACTGTCCTAATTCCTTCCTCCTTGCTGACTGGTATCTGGTATCTTTGGCAGCTTCCTATTCCTCCTCCTCTGTTTGTTTTCTTCAATTTACCTATGTGTTTATTTATAGCTGTGCTGAGCTTTGTTGCCGCTCTGGCTTCTCTCTAGCTGCAGAGAGTGGGGGCTTCTCTCCAGTTGTGGCACGCAGGCTTCTCATTGCGGTGGCCTGTGTTGTTGCAGAGCGTGGGCTCTAGGGCACACAAGCTTCAGTGGATGTGACTCCCCAGCTCTAGAGCACAGGCCCAGTAGTTGTGGTGCATGGGCTTGGTTGCTCCACGGCACGTCGGATCTTCCCAGATCAGGGATCAAACTTGTGTCTCTTGCATTTGGCAGGCAGATTCTTTACCGCTGAGCCACCAGAGAAGCCCTCCTCCTCCTCTTTTTTAAATTAAGGATCCCTCATTCTTTCTGCACCTCTCCCCACCTACCATCTCTGCACAAGGGACCGCTTGTGTAGAGCAGTGATTACTGTGTATACTGTGGCATCAATACCTCTGTGACCCCCAACCCCCGGAGCCAGACCACTGTGCAGCTCACTGGCCATTCCCCCTTGATGCACAGCTTGCCAGAAGCTCATATTCAGTGTTCATATTTACCATCTTACTCTCCCCACCAATCCCTTTGTCTCTGTTCCCCATTTTTGTTAATGGCATTTTCATTCTCCCAGTCATAGAGTCAAAATGTCAGGGTCATCCTGGAGCCTGGGTGCCCACATGCTAGGCTAGGGTGATCTTGTCCATCAGACAATGTCTCTTGAGTTCATCCCCCCTTATCACGTTGGTCAGGGATGGGAGGTACAACTCACAAGCATCAAGCCCCCTTCGTGGCCTTGCAGAGAACAAGGACCTGATCTAAACAAAGGGTCAGCAGCAACAGTAGGCCCAGCCGTGTTGCTGCACCCTCAGCCCGCCCCCATGATGACTGCCAAGGGAAGCCACTCCTGTGGCTTGGGATGGGATGGGGCTGTCAGAGCCACGAGCTTGTCCAGACTGTTAAATGTGGGGAGAGAAAAATCACATTTTTAAAAAATCATCAAATACAACTCAGTACTGTTTAACTGCCCTTTTTCTCTTCTTGTCTACAGTGGAGGTAGTCAGGGACTACAATATAGAAAAATATATATGAACAGTTCGTTTTTTGTGGATAAGATCTGGGTGAAACATTTGTTTCACTGAATCAGCCCTGGTGGTCATAACCTTATGTCTGAATGTCGTACCAGCAACAGAAAAAGACAAGAATATGCATTGAAAACAACAAAATATTTAACTTGAGTTCCTGCCAAGAAACCTGGGGAAATACCCCCAAGTTGATAGCCTGGAGCCTGTTCTTGAGAAGAGGATTCCCAAACAGCAAACCCCAACCTGTGTGCAAAACTGTCTGTCTATGCAACGGTGAGGTTGCCCAGACTCCTACTTATCTCTGGGGCTTCTGGAGTTGTTCACATCCCGAGAAGAGGAAAAGAGAGGTTCTGTGCCAGGACCCACTGACTGCAGACCCTGACCTGGGCCACCAATTGAGCTCTGGCCTGATAGGCTACTCGGCCCTGGGATGGCTCTCTGGTGAAGACGCATCTAAGTCTGATCAGGCCACTATAACAAAGCATCACACACTGGGCAGCTTATCAACAACAGACCTTTATTTCTGACAGCCCTGGTCAAGCTGCCAGAATGGACAAGTTCTGGGGAGAATCTAGTTCGTCCCTCACAGACTGTGTCCTCATATGGTGAGAAAGGGGGTAAGGGAGCTATTATCTCTTATAATAGCAGAATCCTATTCATGGGGGCTCCACCCTCAGGACTGAATGGTCCTCCAAAGGCCTAACTCACTTCCTAGAATCATCACCTTGGGGGGTAGGTTTCAACATATGAACTAGTGGGGCAAGGACATTCCACCCATAGCAACCCTCCTCCTCTACTGTTCCCCCCACCCCCTGCTGCCTCTTATCTTCAAGGGCCTTTCTGGAACACTCTCCCAGATCTCCCCCCACCCTCCCCCTCTCTACCCTTCCACTTCCAGCTGTGCCTGTCTCCCCTTCCTTGCTGTTCCCACTCTTGGTTCAATCTAACAGAGAAGCAAAAATATCCCCAATTACCTTGACTACTTGATAATAAGCCATCAAATCCAGAAAAACAGTGTGATTACCATGGCAATTTGTCAGAACATGGAATTCTATGTGCAGCCCTTCTGACAGCATTGGGAACGCCTGTTTTGAGAGTGAGCCCAGACTCAAATTCCGACTGTCTTGCTCTGTGTGGGGGGATGCTGAGCCCAGGGCCACCTAACTGTGTAAATTTCTGAAGACATTCTTGACCAAACTGCCTATATTGCATCAGCCCATCACCATGCATGTAAGGACATCTGTCTCTCTGAGGCTTCAGAATTTTCATGAGAGGATAACATTCTTAGTTGAGCAGCACAGACTCCCTATATTTCAAGTTTTCTCCCTGGATAACAGAGTCTCTAACTCTGCCAGGCTGAGGAGCAAGAAAATATCTGTCCTGGAGGATTCCCTAATGAATATGCACTCTCTCCATGGCTCCAGGATGCCAAAGTCTATTTTTTCCCCTTGCATTCTAGCCAATTTAGTAGAAAACCATGTACTTCAAGAGCACTGCTCTGGCCCCGCGAAGAGTTGCTTTTACTGAATTGCATCTGGACAGGAAACTGCCAGACAGAACTGTTGGATCTGGAAAGGGAGGTGATCTGGTCCTCACTTTCTGCATAACCCTCTGTGACAACCCATGGCAGAAATTCATCTCAGTCTTATATTGACAAGCTAACTAGTTTTTTACATCTTGAACACTGGAAATTCTGATTTTTTTTTTGCTTTTGCTTTGCTTCAGCTGCTATAAAGTATAGAGCCAAATTCATGGTGCACTTTTGGGCATTAACATACCAGGGCTGTATTCTTTTCCTTGCTCTAAATTCCTCTCTTACAGATTTGATCTTCTTGTAGCACATGTATTTCAGAAGCTGACAAATATTTTTTTTGAAAATTGTTATTAATTGTCCAAAATTCATGTAAAATGTGAACTTTTTAATTCAATGAGATTTTCAGGAAATATGTAATATAAAGCTACACAGATGTCACATTGGTATATAAGATACATGCTGCTGCTGCTAAGTCACGTCAGTCGTGTCCAACTCTGTGCGACCCCACAGACGGCAGCCCACCAGGCTCCTCCATCCCTGGGCTTCTCCAGGCAAGAATACTGGAGTGGGTTGCCATTTATTTCTCCAATGCATGAAAGTAAAAAATGAAAGTGAAGTCACTCAGTCGTGTATGACTCTTCGAGACCCCATGGACTGTAGCCTACCAGGCTTCTCCATCTTTGGGATTCTCCAGGCAAGAGTACTAGAGTGGGTTGCCATTGCCTTCTCTGATAAGATACATAAGAGATATTAAATACCTTAATTGAAAATCAGTATCTAAATACAGTTGAATCCTGAATATAAATGTATATGTGTGTATATATATATATCCACTTATACACATATATATGCATGCATAAGTGAATCGCCTTGCTGTACACTTAAAACTAACACTACATTGTATTAGGGTGGTACAAAAGTAATTGCAGTTTTGGACCCATGAATTTTAAATCATTATAACTAGGCTCAAACACATTTTTATTAATCAAAATAGGAACCATTAAAATCAGCACGTCTTCCCTACAAGAAATAAGTTTGTTTATCCCTGTAGCATAAAAATCCATGCTTTAAGATTTGACAAACTCTTGGAAGTATTTTCTGCCTCCTGCTGGTTGTGGAAGCATTTTCCCTGTGCATCCATGGGTGCTCCAGGCAGAAAGATCAACCGGCCACGACCTGAGCTGAAGAAGAAGCTGTTCAAATGACAGCAGGTTTAGAGCCAGGATCAGCGACTGCAGCACTGGGTGGGCAGAGCTGTGAAGACTGGTTATGCAGTGCCACCTCAAGAACTGGGCATCCAGTGCCAGCGTGTGACTCTGTCTGGGAAGAAGCACAGGAAGCTCCAGCAGATCAGGCTTGCCCAGAAAGAGAACGCAGCCATGGAAATGGACTAATGAAACACAGCCCAAATTAAAAAGGAAGACAAAAGCCCCCCAGAATGTAGGCATGGAGGACTTTGAAGATAAGAGCTACCTCTGAATCTCACCCTCCTACCAGAGTCTTAGCTGGAGCCAGGAGGACTCGATGGTGGTTTCTAAAGACTGGAGAAAGCATTGCTCCTTTTCACTCTCCCCATGTTTCTCTTCCCTGATGGCCTACTGCCCTGTCCTGAAGGGATGCACTGAGAGGAAGAGTGTAGAAAAGAAAGTTTAAAAAGGGAGTTCTAAGCAGTCAACTGCATTTGTAATAAAGCCCTAGGAATCTCACTGAGATGTGTGTGATTCAATGTAGGAATGGGGATGGGCCAGGAAAAGGGATGGTGAGCATGGAAACAACAATTGGGAAACAGGACCCACAGCGCTTACTTGAGCAAAGGTGACAAGAAGTTAAGCTCCTTGATGGCCTTGTCTCCCCAATGAGTGATACTGCAATTTTCTATTTCTGACAAAAATAAAGATTATTATAGATATGGCAGAGGAAAGAGTTTTGATACCAGCCCTGCCACTTCCCCTGTGTGACCAAAGTGGACAAGTGACTGTGATTGTCTTTGCTACCTTTGCTGGATTATATTTTTCATAAAATGAACATTCCTCATCACGAAAAAAAAAAAAAAAGTTGTCAAGATGCTTGAAGAAGTGGTAGTCAGGTGAATATTGCAGATGGGGCAAAACTTCATAACCAATTCATTCAACTTCTTAAGGTGGTCAGACCTTCAAAACTGCAGTTTTCAGTGTATCTCACCAATTTGCTGAGCATGCTTCTCAGATGTAATGGTTTTGCCAGAATTAAGAAGGCTATAGTGGATCAGACGGGCAGCAGGCCACCAAGCAGTGGCCATGGCCTCTTTCTGCTGCAGTTTTGGCTTTAGAAAGTGCTTTGGGGCTTCTTCTCAGTCTGACCACTGAGCCAGTTGTTGTATAAAATCCACTTTTTGTCCCATGTCACAAATTGATCAAAAAATGTTTTGCTGTTGTCCCATAGAATAAGAGAAGACAGCATATCTAAACAATGATTTTTTTTTCAGTCAGCTCATGAGGCACCCACTTATCAAGTTTTTTTACCTTTCTTTCAAATGCCAAATATCCATAGAATGGTCAGCGTTGAGTTCTTGGGCAACTTCTTGTGTAGTTGTAAGAAGACCAGCTTCGATGACTGCTCTCTATTGGTCAGTGTCAATTTTTGATGGCCAGTCACTGTGCTCCTCATCTTTAAGGCTCTCGTCTCCTTTGCAAAACTTCTTGAACCACCCCTGCACCGTACATTCATTAGCAGTTCAGGGGCCAAATGCTTTGCTGATGTTGCAAGTTATCTCCGTTGTTTTATGACCCATTTTGAATTTGAATTTACTTTTTTGTCTAGCATCATTTCTATAGTCTGAAATAAATATAAAATAAATAGCAAGTAATAAATCAATAGCAAGAAATAAAGTGAGGAATGCACATTAAAATGATGCAAAAATCTTAAATATATATATATATGTATGTATGTATGTATTATTGTTGTTTAGTTGCTAAGTTCTGTCTGATTCTTTTGCAGCCCTGTGGACTGTAGCCCAACAGGCTTCTCTGTCCATGAGATTTCCAGTCAAGAATACTGGAGTGAGTTGCCATTTCCTTCTCAAGAGTATCTTTCTGACTCAGGGGTTGAACTCACATCTCCTGCATTGGCAGGTGGATTCTTTACCAATGAGCCACTGAGGAAGCCCTATATGTGTGTGTGTGTGTGTGTGTGTGTGTGTGTGTGTATGCTCAGTTGCTCAGTCACGTCAAAGTCTTTGTGACCCAATGGTATGTAACCCACCAAGCTCCTCTGTTCATGGGATTTTCCAGGCAAGGAAACTGGAGTGGGTTGCCATTTTCTTCTCCAAGGGATCTTCCTGACCCAGAAATCAAACCTGCATTCCTGTGTCTCCTGTATTGGCAGGGAGATTCTTTACTACTGAGCCACTTGGGAAGTCCTGTGTGTGTGTCTGTGTGTGTGTTTCTGTATAATTTTTGAATTGTGGATGAGTATAACTAACCACGAGTAGAAGGTAAAAATTAAAATAAACACTTTGGTAAATGCTGTCAGATTTGTGATCTCTGAAAAAAAAGATTTAGCTTTGGGATGACCAGGGACCAGGCTTGATCACTCAAGAGCTTTTGCTTAAAGCTCAACATTCAGAAAACTAAGATCATGGCATCTGGTCCCATCACTTCATGGCAAATAGATGAGGAAACAGTGGAAACAGTGTCAGCCTTTATTTTGGGGGGGCTCGAAAATCACTGCAGATGGTGACTGTAGCCATGAAATTAAAAGACGCTTACTCCTTGGAAGGAAAGTTATGACCAACCTAGACAGCATATTCAAAAGCAGAGACANTCACTGCAGATGGTGATTGTAGCCATGAAATTAAAAGACGCTTACTCCTTGGAAAGAAAGTTATGACCAAACTAGAAAGCATATTCAAAAGCAGAGACATTACTTTGCCAACAAATGTCCATCTAGTCAAGGCTATGGTTTTTCCAGTAGTCATATGAGGATGTGAGAGTTGGACTGTAAAGAAAGCTGAGCACTGAAGAATTGATGCTTTTGAACTGTGGTGTTGGAGAAGACTCTTGAGAGTCTCTTGGACTGCAAGAGATCCAACCAGTCCATCCTAAAGGAGCTCAGTCCTGGGTATTCATTGGAAGGACTGATGTTGAAGCTGAAACTGCAATACTTTGGCCACCCGATGCGAAGAACTGACTCATTTCAAAAGACCCTGATGCTGGGAAAGACTGAAGGTGGGAAGAGAAGGGGACAACAGGGGATGAGATGGTTAGATGGCATCACCAACTCAGTGGGCATGAGTTTGAGTCAACTCTGGGAGTTGGTGATGGACAGGGAGGCCTGGCGTGCTACAGTCCATGGGGTCACAAAGAGTCAGAGACGACTCTGCAACTGAACTGAACTGAACTGAACTGAACCAGACATATACTTTAGGATGACAGGATTAGCCAGAAGTTTCTTAAGAAGGAGAAACATGTCCTTGAGCAGGATACATTGTTACATAGTCATTGGCACAGAGTTTAATGAAGAAAATATCCTTGAGCAAGATGAGTTGTTTTGTTGTTTAATCATTAGCTCTGGTTTATCCTTTTCACCTCTTTGAGAACCCGAGACCCCTTTCTTATCCTTGGGGATCCCAGACTTCTTATCAACCTAAGAACTGACTCTCATTCCCCTCTTTTTCTTTTAGGAAAATTATGTTGCAAAGGAAAAGGGGTGATGTTTTCATTCCATAACTGCTTCCCGCTGGGATGGGGCACTGTCCCTAAATTGTTGAGGCAGCATATTCCCCTAACCCTCACTTTGAGTCTCTGATCCAGGGCCCCCAGGTAATAGTTGGAGAGGCTGTGGCACTCATAGGAGCTTGGACAACCACTTTAACTTAAAAGCTTTCGGATGTTTAGAAACAAACCCAGTTACACAATTACAGATGCAGGGAGCAAACAATAAAAACAGAAAAATTAGAATTATTATTAAGATAGTTATCCATCATGGGGAGCTAGTTAATGTTTCCCAAAATGAGGTGACTGAGGCTTCAGGAGTATCCATAGCCTGAATCATCTTGTTCATGTGCTTAGTGAAATGAGTAACATTAGTGCTCATATCTGGTATATATGTACAACACTGGGTATGAATAATGGCACAAGTTCCTCCTTTTGAAGCCATTAGAATATTTAAGGCCAATCTGTTTTGTAAAACCACCTTTCTAATTTGTATTTGTTCAGCATTAAGAGCTGAAATTGATTGTTTGAGAATCTTGTAAAGTCTGTTGAGTAAAGTTAGAGCATCAGCTCGTAGCATAATATCAGTAGTTTCCAGAGGGAATGAATATTGCAGCCAGATAATCATACCAGTGAAATACAGACCTTGTCCAGTGAGTTTTAAGGTGTGACAGATTAGCAGGCTTCTCTGGAAACTCTGAAAACATGAAGTCATGAATAAAATCTAGACCTAGGGTGCATCTCCCTATCCAGCCAGGGGGAAGCCATGCCCATAGGTAAGAGCCACACATCCAGTGGTCCCGTCAGGAGCAAGCCAGCATGACTGAGGGATCCAGTCCCAATCAGTGCCTGGGCAGGCAAAAGGAGGACTTGAACCGGGGTTGGAACACATAGGAATGGTTACACTGCTTGTTTCTTGGGGCAAAAATCCCAGTTGTTCCTAGTCGTTATAATTAAGTTGTCGGCTAACTTCTGAGGATGGCTGTTTTGGTTCCCAGCATACGGAGGTGCTAGATAGTAGGTGTCCCTTTTCAGGAGTTAGCCATATGACCTCATTCCATATTTGATAAACATCAGGGAGAAAACCACCAGTTCTAGACCCATTTACCTACTTTTGTGAAGTAAAATAGTCATTAAACCAAGATAATGTATGCTGCTGCTGCTGCTAAGTCGCTTCAGTCGTGTCCGACTCTGTGCAGTCCCACAGATGGCAGCCCACCAGGCTTCCCTGTCCCTGGGATTCTCCAGGCAAGAACACTGGAGTGGGTTGCTATTTCCTTCTCCAGTGCATGAAAGTGAAAAGTAAAGTGAAGTAGCTCAGTCATGTCCAGCTCTTAGCAACCCCGTGGACTGCAGCCTACCACGCTCCTCTGCCCATGGGATTTTCCAGGCAAGAGTACTGGAGTGGGTTGCCATTGCCTTCTTCGAAGATAATGTATAATCAAAGTTAAAAGTCAGACAATAAAGTATAAGGATTAGGCACCATGGGGTGTAAAGAAACCACAGCCTCATTTATTATTCATAAATCTTGAACTAGTCTCCATTTATCATTTGACTTTTCTTACACTCAAAATGTTACATGGACTGTTATAGGGAATTAATAACCTTTGTTCCTTTAAATTTTCAATGATGGGTTTTAACCCTTCCTTAACCTCAGGTTTCAGTGGATACTGCTTTTGATATGGAAATAGATGAGAGTCTTTGAGCTTGACAAGGATAGGAACAGTATTTTGTGCTCCACCCACAGTTTTTCCATCAGTCCACACTCTAAGATTTACATTTTGTTCAAATAGTGGGAGAGAAAGAGCAGGCTCCATATTCATGAAACCAGAGGCCTGGACCTTGCTCAGTATATCCCTCCCCAGAAGGCGTGAGGGGATCTCCAACATGATCAGAAACGCATGAGAAACAGCTTAGAGCCCCAGTTGCAGCTTAAAGGATGACTGGAATAATAGCATTTGGCTTATCCAAAGAGTCCCAGTAGTGGATCGGGAGGAAAGCAGGCCAGGGCCTCCAGTGAGCACAGAGAAAGTTGCCCCAGTGTCCAAAAGAAAGTCAATTGACTGCCCCCCCCGCCCCCCGCCACAGTTATTAATACCCGGGGTCCTCGGGTGTTATTAGGACCGGGGCTCATGTGGGGACCTCCAGGCACCTTCAGTCCTGATTGTCCTGATTGCCTACACCTCTGGGGGAAGTCTCTCCTCCAGTGTGGTCCTTTACAGACCAGATAGGGAGCTGGAGCAGCTTAGATACCTGAGGGCAACCTCACTTGAGATGCCCCTCCTCTCCATAGTAATAACAAGCCTGTCCCTTTTCGCCTGGGTTCCTCTGGGCATTTTTCAGGCTGTTTTAGAATGGATCTGAAAGCCATTGTTAGGGCTTCAGTCTTTCCTGGTCTTTTTCTGCCTTTTCTCCTCCTCATCCTCCCTACCATAGTAAACTGTCTGAGCCAGTTGCAGCAGTATATCTAAAGGCTGATTTGGTCCGAATGCCTGTTTTAGTACTTTACAGTGGATGTCCTGAGCTGACTGAATGAGAAAGCTCTTTTAAGATCATCCCTCCCTCTGTACTTTTGGGATCAATGTCAGTAAACTTGCAGAGAGCCTCCCATAGTCTATGTTAGGAGTTTCCTTTTCTCCCAGGTCTATGTCAGCCACCTTAGCATAAAGTCTTAGCATGTGCTCACTTGAGTCCTTCAAGAATACATCTGACAAAGAAGGCTCTGATCCTATCTTCGTTTAGCCATGTTATAGTCCCAGTCTAGCTCTGCTGTGGGAACTGCTCGGCTCCCAGTGGGGAGGAGGGCTATTTTGTGTTCTCTTTTTCCACTTGTCTCACATTCAAGCCATCTCCAAAAGTAGTAGCTTCCCCCAAAACTTGAACTCTTGAATCAGGAGTCGGCGTCTGTCCCAAGACGTATGTTACATCTCTCCAAGTAAAGTCATAAAGTAAAGCTAGTCCCATAAAGGCTTCTATGTATTTTTTTAGATCCTAGACCACAGTTGGGACTATTTGAATTTCTACTGAGTCTGAGGCAACCCCTCCTGGAAGGGTGCCTCGATTCTCAGTCTGTTCAATTGGAAGCCCCAGATATAGGGGCAAAGTAAGAGGATAGGAGGGGGCTGACGGTTTCACACCCAAATCTGCACAAGTCTGACATGTCTCACAGAGAGAAAAAGAGCAACACATATGGCACTTCTACCCATTTGCCTTGTTTTCTACAGAACCAGTCTAATTGTAAAACAATATTATAATTAAGAAACCCTTCAACCGGCCAGCATTCCCCTTCTTCAAAGGATACTGTGGCCATTCAGTATCACAGAAAAAGATCAGGCATGTCTTTTTTAAACTCTGGGGATTAAACTTGTCCCAGATTTTTTAAAAATACTTTTTAAAGGAGTAGTTCTTGGAACTGCTAGCTCCCATCTGTAAGAGAGAAAAAAGCGGCATCCACAGCCCTGGCTTTTTTCCACTGGAGGTGTCCCTCCCTGCTTTAGATGGGGGTGAAAACAGACTGTCCAGCGAAGCTTTTCTTTCCTTGTCTGACTTAGTCTGTCCCTTACTGACACGGACACCTTACTCGTTCCCATCAGCCCACTTCTTCTCCCACTGAAGCAGGACAGAGACGCACCAGAGGCAGGCCTGATGCCGTCCCAGACTGATCTCCTCACGGGCCCTGTCTCTACACACAGTCACACTGAGGGCTGGGGCTCCAACAAGTGCGTCTGGAGGGGGCACCATTCAGTCCATGGGATATACTTTGACAGTTTTGGAGATCCCAATGTGACATCCAAGTAGATTCAACTTTCAGCACATCACTGCCCCCCAAAAGTGCACCCCCTAGGCCAGGTAAGCCCAGGAACATATTTTCTTAGTTACTGGAGTGAATCCCAAGTGGTAATAGGAATCATTTTTTTGACTCTCTGCTTCTCTGCCCTCCATCCCTGCCCCGTGGTTTTGGTTCTGTTTGAGGTCTTTAAACAAGCTTGCTTTTGGCTCTGATTTGGACATGGCTAAGAATGCATTCCTCGTAGCAATGATTAGGAGTCTGCTTTATGGTCTAACCATGTAGGAGGATGCTGATAATTTTTCTCTACCACATGAAACACAATGGAGACGGGTTAACAGTCTTGTTTGTCTATTTAAGAACTCAAGTCAATTACATAAATATTTCATGCACACCATGAAGGAGGTCAGTTCTCTGAGCTATGAACTTGCTCTGCTCTAAGCTATTAATACAGACTCTGGAAGCTGGATTACAACAAGGAATGACGGTCTTAGGATGTTGGTAGAAAAGATTTTACCAGAAATGTCTAACAATCGATACCTCAAGAAATAAATTTATAGCTATAGACTTACAAGTTGAAGCTGCTTGGACAACTCTCAGTATGAGATCCAGTCAAAATTTCCAAAACTCTTATTAGTGGTTCCCAACCAGTAAGGATGTGGCATTTGCCAATGTCTGCGGACAATCCTGGCTGTCACAAAGGGGAAAAAGTGCTAGTGGTATCTAGTGAGATGAGAACAGAGATGCTACTAAACACCCTACAAGGCACAAGACAGTGCCCACAACAATTAACCATCTGTCCCAAAGTATCAGTTGTGCCAAGGTTGGGAAACCCTGCTCTAGTGATATGTATCTTGCTTACTTATTGATTAGACATTTTTTAATTGGGTAAGGAAGTATTGATGTTAATTTATAAAAATGCAAATGATTTTTTTTATCATGGTAAATATACATAACCACAAATTTACCATTTTAAGTGTATGATTCAGTGACATTAAGTACATTCACACTGCTATGCAACCATCACCACTACTCACCTCCAGAACTTCTGCATCTTCCCAAACTCAAACTCCATTTACCTTAAACAGTAACTCCTCTCTCCGTCCTCCCCCAGACTCTGGCAACAAGCATTCTGCTTTCTGTCTCTATGATTTTGACTATGCTAAGTACCTCATATAGGTGTCTCTATAGGGTATTTATCCTTCTATGACCAACAAACCAATTAGCATAATGTCTTCAAAGTTCATCAGTTTTGTAGAATTAGAATTTCCTTCCTTTTTAAAGCTTGATAATACCCCATGCTTTGTATACCACATTTTGTTCATCCATTGACCTATCAATAGACATTTGGGATGTTATCATCTTTTGGCTATTGTGAATGATGCTGCTATGAACATGACTGTTCAAGTCCCTGCTTCCAGTTCTTTTGAGTATATACCTATAACTGGAATTTCTTCATCATATGGTGATTCTGTGTTTAATTTTCTACACAGCAGCTTCACCATTTTACAGTCCAACCAGGAATACACAAGGATTCCAGTTTCTCTGCATCTTTGCCAATACTTCTAATGGGTGTGAAGTGATACCACATAGGGGTTTGATTTGTATTTCCCTACCAGTCAGTGAAAAGTTATGACCAACCTAGATAGCATATTCAAAAGCAAAGACATTACTTTGCCAACTAAGGTCCATCTAGTCAAGGCTATGGTTTTTCCAGTAGTCATGTATGGATGTGAGAGTTGGACTATGAAGAAGGCAGAGTGCTGAAGAATTGATGCCTTTGAACTGTGGTGTTGGAGAAGACTCTTGAAAGTCCCTTGAACTGCAGGGAGATCCAACCAGTCCATTCTGAAGGAGATCAGCCCTGGGATTTCTTTGGAAGGAATGATGCTAAAGCTGAAACTCCAGTACTTTGGCCACCTCATGCGAAGAGTTGACTCATTGGAAAAGACTCTGATGCTGGGAGGGATTGGGGGCAGGAGAAGAAGGGGATGACAGTGGATGAGATGGCTGGATGGCATCACTGACTCGATGGACCTGAGTCTGAGTGAACTCTGGGAGATGGTGATGGACAGGGAGGCCTGGCGTGCTGCGATTCATGGGGTCACAAAGAGTCGGACACGAATGAGCAACTGAACTGACTGACTGACTGACCAGTCAGTGATGTGGAGCATCTTTTCATGTGCTTATTGGCCTTTGTACAGCTTCTTTGTATAAATATCTATTTAAGTATTTTGCCCATTTTTAAAGCAGGTTGTTTTAATTGTTGTTAAGTTGTAAGAATTCTTTATAATTCTGAATAATTAACCCCTTATCAGATCTATGGTTTGCAAATATTTTCTCCCAATCTGTGGGTTGCCTTTTCCTTCTGGTGATAGTGTACTTTGAAATGCATAAAACTAAATTTTGATTAAGTCCAATTTATGTATGTTTTCTTTTGTTGCTGTGCTTTCTGTGGCATAGCAAAGAAATTGTTGCCAAAACTAATGTTATGAAGCTTTTTCCAGTTTTCTTCTGAGAGTATTATAGTTTTAGATTTTACAATTAAGTCTGTGATCCATTTTGAGTAGATTTTTTTGTATATGTTGTAAGATAAGAGTACAACTTCACTCTTTTGCATAAGGATATCCAGTTTTCTCAGCACAATTTGTTGAGTCTGTCTTTTCTTTATTGAATGGTCTTGGCATCCTTGTGCAAACATTTATTTATGTGAAAAGATTTGTTTGAGAGCTCTCTATTCTATTTCATTTGTATATGTGTATGTCTTTATGCCAGTATCTCACTTCTTTTTTTTTAAATTACTGTAGCTTTGTAATACGTTTTGAAATCTGGAATTATGAGTCCTCAACTTTGTTTTCTTTGGCTATTCAGGGTACCTTGAATTTTAGGATAAGTTTTTCTATTTTTGAAAAAAAAATCATTGAGATTTTGATAAGGATTTCACTGAAGCTGCAGATCCCTTTGAGTAGTATTGCTTCCCAGGTGTAGTGGAAAAGAAACCAGCCGTGATGCGGGAGACTGGGGTTCAATCCCTGGGCTGGGAAGATCTCCTGGAGTGAAAAATGGGAACCCACTCTAGCATTCTTGCCCAGAAAATTCCATGGACAGAGGAGACTGGCGGGCTACAGTCCATGGAGTTCCAAAGATCTGGACACAACTGAGCATGCACACATTGGATAGTATTGGTATTTTACAACATAAAATCTTTTCAATTTGTGAACAAATAATGTCTTCCCATTTTTTAGTGTATTCTTTAATTTCTTTTAAGCAATGTTTCACAGTTTTCAGGGTACAAAACTTTTGTCTCCTTGATTGTTTATTCCTATCTTATTTTTTCTGATGCTATTGTAAGTAGAATTGTTTTCTTAATTTCCTCTTTGGATTGTCATTGTTTTTGTATAGAAATGCAACTGATTTTTGTACAATGATTTTGTATCCTGCAACTTTGCTGAATTCATTTATTAATTCTGACAAGTTTTATCTATAATCTTTTGGGTTTTCTGCATATATGATCATGCCATCTGTGAACAGAGATAATTTTATTTCTTCAAGAAATTGCAAATGATGAGCATTCTTTTTTTGTTCCTGGTCTTAACAAAAACAGGTTTCAATCTTTCACGTTTGGATATGAAAGTTTTCTTATGTGGCCTTTATTATGTTGAGGAAATTTCTTTCCATTCCTAGTTTACTGACTCTTTTTTATCATAAAACTGTGTTATACACAAAAATAAACTCAAAATGGATTAAAGATCTAAACATAATACCAGAAACTATAAAACTTCTAGAGGAAAACATAGGCAAAACACTCTCCAACATAAATCACAGCAAGATCCTCTATGACCCACCTCCCAGAATATTGGAAATAAAAGCAAAAATAAACAAATGGGACCTAATTAAAATTAAAAGCTTTTGCACAACAAAGGAAACTATAAGCAAGGTGAAAAGACAGCCTTCAGAATGGGAGAAAATAAAATACCAAACAAAGCAACTGACAAAGAATTAATCTCAAAAATATACAAGCAACTCCTGCAGCTCAATTCCAGAAAAATAAATGACCCAGTCAAAAAGTGGGCCAAAGAACTAAACAGACATTTCTCCAAAGCAGACATACAGATGGCTAACAAACACATGAAAAGATGCTCAACATCACTCATTATTAGAGAAATGCAAGTTGAACCCACAATGAGGTACCAGTTCATGTCAGTCAGAATGGCTGCTATCCAAAAATCTACAAGTAAAAAATGCTGGAGAGGGTGTGGAGAAAAGGGAACCCTCTTACACTGTTGGTGGGAATGCAAACTAGTACAGCCACTATGGAGAACAGTGTGGAGAGTCCTTAAAAAACTGGAAATAGAACTGCCATATGACCCAGCAATCCCACTGCTGGGCATACACACCGAGGAAACCAGAATCGAAAGAGACACATGTACCCCAGTGTTCATCGCAGCACTGTTTATAATAGCCAGGACATGGAAGCAACCTAGATGTCCATCAGCAGACGAATGGATAAGAAAGCTGTGGTACATATACACAATGGAGTATTACTCAGCCATTAAAAAGAATACATTTGAATCCGTTCTAATGAGGTGGATGAAACTGGAGCCTATTATACAGAGTGAAGTTAGCCAGAAAGAAAAACACCAATACAGTATATTAACACATGTATATGGAATTTAGAAAGATGGTAACAATAACCCTGTATGCGAGACAGCAAAAGAGACACAGATGTATAGAACAGTCTTTTGGACTCTGAGAGAGGGCGAGGGTGGGGTGGTTTGGGAGAATGGCATTGAAACATATATATTATCATATATGAAATGAATCACCAGTCCAGGTTCGATGCATGATACAGGGTGCCTGGGGCTGATGCACTGGGATGACCCTGAGCGATGGGATGGGGAGGGAGGTGGGAGGGGGGTTCAGGATGGGGAACACATGTACACCTGTGGTGGATTCATGTCAATGTATGGCAAAACCAATATAATATTGTAAAATAAAAAATAAAATAAAAAGGTGTTGAATTTTGTAAAGAAAAAAAAACCTCTGAATCAGTTACGATAATCACGTGATTTGTTTCTGTCGTTCTATTAATATTTGTTACATTAACTGATTTCCATATGTTGAACCATCATTGCATTCTGAGAGTAAATCCCACCCGGTCCCAGAGTATAATCCTCTTACTGTGCCGCTCATTCAGTTTGCTGAGTGAGGATTTTTACATCATATTCAAAAGTAAAGGTGTGTAGTTTTCTTTTCTTGTAATATTTTTATCTGGCTTTGGTATCAGAGACATGCTGGTTTCACAGAACAAGTTAGGAAGTGTTTCCTCCTCTTCACTAGTTCATGCATGATACTGGATGCTTGGGGCTGGTGCACTGGGACGACACAGAGGGATGGTATGGGGAGGGAGGAGGGAGGGGGGTTCAGGATGGGGAACACATGTATACCTGTGGCGGATTCATGTTGATGTATGGCAAAACCAATACAATATTGTAAAGTAATTAACCTCCAATTAAAATAAATAAATTTATATTAAAAAAATTTTTAAAGAAGAATTTGAGAAAGATTGGTAGAAATCTCAAGAGAAGCAATCTGATCCAGGGCTTTTCTGTGTTGGGAAATTTTAAATTAATGATATAATGTCCTTACTAGTTACAGGTCTATTTAGATATTCTATCTCTTCATGATTCAGTCTTGGTAGGTTGTGTGTTTCTAGGAATTCATAAATCTCATCTAGGCTATTCATTTTGTTGGCTTGAAATTGTTCCTACTACTTTCTTATATTCCTTCTTATTATATTTCTATAAAATAAGTAATAATGGCTCCACTTTCATTTCTGTCTGTAGTAGTTTGACTTTTCTTCTCTTCCCTTTTTTTCCTTATCAATTTAGCTAAAGACTTCTAAATTTCATTAATCTTTTTCAAGAACCAAATTTTGATGTTTTTCCATTGTTTTTCTATTCTCTATCTCATTTGTCTCCACTCTAACCTTTTTCCTTCCTTTTGCTAGCTTATGGTTAATATTGTCTTCTTTTTCTCAATTGTAAAGTTAGGTTGTTGAATTGAAGTCCTTCTTTTCAAATGTGTTTACAACTGCAGATTTCCCTTTTAGCACTGTTTCTGCTACCTCACTTAAGTTTTGACCTAACATAATTATGTTTTGTTTTCATTTTCATTTGTTGCAAGATATTTTCTAATTTAGCTTATAATTTTTTCTTTGACTTACTGGCTGTTTGAGAGTATTGTTTAATTTCCATATATTTGTATATTTTCCACTTTTCATTTTGTTACTGACTTCTAGTTTTATTCCATTGTAATCAGAAAAGATATTTTATATGTGGTTTAACAGAAATAGGTATAAAATAATTTTACTAATGTCACTCACAAATTATTGTTATCCAAAGAACTTTGTCCTATAGAGATGCAAATAATTTATAGCTTATAGAAAATAAAACTCCAACAGTTATTTTTCCTCTATGGAACATTAACCAGTTTGTATGGGATTCTGTAATCTTCTTCCAGCATTCTTTCTGTGCCTGTACGTACTTCTGTATCTCCATTAACCCTTTGAACTAGCTGTCAGCTTACTGGTCCCTTTAGTCATGAGTTAAATGAATCTTTGGCATGTGTTTAATAAATAAATAACTCTAATAGAAAATTGGGATATAATTAGATAAAATTAAAATGTTTATCAAAAACAGGAGTAACTTGTTCATATTTGGTGAAGAAGAAAATCTGTAGAAAGAAATGGGCTAAAAGAGGGGTAAATGAGACCTCTTGCATGGGCAGAGGTCTTACCCTTAGGAGCCAGAGTGTCGTCCATTTTCTGAGCCTGGAGAGAAGACAAAAGTGGTATGTGAAAGGGAACTGAGTGACAGTGACAAGTCAACTGTCGATTCTGGGGCTGCTGATGTTCAACATCTCATCGTGCTTCTTTTCAGAACCCAGGGAATTGACAACCATGCCCAAAATGACAATACCCGTCAGAAGCCAGATTAAGCTTCTCCACAACCCTATCCTATACCCGTCAGAAGCCAGATTAAGCCTCTCCCCAACCCTGTCCTATACCCGTCAGAAGCCAGATTAAGCCTCTCCCCAACCCCTTGCAGCCTGTGCTGCTGGCGCATGTAACATGTAACACACCAGGACCTTCGGCCAGTAGAGAAGACATGGCTAAGACATGGTAAGGTAGAATATGTCAACATTAGCACTGGATTCTCCAAGCACAATAGCAGGTATTCAAAATGCATTTACTGTGGGTGATGTAGTTGACTCTGTTTTGTCTCAAATAGAAAAAAAAAAATTTTTTTTTTAAGAAGACTGTTATTTTCAAGTATATCTAAAAGAAAACGTTTCTGCGTGTGTAGTAAGAATTTTAACATTCACCAAAAGGAGGGCTGACCTTAGCCCCCATTCCATGGTGGGTAATTTCCAAACCCTTGGAATGCCATACCTGGTGAGTATCTTTGTTGACCTGGGGTTTTGGACTGCCCCAGAATATCTAACAATGCATTGATGTGGGGGCTTCTGAGTCATGCAGTATCAGCTAAACCTCCAGAAGGTCTAGAGACTGAGGTCAACCACATGGACAGCTGACCATGGAGCCTCAATAAAGGCTTTGGATACCAAGACTTGAGTGAGTGTCCCTGATCGGCAATATTCCCCTCATACAGCCTCACATCATTGCTAAGAGGAGTTAGCACCATTCTTGTCTCCATGGGGGAGGAGGCTGAAAGGCTTGAGTTGGAAGCCCACCACTCTCCAAGGCTCTGCCCATACACTTCTCTAATTATCTGCTTTCAATCTACATCCTTTTGCTGTTATAAACTGTAACTATGAGTATATCAGCTTTCAATGAGTTCTACCAGTCCTTCTAGAGAATAACTAGGGTAAATAACTCTAACAGAAAATTAGAAGATAGCTAGGTCAAATAAAAATACTTATTAAAGACAGAAGTAAATTGTTCATATATGGAGAAGGGGAAAATCTGCAGAAAGAAATAGGCTAAAAGTAGGTAAAAGAGACCTCATGCACAGGCAGCAGTCTTAACCTTGAGAGCCAGAGTGTTGCCCATTTTGTGAGCTGGGAGAGGAGAAAATGGTACATGAAAGGGAGTTGAGGTCACCTAAGGATGGACTTTGGAGAGCCTCACATTTGCAATTGATGTCAAAAGGAAGGTGGTTTTGTGGGCTGTGCTCCCTAACTTCTCATTTTTTTGTTGTTTAGTTGCTAAGTCATATCCGACTCTTTCGTGACTCCCATGGACTATAGTCAGCCAGGCTCCTCTGTCTATGGTATTTCCCAGGCAAGAATACTATTGTGGGTTGCCATTTCCTTCTCCAGAGATTCTTCCCCACCCAGGGATCAAGGATGCATCTCTGCAAGTCTTCTGCATTGGCAGGCAGATTCTTGACCACTGAATCATCAGTTCAGTTCAGTTCAGTCACTCAGTCGTGTCCGACTCTTTGCGACCCCATGAATTGCAGCACGCCAGTCCCTGTCCATCACCAACACCCAGAGTTCACTCAAACTCATGTCCATCAAGTCAGTGATGTCATCCAGCCATCTCATCCTCTGTCGTCCCCTTCTCCGCCTGCCCCCAGTCCCTCCCAGCATCAGAGTCTTTTCCATTGAGTCAACTCTTCACATGAGGTAGCCAAAGTACTGGAGTTTCAGCTTTAGCATCATTCCTTCCAAAGAACACCCAGGACTAATCTCCTTCAGAATGGACTGGTTGGACCTCCTTGCAGTCCAAGGGACTCTCAAGAGTCTTCTCCAACACCACAGTTCAAAAGCATCAATTCTTTGGTGCTTAGCTTTCTACACAGTCCAACTCTCACATCCATACATGACTACTGGAAAAACCATAGCCTTGACTAGATGGACCTTTGTTGGCAAAGTAGTGACTCTGCTTTTGCATATGCTATCTAGGTTGATCATAACTTTCCTTCCAGGGAGTGTCTTTTAATTTCATGGCTGCAATCACCATCTGCAGTGATTTTGGAGCCCCCAACAATAAAGTCTGACACTGTTTCCACTGTTTCCCCATCTATCTGCCATGAAGTGATGGGACCAGATGCCATGATCTTAGTTTTCTGAGTGTTCAGGGAAGCCCAATTTGTCACTACTGGAGATTAAACACAAGGACACAGGCCATCAAGAAATCCTGATGATAAAGTATAGAAAGTAGAGGAAAAGTATCAGAAGAGCCTTCTGATCAAGGTTGCAATGTTAAATTAGACTCCCTGTTGGTGGAGTTGGGGCAGTGGGGATGGGATTAGGTATAGCATGTTTTCATTCATGGGTTCCCTAAAATTCAGAGGCTGTTTAGATATTGGTTACTCCACATCCCATTAGTCTTAAAAACTGAGAGGCCTGTACTATAATTAACAGGGCCTCTTTGAAAAATAAAAATGACTTTCTCATTAGCCCCAGTTGAAGGGCTGGGAGCATTAAAAAGTACATCCTGGAAAGACATCTTGAAAACAAGATGTTGAAATACCAATGTGACTGATGGAAAACCACTCGTGACTGTTCCAGAGCCTTGAGGGAGTTGCTGAAAAAGGGCATCACTAGCCGAAGGGCTACACAAAGTCATGATGGCCTGAAGGTTTGACATTGAGGACTGTGCATTTTATATCTTTATTCCCAATCTGAGATTGTGAACAATAGCTATCTCTAGAGCACAAATAAGGAAGTAGAAGTTAGCAATAAAAGGCATGTGAGGATTAGGATCTGGGCTTTTGCCTGCGAATGTCATCAGCCCCCTGATCCCCACTTTATTTCCAAGTCTTATTTTTCCTTATTCTTCTGCAGCACCACTCCCTCAGGTCCATTCGTTGTTTGGCTGGTCTTGACACACATTTATAAGATTCTAGTGAAGATTTATAAGGTACTAGTGGGTGTCCCACAGGGTCACACCCTTACTAATAGAGCTCCAGAATTAAATCCTTCATTTGGCTCATTCACATGGAAGAAGAGACTTCTATGGTGTCCAATGGTTAAGACTCTGCACTTCCACTGCAAGGGCCATGGATTTGATTCCCAGTCAGGGAAGTTCTACATGCCCCAAGGTGCAGCCAAAAAATAAATCCACTTCCCTTTATTCCCACATGGAAGAAGATACATTACATTCTGTGAGAGCCACCTGTTATAAACCACGAAGATGACTCTGAAGAAAACTATTGTCTATGATTCACAATAAAGATGTTTCAAAATATAATTTACATGTACAAGATGTTAAAATAGCATCAAAAGCACAGCACAAGATCCTGAGACCAATGGCAAGAATTACCCTTCATCCCTCGCTGTGATGTTGAAATGTACTATGTAATACTCATCAGTTCTGCTGTGTGACACCTCTCTCTGCAATGGACAGCTTGCCGGAAAGTCTCCTTTGCTCTTTACTTTTCTTGTACAGACCCTTTGTCTCCTTAAAGTGGAAAGATGCATACAGAATATAGTGTAGAAGGACAACGATGACTCGTGAATGCTTCATGACTTGTTTATTGGAGACCTGGGACTCAGATTTCACCTCAGGATGAAGAACGTTCTGACAAATTAAAATGGGCCAGAAATGTGATTGACTGCTCTATCAAGTAGACTATGGAAGACCCTTGTTGGGACTCAGTTCAGTTCAGTTCAGTCACTCAGTCGTGTCCGACTCTTTGTGACCCCATGTATCGCAGCACGCCAGGCCTCCCTGTCCATCACCAACTCCCAGGGTTCACTCAGACTCATGTCCATTGAGTTTGTGATGTCATCCAGCCATCTCATCCTCTGTCGTCCCCTTCTCTTCCTGCCCCCAATCCCTCCCAGCATCAGAGTCTTTTCCAGTGAGTCAACTCTGCACATGAGGTGGCCAAAATACTGGAGTTTCAGCTTCAGCATCATTCCTTCCAAAGATCACCCAGGGCTGATCTCCTTTAGAATGGACTGGTTGGACCTCCTTGCAGTCCAAAGGACTCTCTAGAGTCTTCTCCAACACCACAGTTCAAAAGCATCAATTCTTCAGCACTCAGCCTTCTTCACAGTCCAACTCTCACATCCATACATGACCACTGGAAAAACCATAGCCTTGACTAGATGGACCTTAGTTGGCAAAGTATTGTCTCTGCTTTTGAATATGCTGTCTAGGTTGGGACTCAAGCACTAGTGAAAGTGAAGTGAAATTGCTCAGTCATGTCCGACTCTTTGGGATCCCATGAACTGTAGCCTGTCAAGCTCCTCTGTCCATGGGATTTTCCAGGCAAGAATATTGGAGTAGGTTGCCATTTCCTTCTCCAGGGGGTCTTCCCAATCCAGGGATTGAACCCGGGTCTCCTGCATTGCAGGAACGAGTGGAGAATAAACTATATCAGCAGAGTCACTTAGCCATTAGGAGCAGGGCTCTGCAGTCAGACAGACCTGGACTGAGAACCCAGCTTCCCCACCTATCTCCGCTGTGCCCTAAGGGAGCCACCTGCCTATGTAACCTCAGCTTTTGAATCTGAAAAATGGGAATGGTAGCAACACCTCTGTCATAGAGTTGTTGGAACATTGCAGAAAGATGTACACTGGGGGATTCACAAGACTTCTAAAACTGTTTACCTCAGACTGGGACTTGAACCCATGTGCCGGAATTCGAATTGAGCCAAGACCCATAATGTTCCAACTGAGATCACAGACCTGGTTTCAGTTCCAAATGAAGCTCAGCTTCTTGATGTCTCATCACAGAAATAATTCAGTGAGAGACAAAGTGATAGCTAAGAAGTGGATTTATTCAGAGAGAAACACACTCCACTGACAGAGTACGGGCCATCTCAGAAGGTGACTACAGCCTTGAAACGTGGTGTGGTTAGCTTTGATGGACTGCGTGATTCCATAGGCTAACTAGTGGGAGGACTATTTCTAGATTACTATTTTGGGGAAGGGGTGGGGATTTCCTTGGGTTGGGCCACCACCCAATTTTTGGTCTTTGATGGTCAACCTTGGAACTGTCGTGGTGCCTCTGGCTGTGTCATTTAGCTTGCTGATATGTTATAATGAGTGTATACTGAGGATCAAGGTCTAGTCAAGTTGACTTGTCTAACATCTTGGACCCATTTGGTTTGAATCAGTTTATATTGTGCCCTCGGGCTATGTCATTCTTTCAAAGGTTGTGCCCTGCCCCCTTCCCTTCTGTTTCACTTTCATAAATGTTTGGAAATGTCATTGATTTTGTGCCTTTTGAAAAAAGAGCAGAAGTATTTCAGTATAGACCATCTGACAAAGGGCACTTCCACTAGTGAAACAGATGAAACCAAGGTCACAGTCCTCACTCTCTGGAAAAGTAGAGAAGTCTGAGCAAGTTTTTGTTGCCTTTCATATCATTTGGATAAGATAATAGTCTCCATAAACACTTCCTACTTAGCCAGTGTATTAAATCGAGCAGGAAACCACCAGCTTCTCCAGTAGACAAACACAAACATCTCAGGATCTACTACTCAGCCAGAATGAAATAATGCTTTTTGCAGTAACATGAATGGACCTCAAGATTATCACAGTATTACTGAGTACAAGCTCACTCTGCTCACTGCAAAACAGGTCAATGAATCCATGAGGCTGAGGTGTTTAGGCAAGGAATGCAACTTTATTTGAAAAGCCAGATGACTGAGAAGATGGCAGACTAATGTTTCAAAGTAACCATCTTGTCAAGGCCTGCCTGGATGCCAGGTTCTTTTATAAAACAAGAGAGAGAAGCTGTGAGGAACTAAAGTTAAAAGAGAATACAGAAGGAGAGGTAGTGAGGAAGTAAAGAGAGTCTTCAGTCTTGAAAAATATCTCTGGGAAGAGTCAACCTTTGAAAAGGGATGTGTTAATCTCTTCTTTTCTGTAGCCAGGGTACAGAATTATCTATGGAATTTCACAGGTAGGCAGGGTCAGATTATCTATGAGCTGAACAAAGGCGCTTTAACAGTCATAGTAGAGGAAGAGGGTCCCTTGAGGCAGGCCATTACATGATTATAATAACAACAGCAATGAAAAGCAAGTCAAAGAAATGGTTCCAAAATGGAGTCAGAGTTGGTTCTTCTCTGCAACAACACTAAATGAAATTAATGAGATTGAGAAAGGCAAATACTATATTGTTTCAGGAAGGGGGGCCCCTTTCAGGGCCTGAGAGTGGGCTCTTGTCTAACATTCAGAAATGAATTGTCTGAGGAGACACACATGCTGACAAAGCAAGAGATTTTATTGGGAAGAGGCACCTGGTAGAGAGCAGTAGGGTAAGAGAACCCAACAGACTGCTTTGTCATGTGGCTCAGTCTTGGGTGTTATGGTGATGGGATTAGTTTCCGGGTTGTCTTTGGCCAGTCATTCTGACTCAGTCCTTCCTGGTAGCACACGCATTGTTTTGTTCAGCCAAAGTGGATGCCAACAAGAAGGATTCTAGGAGGTGGTCAGACATGTGGTGTCTTCCTTTGACCTTTCCCAAATTCTTCTGGGAAAGAAGTGGCTTAGTGGTGGCTTATTAGTTCTGTGTTTCTTACCAAATCCTCCTGTCTTGAAATAACTCACACAAATGGTTATGATGGTGCCTGCTCAGGGTGGGCAATTTCAGTCAGTGTGCTTCCCCTAACAATATAATATTGTTAGGTAGTTAGAATAGGAAAAAGGAGTCCAAAATGGTGGTGACTAAAAGACAAAGAGAAAAGCCTGAAAAAATGGAACAAAAGAAAATCTGTGGGCTGAAGTGAGAACTTTAGGTGAAACAAACATGCCCCTTCTTAGCTAGCCCAATGTGCATAGGGAAGGCTCAAGGGGGGAAGGAAATAAATGTATAAAAGGAGGAAGCCAAGATTGAGGCCTCCCCTTTGGGCTTGGCCTGCCCTCATGCCTTGAAGGTGTAATATCCTTTGTTTGCTGAAAAAAACTCTGAGCTATAACTGAGCTGTAACACTGGTCCGCTATTTCAAATCTTTGCTGCAGCGAGACAGAACTGAGGAAATTATACACTCCCCTGACATATGGGTGCCGTGTCTCAGATGTAACCTGGCTGAAACGACCTCAGCTCAGCCCCAGTGAGGCGGAAACCAAGCAGAGAAGAAGCCCAACTTGGTGAAACCTCACGTGTTGGAAACTGAATGCAAAGGAAACCTAGAACAGCAGAAGTGACAAGAAGCCCTGTGTGCTGGAAACCAGGACAACAAAAACAAACTTGGTAGAAAGCTCATGCAACTCAGTCTCAGATTCCAGAAGACCTCCAGTTAAGGTAGGAGGTCCTTGCCCCATGGCTGGAAGGACATATGGCTAACAAAATCTTAGTCCCTTTACAATCTCTCATTTCTTGTTTCCTTGAACCCCCTGTGAACAGGTGAGTTGCAGTGGGTGCAACTGAGGGACTCTGGCAGGGGTTACTCCCCAGTGTGCCCCAAAGGCTCCACTATCTGCTGCACCTTAGTAGCCGTTGCCCAAGTGGATGAGGCTTCTTCTGTCCTTAAACTCCTCTGTGCCATGGATCAGGCCAATGAAAATGAAACTGTGGGCACAGATCAGGCATTTAGCAGTTTCTCCAGCAAGTTATGAAAGGGGTTCCTCAGCATGTTCTTCCCACTGCTTTTTCCTCCTATCCTTCAGCTCCTTTCCCCATCTATGCCACTGTTTACAAAGTATTGGTCAGGTCATCATCTTTCCATTTCTAAAAGTTGTTCTTAAAACCATTTACCTGAGATTGGGACTCAAGCTCACATGGCAGAGACTCTTGCTATGTTTAGTCACTCAGTCGTGTCCAACTGAGACTTGAGCCTGGCCAAAACCCATGGTGCCTCGTTTCCGGACCTAAGGAAGCTCAGGCTCTTGATGTCTCATTGCAAAAAGAATTCAGTGAGACACAGCAATAGATAAGAGGTGGATTTGTTCGGATTCAGAGAGAAGCACAGTCCACAGAGTATGTACCATCACAGAGGGTGTATGCAGCAGCCATGAAATGTGGTGTGGTTAGTTTTTGTGAGCTGGCTGATTTGCTAATGAGTGGGAGGACCATTCCAACAATTGATGAGCCATCCACTCCTTGGTCTTTTGACAGTGTCTTGGAACTGTCATGGCACCTCTGGAAGTGTCATTTAGCTTTCAAGTTGAGGATCAAGGTTTAGTTGAATTTGACTTCTCTGCGGTCAACTACAAACTTGCACTTACCAAGAACATTACCAATGACTGATCAACAAAGGCATTTGCCATCTGCCTCTACGGAGATTGAACCCCATGCTGCTATAGCTGTTGACCTTCAACAACCCCCGAGGGAGTTCAGGGTGGAGTGAGGCACTCTGTGCTCCAGGGAATCTGGTGGGACAGGTCTTTACATAGTTTTTCTTATCTCTTCTTGGTATTCTTTGGAACTCTGCATTCAGATGCTTATATCTTTCCTTTTCTCCTTTGCTTTTCACCTCTCTTCTTTTCACAGCTATTTCTAAGGCCTCCTCAGACAGCCATTTTGCTTTTCTGCATTTGTATTCCATGGGGATGGTCTTAATCCCTGTCTCCTGTACAATGTCACGAACCTCATTCCATAGTTCATCAGGCACTCTATCTATCAGATCTAGGCCCTTAAATCTATTTCTCACTTCCACTGTATATAAGGGATTTGATTTAGGTCATACCTGAATGGTCTAGCAGTTTTCCCTACTTTCTTCAACTTGAATCTGAATTTGGTAATAAGGAGTTCATGATCTGAGCCACAGTCAGCTCCTGGTCTTGTTTTTCTTGACTGTATAGAGCTTCTCCAACTTTGGCTGCAAAGAATATAATCAATCTGATTTCGGTGTTGACCATCTGGTGATGTCCATGTGTAGTCTTCTCTTGTGTTGTTGGAAGAGAGTGTTTGCTATGACCAGTGCATTTTCTTGGCAAAACTCTAATAGTCTTTGCCCTGCTTAATTCCACATCCCAAGGCCAAANCATTGGAAAAGACTCTGATGCTGGGAGGGATTGGGGGCAGGAGGAGAAGGGGACAACCCAGGATGAAATGGCTGGATGGCATCACAGACTCGATGGATGTGAGTCTGAGTGAACTCTGGGAGTTGGTGATGGACAGGGAGGCCTGGCGTGCTGCGATTCATGGGGTCGCAGAGAGTCGGACACGACTGAGTGGCTGAAATGAAAATGAAATGAAATGCCTGGAACCAAAGACAGAGACTGTGTGTGTGTGTATACATACATACATATGTGTGTACATATATATATATATGTATATATACACATACATATATATATATATGTATATTCTATAATTTCACAGGAATGGAGAAGACACACCAACTCTTAATATCCATGGCCATTGAAGTGACATACATCATTTTTAGATTTGGTCACATGAACTCAACCAATTGCAGAGGAAAATGTAGGGAAGCTAGTAGGGATCTATTGACCATGTGTCTGCCAAGGTCAACCATCTGGACCTGCAAACATGACCCGTCTGCCCCGTCCACCTGGAGCCACTTCTCTGTTGTCCTGAGCGAGCTCTGAGTTGTCCCTAATTCAATGCAGGCCTTCGTTATTCCAGCCCCGCACTGCCTCTCAAAGAGACCCTGAGCGCTTCTCCTTCTGGCCTGCCAGGACCTGCCTTGCGGGGTCAGGGCTCTCTCCTCTCAGTGAGGGCACAGCTTCTCCAGGCAGGCAGGGCAGGTTTGTGCATGTGTTTTGATCACATAACACTGTGGTTTATTTAACTTTCCAATTATTTTTCACACCAATTGCCAAGATGTTTCCCCCACACTTAAAATTTGTTTTGTTTTGGTTTTAATTTTTATTAGAATATAGTTGATTTATAATGTTGTGTTAGTTTCAGATGTATAGCAAAGTGAATCAGTTATAAATATACATACATCTCCTTTTTTCATACTTGAAATTTTAAATCCAAAGTCCATATTCATCTTGGTTGGTATTTTACTCATTGATCTGATCTAATTCATACTTTATATTTCATATTTTATGAAATTGCAAAAATGCTCCTTGGGCTCCTCTGAGGCATTAGCTGAGCAGCACTACCTAAACAAGTTGGGGTGTGAGGTTGGCATGACCTGCAGGTTCTGAGAGGGAAACCGATTTCCATTAAAATATGCGAGAACTGCTCCAAGGGCATAAACTGAGAAAACGGAGTACTGGAGCCTTCCCAACGCCACTGCCTTTGACAGGTACAGAGTTTTCCAGTCTACCAGCTGGGGTCCTCAGGGACTGAATTTCCCTTGGGGCCCTGGTTCCCTCAAAGGCTCAGATGGCATCCCCGGGCAGCAAGCCACCTGGAATTAGAAGGTAAATGACATCATGGCCAGATTCAGACTGAGGTATCTGTTCCAACCTCCCCAAACTTCATGCTCTGTATGACCCACTTGCCAAGGCAGGCGTCATCGTGTGTCACATTTATAAATAGCTCCAAACACCTAGGGGCTTGGGGCCCCTGCACACAAAAGGGATGTCTGTCTTTCTTCAGTGGTTGCTTTGCATGAAATAAAATCAATGAACCAAGCCGATACAGAATTGAGGATTTTCAGATCAATTCCTTTTTGAAGTTAGATTTGGGGTTTTAGGGCAACAATGGTCAGCACCTGACCAGAAGTTTTCTTGGAGGTTAGGGAAATAAGTTTGGGAGATGTGTAAGAACTGAGATACTGAAAAGAAGACAGCTTCCAAAAAAGCTAATGGCTTGATTCCTTTCTTTCTTTCTTTCTTTCTTTTTTTTTTGAGAAGCTGGAAGCTGAAGCTCTGCTTTCTGATCTGATGCTGCTTTCAGTCTGGTCCTCTTCGGGCATTGTAGCCAGGAGGGCGACTCTGTACCATCTCACTAATGGTGGCTGAAGGTCCTGATCTGGCTTCTCAGATCTGAAAACAAAGAAACAAAGGTGGACTTGACTGGGGAGTTCATTTGAAGAGTGGCCAGCAGAATTGATTGACTCTAACTGCCAAAATCCTTGCCCCTTGGTATTCTACGCAAACTCAAGCAGCTTGTAAAGTGCCCAGGACTGTGGTCTGGAACAGAAGCACTTCACCCGTGGAAGAGTGAAGGGCCTCAAAGATGCTGAGTGTCCACTGAGTGGCTGCATGGCTGGCTTGTGTGCCCAGCAGGGGCTGCTTGCAGTCCAACCCACAGAACATGGCAGTTCTGGGTCAGCATCGCAGTTTATCATTGACCACAACCTCACAAGTGTGAACCAGAGTGGGGAGGGACACTGAGGTCCAACTGCAGTGCCACGGGGAGGCAGAGGGCAACAGATCTGGTTCTAGCCTGTCCCTTAGTCCTCTGGGAAGTGAGGGCACACCTGGGCTCGATCAGGGTGGGGAGAGGCCCCCAGGGAGGATGCGGCCACCCAGCCGAGGAGCGATGCCGGAGCCAGGTGGGTCCAGCTCCCAAAGAACAGGATCCATCCAGTGAGGATCTTCAAAGCCACCCCTCACAGGAGCCGGAAGAAGAGTCTTGATTTCTAGATGAGCATCTGAAACTGCTTTCTTACCAGCAGGTCAGACAACTGGGTTCACTGGGCAGGTTCAGTTCAGTTCAGTCGTTCAGTCGTGTCCGACTCTCTGCGACCCCATGAATCGCAGCACGCCAGGCCTCCCTGTCCATCACCATCTCCCGGAGTTCACTCAGACTCACATCCATCGTGTCCGTGATGCCATCCAGCCATCTCATCCTGGGTTGTCCCCTTCTCCTCCTGCCCCCAATCCCTCCCAGCATCAGAGTCTTTTCCAATGAATCAACTCTTCGCATGAGGTGGCCAAAGACTGGAGTTTCAGCTTCAGCATCATTCCTTCCAAAGAATACCCAGGGGTGATCTCCTTGAAGAATGGACTGGTTGTATCTCCTGGCAGTCCAAGGAACTCTCAAGAGTCTTCTCCAACACCACAGTTCAAAAGCATCAATTCTTCAGCGCTCAGCTTTCTTCACAGTCCAACTCTCACATCCATACATGACCACAGGAAAAACCATAGCCTTGACTAGACGGACCTTAGTCGGCAAAGTAATGTCTCTGCTTTAGAATATACTATCTAGGTTGGTCATAACTTTTCTTCCAAGGAGTAAGCGTCTTTTAATTTCATGGCTGCAGTCACCATCTGCAGTGATTTTGGAGCCCCAAAAAATAAAGTCTGACATTGTTTCTACCATTTCCCCATCTATTTGCCCTCGGGACCGGATGCCATGATCTTTGTTTTCTGAATGTTGAGCTTTAAGCCAACTTTTTCACTCTCCTCTTTCACCTTCATCAAGAGGCTTTTTAGCTCCTCTTCACTTTCTGCCAAAAGGGTGGTGTCATCTGCATATCTGAGGTTATGGATAATTCTCCCGGCAATCTTGATTCCAGCTTGTGTTTCTTCCAGTCCAGCGTTTCTC
>SJYQ01013552.1:116527-127100 GCA_006410935.1 Redunca redunca
TTTCTCATGATGTACTCTGCATATAAGTTAAATAAGCAGGGTGACAATATACAGCCTTGATGTACTCCTTTTCCTATTTGGAACCAGTCTGTTGTTCCATGTCCAGTTCTAACTGTTGCTTCCTGACCTGCATATAGTTTTCTCAAGAGGCAGGTCAGGTGGTCTGGTATTCCCATTTCTTTCAGAATTTTCCACAGTTTATTGTGATCCACACAGTCAAAGGCTTTGGCATAGTCAATAAAGCAGAAATAGATGTTTTTCTGGAACTCTCTTGCTTTTTCCATGATCCAGCGGATGTTGGCAATTTGATCTCTGGTTCCTCTGCCTTTTCTAAAACCAGCTTGAACATCAGGGAGTTCACGGTTCATGTATTGCTGAAGCCTGGCTTGGAGAATTTTGAGCATTACTTTACTAGCATGTGAAATGCATGGGTGAAAGCAAACAGCATGGCTTTCCTCTCTCAGGTCCCCCATCCCCGACTCCTCTGCTCCCACTACAGTTAACATGTGATGGCCATCCACTTAATGAACTTGGTTCCCAAACCCACACCATGGGTCCACGAAAATACCTCCCCTGGGGTCTGTCCCTTATAATCCAAGGTCCCCGTAGGGTTCTGATTTCCACTCAGAGCTCAGAAACCTGAATCTGCAGACCTCAGCAAACCTACTGCCTCCCCACCTCCCCTTCCAGCCACCACATGGATTGAAGAAGCAGGAACAGTAGCCTCAGCCTAGAAGGCAGAGTTCCCAAATATAAGTGGGAAGACCCACCTTGGAGCAAGAAATCAAGGCCATGGGGGAGCGCAAGTGCCTCTTGTGAACAGTATTCCACATCTGAGTGCCCATGCCTAGGCTGGCTCTGAGGTCAGCTCCACAGTCCCTGCTGCCCAGGCAATGCCCAAGAATACTCAGGAATCCATCCTGGACTAGATGCCCCAGGTCTCTGCACTGGAACAAGAGCTCCTCCAGGGCAGGTGCACTTCTGATGATTCTAGTGCTTAGAGGTGCTTTTCCCTACACCACCAACAAGCAGGGCTCTGACCCCAGCTGGGGGTCCTACGAGTCAACTCAGTTCTGACACTCTTCACCCGGAGAGAGCATTAGGTCCCACAGGCTGAAGGCTCATCCCCACAAGACCACCCCCACTTCAGATGCCAGTCACAGGTCCAAGCTGTCACCTGTGCTTCTGACCAAATGCCTATAATTTGGAGGTTCCGAGAACCCCATCCTGGGGTTTGATTAATTTGCTAGAGCAGCTCACAGAAGTCAGAGAACATTTTACTTACTAGATTCCTGGGTTTTTGTTGTTGTTCAGTTGGCAAGTTGTATCTGACTCTTTGCGGCCCTATGGACTGCAGCACGAGGCTTCCCTTCCCTTCCACCATCTCCTAGCTTTTATCAAGTTCAGTCCATTGCATCAGCGATGCAATCCAACCATCTCATCCTCTGTTGCCCTCTTCTGCCTGCAGTTTTTCCCAGTATCAGGGTCTTTTCCAATGAGTTGGCTAAGTATTGGAGCTTAGCTTCAGCATCAGTCCTTCCAATGAATATTCACGGTTAAATGGAGGAGATGCAGATGGCAAGCGAGGCATGGCGAAGGACATGGAGCTTCTCTGCCCGCCAGGAGGGCATCACTCTCACCAGATCACTAACTGTTCCCCAACCTGGAAGCTCTTCAGACTCTGTCTTTTTGAGTTTTATGGATGTTTCACTCCATAGAATCTATTGATCAAGCCATGGGCTACTGGTGACTGAGTCAATCTCTAGCCTCTCTCCTTCCAGGAAGTCAGGGCATGGGGCTGGTTGGTTCCCCTGGCAACCAGCCCCCATCTGCAGGCACTTCCAAAGGCCTCCTCACTGACATCAGCCCAGAAGTGGTGGAAAGGAGCTTTCTGTGAGTAACAGGACACCCATTCCACCTTGTGGATCAGAGGACAAGAGCCCAAGCGGAACAAAAGATGCTTCTGTGGCTCTTAGTGCTCAAGAAATCCCAAGGGTTTGGGGAGCTGTGAGTCAGAAACAGGGACAAAGACCAAATGAGTATTTCTCATTGTGAATCGCAGGGTCACAGTGTCCTTTACTCAAAGCAGCACATATTTACTAAGCACAGAGGTGGCCTTTCACTTTGAGGACCACCCCAGTCACCTTGTTCCCTATCGAGGCTGTAGGAGGGATTCTAGTGACACTTTCAGAAAGTCACAGGTTTCGGTAAAATTTGCCAAGTGAGATATTTTAACCACAACTTTCCCAGTGCATTTCCTTTCATATACGATGGGGATGGCTGCTGGTAATTTGGGGCCTGGCTGGTGGGATCTTGAGACATGGATACTTAAGTTAGAGTTGGAGGTGCAGGCTTATGTACTTGGTTGCCCCCATCATCGTCATTCATCCCATGGCTGGCTCTGACCCTGACCTCTGCTGACCAGCCAGGGTTCTGAGGCCACCGTGTAGCCCCAGGGCTCCACTGCAACCCTTACAAGCCTCACTGAGCCCAGCCCTGGGAGATGTGGAGCCACAGTCTCAAAACATGTGGCGGTGGGATTTCCCTGGTGGTCCAGAGACTGAGACCTGTGCTCCCAATGCAGGGGCTCCAGGGAACCAGACCCCCACATGCTGCAGCTAAGAGTTCACATGCCACAGCTAAAGGTCCCTCGTGCTGCAACTAAGACCCGGTACAGCCAAATAAAACTGGTCTGTGTGAGTGTGTTAGAGATGAGTCAGTCAGCTAATTAATATGATTATACTGTTTTCCTGTATCTTATGTATTTGTGGCCACTGTAGGCTTTTAAACTCTTAGAATTTGCTGTTTTCTCATGCTAAATAATTTATTTTGAACCAATTTTTCAAAGAGTCTTGAATTCTTTTTCTTAAAGAGCCTCTTCCAAATCATGCAAGCTTCAGGCCCATGCACCCTGTGCTGACCGTGAACTTGGTCTGGCTGGCATTCTTCCAGGCTCTAGGGGTATGGCTGTGAGCAAAACAGACAAGCCCCCTGCGCCATAGGTTTGCCAGCACCCAGCACATGCCTAATAAATACTCTGTCCAAACCCAACTGCACCCTGGAAAGAGTCTGCCCCTTAGCGGGACCGAGGGCCGACCCCAACCGCACTCAGAACCGCTCCTATCCCTTGAGAGTTACACGTCCAGGCTGGCTGAGCTACTCCACCTCTGCAGGGCACAGTCTGGGAGACACTTCTCCAGAGGCATGAGCTGGCGGCTGCTGGCCAGTGGCCTGCCCTCCCTGTTGTCCTGTCCCATGACCTGAGACATTTCCTCACAGATGACTTTTTGTGTTTCTTTGTTTCATCTTGTTTTTTCAAACACTCAACTTCTACATTCAAGGCCCACCATTTAATATGGCAGTGTCCTTGAGAATATATCTGCTGCCTTATTATTCCCGTAAGAGAAATTCATGAGAGCAAAATCACAGAATAAGAAATTTTGTCATGGCTTTTGGTGTTACTTTCCCAAGTTGCTTTCTTAAAAGTCTCCAGTTTACAAGCCCTCAGCTCGGCTGGGGAGAGTGTACCTCACCACTCAGTACTGAATTGGGTGTTTGCTTCTTAAATGTAGCAAATTTGATATATGGAAAGTGGCAACTCTTTCCTTAAATGGTCATGACTTTGATCACTACTAGAATTAAATATTTTTCTTGTGTATTTTTTATTTTATATTCATTTGTAGTCTTTGTGCTTCTATGTATTATCTGAAATTATTGTTTATACATGTCCTTTGCCTGTCTTTCTGTTGATTTTTTTTAAGTCAATTTTCCATTTTATTAGGTAAGACTGTATGAACCATTTCTCTAATTGTAGTGAGTATTTTCCCTACTGATTGTTAGAAAATGAATTTGATGGCTGGGTTCCATCAGTTCTACTGCCTCCATGGCAGACAGATGGCTGACTCTAGAGCCGTTCAGAGTACCAACTGGGGCGTGAAGGGTAGTGGAGGATCTGACCTACAATGAGATGAGCACTGAAGTCTGCAAGGATTTGTCTGCTACCACAGCACAGAGCTGGCACATCCCAAGGCCTCCCTCTCCAGCTGGGCAGCCACGCAAGGCCTGCCTGTGCCTCCTCCAGAACCCACTTCTAAAGGGTCCTTTGCATAAGGCCTTAGCGGGGCTCCTGCTGGTAGTGGTGGGAGCCAACCCCCTAGGCAGGACCTAAGAAGCCTTTCCTGCTCTGGCCCCTGCCTGCCTTTCCATCCTCACCTCCTCGAGCCCATGCTGTCCTCAGCCTCAGCATCAGCATTGCTGGCTGCTTCTAGTTCCCCGAGTGGGAGAGACCTTCCAGCCCCAGTGGGTTTCCCTATGAGACTCCTGCTCAGCCTGCAGGGATCAGTGCAGGTCTCGTGGCTTCAGGAAGCTGCCCTCCTGCTGCACCACCCTCATCGCACTCACGACAGGGATTCTAACTGCCTGTCTGTCTCTGCCGGTCGCCGTGCACACCCCGATGCCAGGTGCTGCCTCCCCCTCTGCATTGCCCACCGCACCTGGCAGGCACCCTGTGTATTCGAGTGGGTGGAAGCGGGTGGGGAGGCAGCTCAGGGTCTCTGTGGATCTGGCACTGCGGAATTGCTCTTTCAAAGTGCAAGTCCTTTCACACACAAGGGGCACCATCACTGCTACGGGAGATGGTGGTGACTTTAGGGTCATTATTAAAATGAAAGTAGAAATCATCTGTGTTAAAATGAAAGTAGAAACCATCCGCAGGTCTACCCTGGGCAGGCAGACAGTTTTTGTGGAAGATAAAACCATTGGTTAAGGGTGACATTTCTCACTTGACATGAGAGATGAAGATATGAAGCAAGGGTGGTGTAATTACACTCTAATTTCACTCTTTTTCTAGAGTTTCAGCAGCCACTAGATGTAAGTGCCACGGGGACCACACCATCTGCTCATGTGATCAGATCCCTCCATGGTTTGTCACCTGCAATTTTCAACTGCGGGATCCAGTGCGTGCGTGCTCTGCTGGGGGCTGGGCCAGGGCCAGGTCTGCTGTGTTAGACACCCTGTGGGACGGTGCATCTTCTGGGAGGTGCTGTGTCCATCATGGAGGGTGCTGGTGCTGCCCCAAGGCAGCATCCTTGGTTAGCAACCTGAGCCCCGCCGGCCAGCTCTGCCCGCTTCACCAGCCTCACGCCCTCAGTAAAGGTTTGGGGGATTCCCCTCAGCCTTCCAGGGATGCTCCATGGAACAAAGTCAGGGGAGAGTCCTTCCCCACCATCTCCCCACCAATGCTTTCCTAGGTGATTTTTCTTTTAGGTGGCATTTCCCTAGAAGTCTTCTTTATGTCAAGACTTGAACTGCTGCTTATTGAAGCCATCCTACAAAGATGGTCTCCTGTTTCCAGGAGGCAGAGGGCCAAAGCTGGGGGCCCAGAAGAGAAGGGCATGCACACAGCAGCAGCACAAGCCCGCGGGCCGCCAGGACCCGGCTCTGCCCCAGGGCTTGTGAGTCTTTCTGCTCCCAGAGCAGCTGCTTACCAATGTCTGTCTGCAAGAGCACCATTTGGGACTTTATTAGTCTGTTGCTGCCAGGTCTCCTCCCTAGATTTGGGCTGCTTGGGGCCTAGCCACCTGCGCCCCACCCCTCACCAAAAGCACTCTGATGCCGATCTCTTGAGGACCCATTGGCTAGAGAGAATGAACCGGAATCTAGAGGGTCAGTACTGAAACTGTGGTCCACTGACCAGCAGCACTGCCTCACCTGGAGTGTGTTAAAAAATGCAATCTCAGACCACCTAGGTCTACTGACTCAGGGTCTTCATCTAAATAGGAACCTTGGGCAATACTATGCACCAAAAGAGTTTAAGACACACCAACCCAACCATTTCTCAAGAGGCAGGTCAGGTGGTCTGGTATTCCCATCTCTTTCAGAATTTTCCACAATTTATTATGATCCACACAGTCAAAGGCTTCGACATAGTCCACAAAGCAGAAATAGATGTTTTTCTGGAACTCTCTTGCTTTTTCCAAGATCCAGCGGATGTTGGCAATTTGGTCTCTGGTTCCTCTGCCTTTTCTAAAACCAGCTTAAACATCAGGAAGTTCATGGTTCATGTATTGCTGAAGCCTGGCTTGGAGAATTTTGAGCATGACTTTACTAGCATGTGAGATAAGTGCAATTGTGTGGTAGTTTGAGCATTCTTTGGCATTGCCCTTCTTTGGGACTGGAATGAAAACTGATCTTTTCCAGTCCTGTGGCCACTGCTGAGTTTTCCAAATTTGTTGGCATATTGAGTGCAGCATTTTCACAGCATCATCTTTCAGGATTTGAAATAGCTCAACTGGAATTCCATCACCTCCACTAGCTTTGTTCATAGTGATGCTTTCTAAGGCCCATTTGANAAAAGCCTCCTGATGAAAGTGAAAGAGGAGAGTGAAAAAGTTGCCTTAAAGCTCAACATTCAGAAAACAAAGATCATGGCATCAGGTCCCATCATTTCATGGGAAATAGATGGGGAAACAGTGGAAACAGTGTCAGTCTTTATGTTTTTGGGCTCCAAAATCACTGCAGATGGTGATTGCAGCCATGAAATTAAAAGATGCTTACTCCTTGGAAGAAAAGTTATGACCAAGCTAGATAGCATATTCAAAAGCAGAGACATTACTTTGCCAACTAAGGTCCATCTAGTCAAGGCTATGGTTTTTCCAGTAGTCATGTATGGATGTGAGAGTTGGACTGTGAAGAAGGCTAAGCACTGAAGAACTGATGCATTTGAACTGTGGTGTTGGAGAAGACTCTTGAGAGTCCCTTGGACTGCAAGGAGATCCAACCAGTCCATTCTGAAAGAGATCAGTCCTGGGATTTCTTTGGAAGGAATGATGCTAAAGCTGAAAGTCCAGTACTTTGGCCACCTCGTGGGAAGCGTTGACTCATTGGAAAAGACTCTGCTTCTGGGAGGGATTGGGGGCAGGAGGAGAAGGGGACGACAGAGGATGAGATGGCTGGATGGCATCACTGACTCGATGGACGTGCGTCTGAGTGAACTCCGGGAGTTGGTGATGGACAGGGAGGCGTGGCGTGCTGCGATTCACGGGGTCGTAAAGAGTCGGACACGACTGAGCGACTGAACTGAACCGAACCCAATCATGGTGGAGGCAGAATTGAGATAAAGGCAAAGGAGCCCTATAAGTTTCAAAAAGAAACCCAAGTCACCCTGGGGAATGTTGGAGGTATTTGGAGGCACAAAGTGTTTGCTCCCAGGTTGTGAACTCTCAGTCTAGGAGACAGGCAAAAGGGGTGCCTGTGTCATGTGACCCACGTGAATGAGCCGGGAGTGGTGTTCCCTCCAAAGTGCTGGATACTCATTGTCAAGCACAAACACGCAGCCCAAAGCCTGCGGCTTTGAAATGGGTGACATTCTCAAGTGGCATGAAAAGGAAAATGCAGGCTGATTTCGCTTTTCATTCCAAACTCACTTGCTTATTTGGGATAGAATACAGACATCTGATGTCGACCCTTACATCATAAGGTCTAAGCTTGTTTGGCTGAGACCCATCCCTAGCCCCATGATCAATCTTGGGGCCCATTCGAGTATAAGACTCCAATGTCTGTGACCCCATCCCCCCCACCACCGCCAGCCTCTGCCTCTGGGTCCTCCATGAATGCAGGCTATGCGTGCCTGCTCCCTGGCAAAACTGAGGCTCTGCACCAGATGTTCACTTACCCAGAGCTTTTGGTGAGTTTATTTTTTTAAGATTGGGGATAATTCAGAGAGCTTATTTTTCTCACTGGCCCTTTTCTATCCGCCTCTTCCTAGCCCTCCCCATTCCACCACCAAACAAAACAAGTACTGTTGGATCAATTTGGGAATCGCCTTCTGTGGCTTCATTCTACTTGTGGGATTTCATTCTGTGGACACTTGCTTCCAAATAAATACCTGTGCTTCCCTAGGAGAACTTTTGATAAATAATGTCTCCTCCACCTGTGCAATGGGATGCCCAGTTCTTGTTAAGGCTGAAGGTGAGATAAGATGACCTGAAATAGATCCTCACTCATTTCTCAGACTAAAACGAAGATTCACCAACCAAGTCTCATTCCTCTTTGCCACCTCCTTAAAAACTAGTTTCCTGATAGGGAATCAATGCTGGAAGGAGAAAAAGTGAAAGTTCAGGCTTCAGTGGGACCCCAGCTGAGGCTGTTCTGTGACCCTGAGGATAGATCTCAAGGTAGCCAAATGGACCTCTGGCCATAGGGCCTTCATGGACTCTGGATATTGTAACCTGGGGCCATTTTTGTGGACACAGCTGTCACTCACAGTAACATCCAAAAAGCCCGAGACCAGGACCTTCCTGTTGAGGAGGCAGGTCGAGGTATGCTGCTCACCCTCCTTCACCTATGCCCTGGAAGAGTAAAACCAAATGGTGCCTGGAAATGGAGGCCACCTTCCCCCACCACAGCCTTCCTGGTGCAGGCCTGCAGCAAGGGTGATCAAGAGTGTGGAAAGCAAGTCTAGGGGACCAGGAATTCCCAGGCTGGGTTTTCCTTTCTCTTTAAAATAATATGGTGTGTTCTTTGTCGGCAGGGAGACTCTGGGAGCAATTTTTTGCAAATGAATTCAAGGAAAATAGCTTGAAGCAGTTAGGCCTTCTACTTAGGATGTCTTGCAAGGAAACAGGCCACCCACAGTCTGTAGGCAATAATAACCCTCCATTTTCTTTCCTGAATAAGGACAGTGCCCCCAGGTGAGGCGATGCTATCAGAACTTCCAGGAAGCGTCTTTACTTCTTGAATGTTTGCTTTTTCTTTTCCAGGTAGATTCTCTGTGGGGAATTCTGAAATGCAGGAGACACACACAGAGAACAAAAAAGCAGGTGAAGAAAAGGAGATTCTGCATCTCAAGCAGCACTTTCTCTGCCTCCTTGTGGAGCAAAACAGATCCAGTCCTTCCCCCAATATTTAAGCCCCATTGCATACCCCTGCCCCAAAGGATTAAAGGTTGGTTCAGAGTATTGACAGCCCTGAGTGACCCCTACGCTGTGCCAAGCAGTTGGGACCTTGAGTCAGATGAGTCCAGATCACAGAAACATCTGACAATCAGTTTCCAGAACGTGGGGTGGGAATAGGGTTCATCTTGTATCTGCTGGAGTGAAAGTGTTAGTTGCTCAGTTGTGTCTGACTCTGCAACCCCATGGACTGTACCCACAAGGCTCCTCTGTCTGTGAATTCTCCAGGCAAGAATGCTGGAGCAGGTTGCCATTTCCTTCTCCAGGGGGTCTTCTTGACCCAGGGATTGAACGTAGTCTCCTGCTTTGGCAGGGGGATTCTTTACCATCTGAGCCACCAGGAAAGCCTGTTGGGTTGAGATACTCCCTTGGTCTTTTTACATCCCTCTCTATCCCACTACCCCATCTGTAACTCTGGTTTGTTCATGCACAGGATGGAGAAATCTGACCACCCTGCTCCCATATTGCGCTCCAAGAAAGCTGAGGCCCGCGTGGGCCCAAGGAGAGGACTCACTTTTTCCATATGCCCTGGCACAAGAGGACCCAGAAGCCACAGGAAAGGTGCCTGAGGAAGCAGCAGGCTGGGCAGGGGCCCCCATGGAACTGGATCGAAGGCTGGAGGCTGCGTGACCAGAACCTACTCAAGGGAGATGTCAGGAGTATCTCTGAGTTAGCCTCCAGGTGTGCCAGGGAGAGGCTAATCCCCAGCCCTCCTGGCTTAACTTCAGCCCAAGTGAGAAGGACATGAGTAATTTTGTCTCTATACACCCACTCTATCATTTACCACCAGATTGTTTACTCTTAGGGCAACAAATTATACTCAGCCCACCTACTCAGGACACACTGACCTGGCTGATGCGGAGAAGTTCTGCCCCCTAACCCTGCACCCAAGGATGGGTATAAAGACAGGTAGGCAAGTGTTGAAGGGGTGGGTGATGGCATGGGTGGCTGGAGGAAGAGGAGGAGAGGAGAGGTGGAAGGAGATGGGTGATGAGGAGCAAGTTTTGCCTCCAGCAGGGCTCAGAGATATGTATTTGCAGAATTGGAACAAGTCACCTGGGGATTAAAGAGCAGAATGAAGCATCAATTATAACCTCCCTTGGCGCTGCCTCCTGACCTGTGACACGGGTCTGGGATTGTCCTTTATGCTGGCCTCTGCAGGATGCTAGTGCTCCCACTAGTGGCGGGAGGCAGGGGGCCTGGTCAGTTCAGTCAGTCAGTTCAGTCGCTCAATCGTGTCCAACTCTTTGCGACCCCATGAATTGCAGCACGCCAGGCCTCCCTGTCCATCACCAACTCCCGCAGTTCACTCAGATTCACGTCCATCGAGTTCGTGATGCCATCCAGCCATCTCATCCACTGTCGTCCCCTTCTCCTCCTGCCCCCAATCCCTCCCAGCATCAAAGTCTTTTCCAATGAGTCAACTCTTCGCACGAGGTGGCCAAAGTACTGGAGCTTCAGCTTTAGCATCAGTCCTTCCAAAGAAATCCCAGGGCTGATCTCCTTCAGAATGGACTGGTTGGATCTCCTTGCAGTCCAAGGGACTCTCAAGAGTCTTCTCCAACACTACAGTTCAAAAGCATCAATTCTTCGGTGCTCAGCCTTCTTCACAGTCCAACTCT